>CM019044.1:33717000-34196220 GCA_009664405.1 Drosophila bifasciata
CACGGTGGTCGTAGGTGGTTGAATGGGATGCGTGCCATCTGCTGCTGCTGTTTTTACAATTACAATTACAAAAAATTAAAAAAAAAAACTTTATCTTAAAGCATAGTACTCAGATCGAACAACTGTTTGCTAGCGAACAAATGTCATACATTTTTGGAGCGGCCGGTGGTGCGGCCAGAGGTATGCCCTGCATTCCGTACGGTTACACTGCTCAGATGTTGGCGCCTATGGAAGTGAGGGAGACATGAATGCCTTCTCACACTGTAAGCTTGGAAAAGCTTTGTTGTCTTCTGACAACTGCAGTTTCCTGAGCGTTTCCTGTCTTCCATACTCTCTCTTTTTTCGATCTGAGTACTAAGCTTAAACATATAATTACATTTTAAAATTCATTTCTATTCATCTCAGTGGCCACAAACTGTCATGCAGCTTTTATAGCATTTGCATCAAAATGATGCTTACTACTCATTTTTTTCGACCGCTTTAAATAGTTTAATAATATCTTCGTCGCTGATTTCCCCTATCCGCTTGTTTGGTTTTTGCTTCTTGCCCTTCATTTAGCAATGTTTACTGTCTGTTTGCTAGCAGAATATAGAATACGATATCTTTTTCGAGGGGCTAGAAAAATACCTTCGAATACCAGCAAATACCAGCGCCTGCTTTTTTAGGATCTATCGGCCTGTTTTTTTTTTTTATCTCACTACTACTTTCCGTACAGACCCTAGAAAACAGTTTTTGCCCGAAAAAATTTCTTATCGGTTTAATACGAATATAAACACTGATTCTGTTCGCGCGCTCTTTTTTTTCTATCTCTGTTCTATGCTTTAATAACAATTTTGCGGATCTGACTATCAGCACTAACCATACAGTTTTGCTCAAACCGCATTGACTCTGTGCTCAATAACTCAACACTAGCGTAGAATGGCTCAGTGTAGTCGCCATGTAGAAGACTTTTTTTTTGTTGGCCAATGCTTGTATCGATAGTTACAATGCCAGAACTTATGTACTGCCACTAACCATACAGTGTGCTGCGAGTGCTACAAAGGCTGACGTATGAGGTCACATTAACTGGATTGATTTTGCAATTGAAATCAATTTCAGGAATCCCCCCACTGTTCGGTTATTGTCAAAGCAAATGTCAGATGAGCATCTATCGATAGTTAACCAAATTTCATCGATAGTGATCTACATAAATAAATAAGATATCGATGATTTTGCAGCTCTAATTTTAGCTTCTTCAAATTGTAGCGGCATTTTGTCGAAAAATATAAAAAAAAGTAATTCGCGTCAATAAGCACCGTCTCGTGCTAACTACATTGTAAATTATTGTTATACAGAGTGCATAGAACGTTACTTGTTAATAAGCATACGTTACATACGGTCACTATATGCCATGGAATTCAATTCGGCCGACAATAGCTTGGGCTTGGGTCCCGGCAGCCGCAGTGTCTTGAGGGAGATCAACAAAAACGATGGCGGCACTAAGGTAAGGCAATTAGCATGCAGCCTTTAGCCAGCTGTGGGCGTGTCCGATTTACCGACCGATTTAGACAAAAACATTCACTTTCTATCATGTGCAAATAGAACCGCATCCCCATCGCAATTTCGTATTGGCATTGTTGGGCTTCTGTGACGTGACCATGCGCCCGCGCTGCCTTTGGCCTGCTACAAGTAATTCTCTTTTTCTCCGCGTCGTATATTTTCTGTTGGTGCAGTTTTAATGGGTCTTATGGCAGCTGTCGCTTCTGCTTTGGATGAGTTGCCTGCGTCCCCCATTCGATCAGTGTATTCCATATCTGGCAGCGATCGGGCGTTTACCAGCAGCAGTGACCGAAATACGAACACCCTCAATGGGTAATAGACCAGGCAAGGTATCAGTGAACTCGGACTCTTGGCAAGGGACTCTGGTATGCAATATCCATTAAATGTATTTTTCATGGAACAGAAATACTACTCGTTTCTGGACGTTTTCGCCGCCTCTTATTGGGTCGGGGATATATGCTCTTGAAATGTTGCATTGTGGGCCGGCGCAACAGAGTCCAGATGTTGGCAAAGCGTGCCAAAAATTGACTTGGCCAAAGTGAAAACCAAAATAAACCCGGCTAACGAGGCGCGCCCTCTTGGGATGTGTGCATCTTGCAGAGGGAGCTGTGATTCCCTGGGAAGGGTGCTGTCGCCCAGCCCCGTCAAAAGGTCATTGTACATGCGATCAAAAAGTGTCTCCTCTCTGCCACCAACGTTGTTCTGGAAGGAGGATATGCGTGCATACTCCCCCACATTTCAGTCATCGCCGTCTGCATTTGTTTTCGGCTATTTATAGTCTATTTTTTGTTTTATAGCTGCCTGCCTTTTCCCCGTTTATTTGCTTTAGTTTGGAACCATATGGAATGCCTCGGACAAAAAGTATTAGAATTACAGTTCAACTTATAGCTTCGCTCCTCGTTGTGCACCCTTCCCTGATTGGGTTCCACTCGGCTCTGCACTTTCCAGAGTTATATCAAATGATATCATGTCACCTGTCACGCATCGCCATGCCTCTGCCCCTGACGCTTCTTCTTCAGAGCTGGGGTCTGTCGGTGTCTGTGTCCCATCATGTGATATTCCGTTTCTCTCAAAATATGCAAAGTCAGCCGTGGAGCAATGTGGAGCACTTCCTCGAGTGCACGATGCGCAACAATGGGCCCAGCTCTGACTCTGGCTGCGGCTGCCGGCTACGGCATTGCATGTCACTTGGCATCCCACACACTCACACACTGTTGGAAGCACAGGGTTTTCCAGCAGAAACTGACTGTGTAACACTTTCATTCATTAAGCTACTAGGTCCGCATTTGGTGCCCTATTTGTATTCCCTCTTGCCTTGGGTTTCGGTTTATTTGCCTTGTGTTGCACTCTTGCCTCAGTCAGAGTCTGAGTCTGGGTCTGAGTCTTGTCTAACTTGAGGCCTTTCAGTTTGCCTCTGTAATTCCCCCAAGACGGTTGTCATCTGAGCTGTAGAATTGGTTTTTAAACTCGGCATTGCACTCATTAACGAAATCAATAGAATTGTCCGAGTTCAACCAAGTGTCTTATATAAATTGAATTGCATTTGTTCGCCCCACGCGACTTAAGTGATCGGGGATCTAGACAATATGTTATTCGTGAAGCGATATCTAGAATATATCAGCAAGGAATGCTGAATAGTGTTTGATTATTGGATATGAATCTTCTGCCTTACCCTAATGCCAAATTTGAACCTTAATGTGACGCTTATTCAGTGATAGTGGATGATCAGGAGCTAGTGTACCACTCGGGAAAAGTCTAGCACGCTGATAATGAGGAGAGCGCCCATGAGGGCTGAAAATCCAATAGAGACCCAAACACATATCCGGATCGTTTTGGTCGATGCCACTCGAACAGCCAGCGGCGTTCCGTTCCTCTCTCAACGCACGAACACATTTACAAAATACAAACACAAATAAACACATGGATGCACTGAAATATACGACGCTGAGCAAATTGAAAACGAAAATATTTTTAAATTGATTTCAAAGACAGACCCGAACGGACCAGTAGCCCGCGAGAAACGCACGCGGCGCCGGGTCGCTAGAATCTCGGCTATTATTCAACATATGCATGTACATATGTATGTACGTACGTACTCGCACGGAATATAGAAAAATCACAATCGAAAAAGTCGAATTTTAAAAGAAGGCGAGCCCTCATATATCAAAGCATCAGAATACATATACTACTCGTATATGTATCGAAAATAAGACAATAGGAACACACACGGAAAATCACTGAAATTTGAGCATTTGTATGGAATTAAGTGCAAAGTAGTGAACCGTAAACCGTGAACGTCTCGAGAAAGTTAATCGTGCGTTGAGACATTTTGTCCGAGTTTACCGCTATGGATTTCCTCGCGAACATTATCAAACGACCCCTGAGCATTGGCATGACGGACGCCAGCAGCAGCAGTAGCGGCAGTAGTGGGGACCAGTCGTCGACGGACGCGTCGGACTCCAAACCAAGCGATGCCCCATCCGTATTGGCCAGCATGTCTGACCGCACTGATCTGAGCAAGCTCTTGGACTCGGCTACAGAGGATTTGCTTCAATTGGAAGAGGATCACAGCAATCTGTTGGGGTTGGAGATTTTCGATCCGCATTCCCTGCCCAACGACAGGGAGAGCATTGAAAAGCTCCTGCTTGATATCAATGTGAATTTGAGCCAAGTTAGTGCTCGCGAAATGGAACAATTGCTGGCCATGAGTGCGGAGGTATGTGATAAATGTTCTGCCAAATATTGAGAGACTTACTATTGCGTTGTAGTCCATTTTAAGTAGAATAATTCTGTTGATTTCCCAATACATACTGGGTAAATCCACGTTTTTCCGCTCAAATATATTTTAGAACAAAACAAAATATTTTAGACAAAGTCCCAATCTACATATTATAACCACACACCCATTTTTCCCACCCATTCCTAGCTGACTTTAACCTTGCGGCTTGATGGTAATCATCGTATTGCGCTCTAATTAAATTTCGCGTTTACAATATGGCATCAAGGCCCTGAGTAGTAGACAAAACTCGGACCCGGTCCCAGTCCCGGCATGTTCGGATTTTCTTTTCGCATTGCACAAAAGCCGACAACGACCCAGATACACTGCCACTGGCACTGCGCCGTCTCTGGTTGTGTCTCTGTCGTCTGTCGCTATTCTGTGGCTTTTTAAATTAATGAAATTTGCTTGTCCGTTGGTGAGATGGGAATGGGTTGACGTTGAGGATGTGGATGGGGCATTCGGACGGGGTGAGTGTGCTCTCACATGCTAAAGTGTGGGCAGTGGTAAATGGTTTGCCTATATCGTTAAAGATGTGCAGTTTCTTTCAAGATGAATTGCGATTAAACACTGGCATCATTCCTGCTTCAAATGTTCCTGCTTCATTCTTTATAGATGCAGAAGGCACGGTCCAGAAAAACACAAAAAACAACATACACGTCGTGTACATGGTGAGGCCTCAGAAAACATTGATGCTAGACTTGAGTGTCGCCGATAAGGGTTCATTCTGGTTGATGTTGGACTGATCCCAAATTTAGAAAATCCTGCCCATCGCCTATTTATGATATTCCAGCAAAGGACCATAGACACTCTTCCAAGATTGTCTCAAATCATAATTTCATGTTAGATAGGAACCCAATAGAATCCCTCCTCTTGTTGCTTTTCTTTTAAATCAAATAAGAACGACTCAAACTTGGTTTGTTTTAGGACCATTAAAGGGTGAAGGGCACTTCGTTGTCTGGTCCCAGATGCCAGCTATTTCCGTCACCAGGTCGTGTTCTCTGTCCCTGTTCGTACCCCTGTGGATCATTCTTTCAATGTGTCAACAATTCCTAATAAAATCCGAAAGCAGCTGCTGCACCATCCCATCATCATCATCATCTCGAGTTGTTTACGATTTTCGTCTGCCAATTGTTTGGATTATGATGATTTTTGTTTGCTTTATTTTCATAATTTTTCATTCGAGGAGGAATTGTTGTTTCTGCTGTCTTCTCATGCTTCACGCGATGCACGAAATTGCAATTAATTTTATTTTATTTTATGCACCTAATTGCAAAAGTCTTCTCCAATTCTTCTCTATTCGACAGATGAGTCCGCTGGCAGTGAAGCAGGGTGTTAGGTCGAGTTTAGACAAACAAAAGGCTCTGGCTACGGCAATGATCAAAACGGCACCGGAGGAGCTGGATACAGAGCCAGCTGCCCCTAGATTTGGAATGTTCGATGAGGAGGAAATACCAGAGCTGGCTCCACTCAGTGCCGAAATGGAGGGTAAGTGTAGTTCAATTAAAATCCAATTGAAAGAAAAATCTGTAAATATCTATCTCATTTGCAGCACAACTGAAAGCAGATCAATCGGATGCGGATGTGTTTGTGGAATGCATGTCCCTCAACAGTGAAAAGTTCTCCTGCGATGCGTCCGGGCTGGAGGCCTATTCGAGTGCCCTCAACGATGTGCTGGAACAGCAGCTGGAGCAAACAATCAGTGATCCACTGTCTGGCACTATTGCACACAACACCAGCTACGAGCCCATGGATGTGGACGAAATCAATGAGACCATGGAAATGCTAAGGGATGTCTTGGCTCCAGAGGATCATCAAATGCTGCAGCAGCAATTCCTCGTGGATACCTTGCCATCCGGGATGGGTCAAGAGCTAGTCAATGTGCAAAAACAGCAACAGCAGCCGCCGCAGGAGTGCACAGAGGTGCCCCTGAATGGGGAGCAACCACAGTCACTGCCTGTCCAGGAAGCTCCACTTCTGGCAGAGAATGAGCCAAAGCCAGAGAAATCTGTAGAGCCGTGCCAGCAGCAGGAAGTGCGCTTGCCAGCAGTTGATAATCTCCAGCAGAAGGGATCACCTCAGGAGCTATCGAAGATGGAATTGACAGCAGTTGATCCTCCCCAAGAGCATAAGGAATTGCCGAAAGAACAGGAAGTGGCAGTTTATCCTCCTCAAGAGTCGAAGGAATTGACTCAGGAGAATACATTGCAGCCACAGGTGTGCGAAGAGAAGGAAGAAAAAGAAAATACAGTTAACTCCAAGATATGCCAAGGGCAGGAACTGCCGGCCATAGCCCATTACGTGGAGGATCCACTTGAAAAGCAGGAGCCAAAGGAATGTTCTCTGTTGATTAACAGCAGCCATATCTCCATGGAACAAGAACATGAGCGCAGTCTTCATCTGGAACAGGCCCAGGAGCCGGAAATCCAACAAGCTGTTCCTGCACCTCCAGGGGAACTATTAAAAACCCCAGAGGAGTCAATAGAAGCTCCGCTCTCCCCATCCGTTTTCCCTCTGCAGGCAAGCAAAGTGGAATATCCCATATCTCCGCCCATACCCACACATCGGGCCAAGACCGCCGAGGAACTGATGGTCTTGGCAGTCAAGGAGTTTCCCTTACCCGTCGATGATGAAGACATAAAAACAGATCTGGCAACTGTCCCAGAAGAAAAACAATCCGTGCGGGAGACTTTGGTGGCCGTTACACCTACCCAGTTGCAACGAACCACCAAGCCCCTGTCTCTGGAATTGGACAGCAGCTCCTCCAACCACAAGGGACGCTCTTCAGGACCCAATTCACCAAGTTTTCCCATAAGAGGTCCGGCTGAGCAGCCCGCACACTTTCCTCGCTCGCCGCACGCTTCGGCTGAGCAGAAGGAGATGTCCTACCTGGAGGAGGCCGTCATTGAGCCTTCGTCGGAACGCAAGCTGAGCATGTGCGCACCGGGAGTCATTCAAAAGTCGCCGGTGACCATACAAGTGACGCAGCCAAGTCCGGAGCAGCGCCACCTGAATGAGACGCTGCCCATGGGCGAGGTTTCCGTTTCCCCGTCGCCGCTGGACGGAACCTTTGATAGCGGAAAACGTATTGAAGACAGCTCAACTCAAAATGAGGGCACCCCGCTCCAAGGTTCGGCCACGTTTGCCGTTTCCTTGGAAAAAGCCGACGAGCAACAGCGTCGCACCTTCTCCGTGATCAAGTCCACGGACGATCAGCAGGAGGCGGCCACATCGCGTCGCACTTTCTCCCTGGAAAAGGACCGCCCTCGACGCACTTTTTGTCTAGAGACGAATGCTTCGCCAGCCATGGAGGCCACCGAGGAGAGCATGGCCAGCGAGGACTACGAGGCCATGGACGTGGACCTTTCACTACAGGTTGAGGAGGTCACTGTGCTTAGGTCCCCGCGAACCCCGGCTCAAGTTCCTTACTCGCCACCCATCCCCACCCATCAAAACCTCACTCGTCCGCCTATCCATGTGGAGCCTGCTCCGGCGGCCTCACCCCAAGGTAACGTCGCTGCTGTTGTCGAGGAGCAGGCACTGTCCGCCAAGGAGCAGGCCCATCTCAGTGCCAGCGACGAAAAGGACGATGTGTTTGTGGAGCACTTTGGGGCCATCTCGCCCGTTACGGATGACATGTTCAAGACGCCACAGTACACCAGCAGTGGGTTTAATAACTTAACCAAGATGAAGTCCGGCTTAGGAGAAGGAGCACCTACCATGTGTCCATCTGGAGAGGGACAGGAGGAGGAGCAGTGCTCCGAAGAGGAGTTTCAGGATACTGCAAGTAATACAAACTGTAAGTATTGCCAGCTCTTGTGTTACATTCCTGGAATGTGAGTGTTAGCCATGAAGCTCTTGTAATGGATCTCCACTGTACAATGCTGGCATTGCATGTTCGTGCCCTTAGGCCATTAAACAATCCCCGTCCCCCAATCCACCTGCATCCCCATTCCATGCATCCTTTTTTTTAGCTTTTGAACTTGAAATTAATGCATTCCATGAACTTTCCAACCGGCTGTCGCACATAACGAAATCTAACTGTAAATATAAATCCCCGCACATGCAAGGCAATGAACCTGAACTTCACAAATGAAGGGGCAGATAGAGAGAGAGAGAGAGAGAGAGAGAGAGAGTGAAAGAGAGGTATGATGAGGAGAGCCGGCCAGAGCAGGAGAGTAGCAAACGATGAAACAAACCGGAAATACAGCAAAAATACAGCAACTGCAGTCACAAGAACAAAAACGTGAAAGGAAAGTTAGCTTCTGTGATCGAAGTCTTAAACACCCTTGAATTTCCATTGACTGGACCCATGACATTACCATTACCCATGGTAATTCAGTTTTATCTGAATCATATTTGACTCAGTTATGTCTGCATAATTGAACTACCTTTCGACCTTCTCTATTTCACAAACATCTGGTTCATAATCAACATACCCTCCGTATGTCATACACTTTCACACACAATGTCAATTAGGCGAATTATTTTTGAATGGGATCGGTCGTAAGTGTGTTTGTGTGCAACTTTTTGTCTGCATGTTTTTGGTGCTCTTCCTGTTCCTGCATTTTTATGCTGCCCTCTGCCCTGAAATGGCGCATTGCCCTCGCTCCCTACTCCGCTCCCACACACAAAAACCAAGAGAGCGTAATGCGCTCTCTCAGTTTAGAGCGCTCTCTGCT
Source organism: Drosophila bifasciata (assembly GCA_009664405.1). NCBI lineage: Eukaryota > Metazoa > Arthropoda > Insecta > Diptera > Drosophilidae > Drosophila > Drosophila bifasciata. Next base: position 33,725,998 of record CM019044.1, read on the forward strand.
TACACAGCGGTTGAAGCCTTATCAGCAAACATCGTTTGCGGCAATCATCGCCAACTGAAGAAACCGATTCGCTGTGACGTCATCTTGTCCAATTGACGAGTTGGTGTGGCCTGATGAGCACATATTTATTTTTGGCTAATTAACAAATGTCTTTAATGTCTTAATTTGAAAATGGCTCATGGATGCAATTAGTGCCATTTTGTTTATAAATATTTAATGCCCGTTCAGCATATTTTATATTTAAAAACCTTTGCGAGCTCGCGCACATCTATCGTTATCGCTGAATAGGCAAATGCAACTCTGACTATCCCTCCCTCAACAAATGAACACACACACAAACGACAGCACAGCAAAAGTGAGAAACTTCCTCTTGCTCTCTCTGGCCCCATGATGGGGCCCCCATCATTCATAGAAGCAAGCTAGACGACAGTGAAACCTATTTAAGTAGGAAGATGTCACACCTCTTCATTGATGTGCTAAATATCAAAAAATAAACTCATTTGAAGAGGCTGTATCTCGACTTCGCGTTAACATTAATCGGAACGTAAATGTATCCGATAACGAAAATTTGTCAATGTCAATGGCTCATGCGAAGGTTAACTTCCAACCGGCAGCCGGAGCCTGGCTAAGAAACCCTGATTTTAGCAACCCTGATCAAGCAGAAGAAATGCGTTTTATTTATGCGTTTAATAATCAAAGAAATCCTATCTAACTAACGGTGCCATAACCCTAACTCGATATGTTCCGTACAATATAGTTCAACACTTTTGCGTACCTGCATAGCCATGCTACACTGTGGTCGTGCTCATGCCGCTCACGTCGTTCGCTCTCAGCCGCCGACACAAACCAACACAGCTATGGATAGGCGCATAGGAATTCAAGTTAGAACTCTGCCTACCATGCACTTTTACAACTGCATCTGAGCGATAGAGAATATGGGGAGAACGGACTGCTCCAAAACATACAACGTGTACACAATGCTCTCTCCACTATGAGGCTCTCTTTGCGCACTTGCTGCATACGCGTCACTGTCACACACTCCAGTCAGAATCTGCCCCCACTCAAGCTAGCTCTCTCGCTCTCTCTGTCTCTGCGTGCGTGCGCTGGTTTTCTTATTGGAATTGGGGAGAAACGTAAGCAATAAGAAATTCCATTTCAGTTAGTTTTCAACACTCGCTCTGCTTGCCCCGCCTGGCCTGGCCGCCCGTGACGTCTTCGCTCGTTTTTCGATTGGCGGAACTGCCAAGCCAGAAAATGTAATTTTCAGTTTGAATATAATTATTTCGTTTATCCCGATCATGGAGAACATCATTAATTGGTGGTTTCTTAGGATTTAAAGCTAGAAATTAAAAATATCTCAAGCAGCTGTGCGCGAAACAAAAAAATCTTTAGAAAACAACAAAAAAGTATCAATAAAGACACAAGATGAGGAAAAATTGATACAAGCGGAGAGTGAGAGCGTGAAACTTCATTGTGTGATTCGGTGATTCGCTCCACGAGAGAGCACCACAGTGTGTGTGTGTGTGGGCGCTGCGTGGTTCACGGTTAACATGATTGTGGGGAAATAACAGTAAAAAATCTTGAAAATGCAAAATTTGTCAAAAAGACACGCAATTAAAGTGCACTTCAGAGTGAAAAGTTTCTCTATTTCTCGGTCGCACTCTGGCAGTTTGTTCTTGCTCTCTCTCTCTCTTCTGCATCAGTCTGTCAATCAACCCACTTTTAAACCTCTTTTTCCGATTGCATAAAATGACTCACAAGTCGCTGTGCAGCGTATTCTCTTTTGTTTTGTTTTGCTTTTGCTCTTGGTTCTGTTTTGGAATATGTTTTTAATATACAAATACTATTGTGGCCTCACCTCTGCGTCGCCTCCCTTGGATTTACGGATGACCTGCATGTGGATGTGGGCCTGCCCGGGTTCTCATTTTACTATTTTTAAAGCCGCCCAGTACGGTTCCATTGAGGAGAGAAGGTATTACGGTTCCCACGCAAAGAAGAAGAAGAATTTTCTTACAAGGAAATTATCTATGTACATACATATGTATCTTGGTCCGTCTGGAGGATCCATACAAGTCGGAACCGACAATAAATCCAATCGCTAACTAGTTTAAATTTTATGAAAATCGGATCACTATCTCATGTGTCTGCATTAACACGATAGTCAAGGGTATCTGAAGCGTCGGCTTCAGCCGCTGACATTTGTTTATATATTTACATAATATGTATGTACATTCATGTATATGTAGATGGTAATTAATGTGGCTTCTATGCAGAACATGGCACACCTCATTTTGTCCCCTCGAGAGGGTGTGTGGAGGGTGTGCTCAAGGGTGCAGAGTACCCTTCATTTTGAGTCATATCTTATATTTTCGTGTTTGCCAGAGAACAATGATTCTTCCTTCCTTCCGCTTTGTGTGGTTTTTCGGCGAGTCACACTTCCACACACACGCACACACACATACTCAATCTCTCACGCATTTAAGTGAAAGAGAAAGAAGGGAAGAGCTAAGAAGAGAAAGATTCGACAGCTGCTTGCGGGCAAAGAAAGAAAGTAGAGTTAGTAGGAGATGACTTATTTTTATACCAAAAGATTATTCCAATTGTTAAATACTCTTTCAATGTTTCCCTTAAGAAGAGCATCTAAAAGTCGACTGCAACAAGTGAAGTGAGGGCATTAGAGAAAAATGCATTCCAATAGCAATTTTTGAATCTTTTCCACAGGAAGAGCATCTAAAAGGCGATCACAATAAGGGAAAATGGAAATAAAAAATTATAGTAGACTCTCTAGATTTATAGTCCTTAGCTATTCCTTCTTCTTTTTTATAGATATTAGATACATACATATGTATGTATGTATATAATAAATGTGTTCCTTTCTCCTTTCACAAAAAGTACAAAGAAACGAGTGAGTACATATATATGTAAATAGGAGATCCACTACGTTCGTAAACTATTCCTTCCTTGTTCTCCTTAAACAAAGCATCTAAAAATCGACCTCAACCTATCCCCTTGCTTATGCCTCTCACGTCTCGCCGTTTTTATCTCACACGGGCTATGGTTTTCATTCAAGGGGCGTCTTATTAGCCCTGCCTCCATTTGTGCCTCCATTTGTGTGTGTTTCTCAGATCAGACAGGCCGGAATCGTAGTGTCTTGACGTTGACAGTAATTGCAATCGAAACTATAAAGAACCAGTGACTAAAATCTGATATGTTTTTTCTCTCTTACATCTCATCCAACAACAAAATGAACGCGCATGCACCTCTCACACACACACAAAAAAACACGTTGCACGAACATCCACATCCATCCACAGTAATACTCAACTCTTCAGATTTCGATTATTTGTACACCAAAGGCAGCAATAATGCCCCAGTGGATCGCAGCTCGTTGCTATTGAAGTTTGATCCGCTGCTTGGAGCTCCGGTACCAGTGAACCATCCACAGCAGCAGGAGCAGGCCCTGCTCAATATCCTGGGCAACCATAATCAGAATCGAGCCCTAAGTCCCACATGGGAGGAGCACGAAACGAGTGGCAGCAATCAGTCATTTGTCATTGAATCCAGTGCCAAAGAAGTAGTCCAGAAGTTTGGGTATAAGCCGCCAGTGGATAGGACAAAAGTGAGTAAAAACTAAGAATGCGATGATGGTGTTTTACTTAAGATTACTATATATTCGTTTCGATTATTAGAAGCATGCTAAAATGAGTGTGGACGTTATAGACAACGATTGCAACAAAACCTTCGATAATTCCAAGTATGTAGCAGCTGCCCCAATCAAAAACGGATTGTACTATATTCTAACATGTTATTCCTATTGCACAGCCTTAATTCGGAGGACAAATCTCACACATACAACAACATGGATGAACTGGAGAAGAAGATCAAAAATGAAGTGTAAGTAGATGTAGATCTATGCAGAATGATAATGAAGATATACTGACCCGATGGCACCGTAATACTTTTAGAACCCGCTCAGAGGACATTGAGAAGAAACTCAAAGATGCAGAGCAGCGTGAAGAGGCGCTTATTAAGCGCATTACAGAAAAGGATAAAATAAATACAAAGCTCAGGTAGGTCCCGCCGTTACGATAGAACCACCTCCAATCAATTGCTAATTTTTCTATCATAAATCATTTGCAGTGGCGTCATCGAGGCCTATGAGAAAGCCATTGCAGAGCTCATCAGCGAGAAAGAGCAGCAGACGCAAAACTACGAAAGGCAATTGCAGGATGTGCAAACAGATCGCGATGCAAATTACCATCACTTAACGTCGCTGGAAACGACGTTCTCCGATCTTCATGTGTAAGATCCATCTATCCGGCATAACCCGTTGTTCAACAATTTTTATATGATATTGTCATATTATAGGAAATACGAAAAGAGCAAAGAGATGACCTCCCAACTGAAACACAGCGAGGACACGCTGCTGGCGGATAAGAAACAGCTGAAGGAAAATCTGCGATTGCAAGAGCAGCGCTACGAGAAGATGAAAAGCCATGCCATGCAGCAGCTGGAAATGTGAGTGCGACCACCATCTTCCATTTACCCGGAATCAATCAATGACTCAATCACTCATTTCTCTTTCAGTGCCAATAAAAAGCTGGACACCAACACACGGGAGCATGCGGATGAGGTGAAAAAACTGAAAGCTTTACTCAAAAAGGAGGAAGTGTCGCGAGTCTCAACGGCCGAGCAGCTGCAGCAGAAGTCGCGCGAGAATGCCGATCTGCTGAAGATCTGCGAGGAGCTCATCTACGGCAAAGGCCAAGGTGGTAGTAGTTAAACTCTCTCCAACGGATTTGCCTGGAATGTATTTTATACGTTGCTGTAAACGCGCACACACACCTCCACACATTCATAGACACACACGCATACACACTTGGATTCATCTGGCATGTGGAACGTTCCGCATCTTGTGGCATGTCTGTCCATAAATACGAAATTCACGCCACGCCATCCTTCATCTGTCATCCCCACATTACATGGTGTTCTATTAATTTTTTCTGTTGTGTGCTCGTTACTTGAATATTAAAATTAATAATGTTTAGTTATGTTTATGAAGTAATTCATGTTGTATTCTCAATGGCTAACGATCCGACAAACACATTATACTATTTCTAGATTTTTAGTTAAACCCGCAAACACTCACACCCACACAGTCCACCCAGCCACCAACCCTTACACCCAGCGAAAAGCTTCGGGGCAGATCAATTGAGTTTCTCTTCGAGTTCCACAGACGCCTTAAGGGTGCGCCGGCTACCCAAATATATATGTTACTAATTCTCTATCGAATCTGCCTACTGATTTCTCTGTTCTATGATATTATCGCGCGGAGTGATCTGCTGTCGCGGCACCGGAACTGTTTTGTTTTGTCCTTTTGTGGTTCTGCAAATGGCTAACGGAAGCAAATCGATGAAATGTGGAAGAAAAATCAATCAGATCATAATAAAACAAGAAACATGTAAAAGAACAGCGTACGCTCGTGCTGCGCCTTTACTAAATGTTTAAGTTTAAATTTAGTTTAATTTAAATGAAAATTTATAATAGTTGCATTAAGCGTAACTCTGTATTACTTACTAGTACTAAAAGAAGAAGCGTAAAAACAGAAAGGAATCATTCAAAAAATACACACAACAAATTATTTATGCATAAAAAGCCATACAGTTGTATTTTGTTTTCAATTGATGCTTGAATCCTCATTAGTTTTGCTCTCGAAGAGTTTGCCTTACACACGAAAAAACATAGTTGAATCGAATCGAATCGAATGAGAACCGGACCCATCCTCACACACAAGCACAGACTCGAATATGTTGAGAAAATTTATTGTAGCTGGCTTTTGTAGAAACACACGCCCGAAAGAAAACCCTCTTGATGAATTTTACTTCCATTTATTACATTTACTAAACTCTAAGATCACACGGAAATTGTTGAAAAAACGTTTTATGAGAAGGTGGAAACGTAAACGGAAACCAATCCCAACTGCTAGTAGTTTGGAGATATATAAAACCAAAAAGAATTGTATACAAAAATTTGTACCCAGTCCATGTAATCAGAAAAAAATGCTACTTCATAATATATAACGGCATACATATATATTTTTCTAAAGTAGAGAAACACAAACACATAACACAACACATGCGCTTTTAAGTGGAGTATTGTGAAAGGAGAGCAGAGGACAGGACAGTACAGTACGGTTTGTTGTTTGATATTTGAGAATGAATCGGAAATATATGTATATCAATGCGCTGTAAAAAATACACACATAAATAGTATTAAAACATGCCTCCACATACGGCAGACGATGTGTTGCTGAGCATGTGTATGTAAAAGTGATCGAACAAGTTGCATAATTCAATAAATACAATATGTAATTGCAAGAAATATCGACTTTTTTTATTTATAATGGAAGCTTTAACATATTTTACGGAACAGATTTTATTGTGTCTGCACATGGGCTGTTATAATGTTTATATATACTGGCAGCTTAGTTACATTTACAATCGCCCAAACCGATGGATGTCACAGAAAGGAATCAATGCAAACCGTAAACGGAGAGAGATTTTCCATAGACTAATTTGGGCTCAGTGAGAGCGCAGCAGGTGCCGAACGTCATTGGAAAATGGCTGTTAATTCGCATATCCTTTAGAGCTCGCGAATATCAAAAGCAATAGACAGTGTAAAAAAGACCATTGCACAAGTTGTGTGCCATTCCATTCGAACTATCTCGTATTATCTTTAATTGTTTTTTCGATATCCATTTTAAATCCACGCGCCAACTATTTCTTTTCGTTCAACTATCGATATACCACTTAAAAAGAGTATCGGTATTTTTGTGCGATAAATAGCATGCACATAACATACGTTTAACATTTTAACTATTCAGGCGGTTCTTTTTTAAATGTTAAACATTCAAAGTTTAGATTAAGGACATTTCGTCGGTGTGTTATAATTATAATTGTTTTATTTTTCCCATCGGTGAATAAATATTCATTCTATATACACTTTGCAGGAGTTTTGTTGATAATACACCTTGGGTAAAAAAAACTCCAGACCATGTAATACAGTTTATTCCATTTATTATTCTCTCTCTCTCTCTCCCTGTCTCTATACCCATTACATACCCTGTGAGTATGAGTAATATGGAATCGGTAAAGAGCAGCGATAAGATATATTTCTCAAAATTACATCGCCAATCAATGATCTGAAACAAAGTCTTTGAAAGAGATTCGATACTTTTTGTCGATGCCCCCTCACTCGATAGAGTGAGAACAACCTCCGTCACTGGGGGAAAACGGGCTCAGCACACGCTTTTGTTTTTATATAGAGCCGTTTTGTCAGCCCAGACCACAGTCGTCGCTGGTCGGCTGTCGAGTTTACTACAAATCGTTGAGTGGGTGAAAATATAAGCATCTGACAGTTTATTTCAAATTTGAAGCTGACCGCAGTGTAAAACTCAATTTGCTTGCTAAATAGTTAAATAAATAATAAATAGATAAAAAACATAAAAAACGAGTAAATACAAAAATCGACAGTTATCTTGTGACGCTCACAACCATTTAGTATTTAAGTTTCAGTTTGAGTTTTAGTTCAAGTGTTTACTAAATACAATTAATCTATTTTAAACAGCTTTTGCAGCGTCTCGTTAACTACAAGATAAAATTATTAAGCAAACTTGTCGCATCGTAAATCAAATATTGTTCAACAGCTAAACGGCAGACATGCAAACAGTCATTAAGTAAGTTTATCTTTGTTAATATAGTATTAACAGCTCCAGTCACTTTTCCTCCTCATACATATAATGCCTATAATGCTCATCCACTCTTTGTTTTTAATAACCCCACACGATCTGTGTATTGTTTATTTATGTTTCTGGGTCTGGGATAAGTTGCTCGATCCCCATCTGCCTCCTGCCTTCTGCCATTTCGGGCTCGGACAGTTTCGCTAGCCACCTCCCTACATACTTACATACATATACATACTATATACATATGCATGTATACGTCTGTGTACATATTTTATATGGACGCATCGGAAAAAGAAAGTTGCGCATGTTTATTGAAAACACGTTTACGTTAGGGGGAACGATGGGTGGTATGGGACTCCACTCCACTCCGGCTTATCACTGGAGCTGGAGCTAAATTCCGGCAGTGGCAATGACAGAGCCAGCAGCCGGTAAAAATCTTTACCTCTGCCTTTTATTTGTATTTAATTTTTGTATTCGATGGAAATTCGAAAAACGGGTTTCCAGTGGCGGCCCCAGATTGTTTGGGTGCCCGTTCGGTGTTAATCAGGTTCACCTCAACTAAGATGAAATGGGCTGGCTAGCTCTCCAAAAAAGTCAAAGATTTCCAATATTCCAATACCTTTGAACCACAGCCTGAGCCTGGCATTGGATAAAATTATTTAGTTGTTAATCAACGCGTGTCTATAATTATTTAAGGTACTCCTAACTTACAACTTATTTATGTTTGGTTCCCACTGCCACTGCTCACTGCATTGCATTGTTCTTTGCTGGAGAATCTACGGGATGAGTGTTTCCTAGCCAACCATCCATTCATCCGTTTATGAATCATTTTAACAACATTTCTATTGTTCCGCTAATGGGGCTCAAATTAAATTATTCTATGAGCAAACATAAAATATTTACAGAAGATAACAAAATTCAACAAACCACGAACTTACTTACTGAACTCCCCCGCCATTCTCTTCCTTTCAAGACCTTCTTGATCCTTTTTTTGTACTTATACAAACTTAGTTATACATACTATGTATTGGGCGAAATGCAAAGATTTATGTACGTATGTTTGCATATGTGAATGTTTTAGTTATGCGAAAATTTGTAGGTCAAAATTACGCAAGTCAAACATTTTTTCGAATTTTTTGTTGTCGTGCCTAAAAATAAAGATCGTCTCCATATCTCTCCGGTTGGATTTCAGACAAAAAGTTTCAACAATAAAAGGCTTTGTGGACCCCTCGGCCCCATAGAAGAAAACAAGAGAAACACAACCAAAAATCACACCTTTAGAGGCGATTGCCTTACCGGTTTTGGCTATTTGACTATTCTGAATGTGTTTCTTTATTTTTTCCCAAGTGTTTCTAAATGGTATTTGGGGCAGACAGAGAGTTGACTTGTGCTGAGAAATCAGCCAAGAACTAAAGCGACTCACGGACTATGACTAGTTTATTGTTTTGTTGACTGTTTTTTTCTTTCATTTTTGTTGCGTTTGCGGTTCTGTTTGCCAGCTATTTGCTCAATTGCATAATTAAATGCACGCAGACCTTTAGGTGCAACTCCAATTATGGTCAGCAATGCTTTGGCCATGCGGATGGCCTGGCTGCGTTTTCTTGCCGTTTTCATTTTTATTTTTCTTGCTTCTTCTGAAGGTGAAGTGAAGTCTGTGGTTAAGAGCACCCACTGCCGTCGAGCATGTATGTACATGTTACATACATATGTACATATTTAGAAATAATAACTGACCTTTCCCTTTTTAATTGTACTTGGCCACAGCACTGAAATGTGTATGCAATCGTCGCGGTCAGTTCCATTGGATTACACAATGGCTATGAACCCTAGATGTAGCTGGTTTATCTGTGATCAACACTTTCGTTTTGTTCTGGAATACTTAACAGAATTTCGTAAATTTCGTAAATGTACAATATCTTCTTGTTGGCTGACGACGAATGACATCATCAAGCAAGTCTTGGCCATGAACTGTAACAAAAAAATCATGCCATCCTCCTTCAAAGTCTCTTGCTCGACTGTTCGTTCATTCATTCATTCCTTGGTGTTGAAAATATAGATACACCTTTCATCTTCTATATATTCTGAATTTCGAAAGCTCTGTAATTTATGGTGGCATGTTTCGATGCATTAGCGGGGGCGGGCGGTGCAAGCCAATCGACTCGCTTCCTTATGAATCGTACGTGATTCGTAGAATATGAGAATGAGGCCAAAAGACAGTTTAAATTCCAGAATTATTCTTGGTAATTCGACAAGATTTTAGAGCGTGTAGTCCACATAATGGCTCGGTCTTTGACTTGTTCTTCCTCCCTTTTACTTTTGGAAGCGGCCTTATTGCTCATTTGCCACATAATAAAATGTAAATTATTTTCTTATTTGACTCTTCAGTGATTGATGATGAGGTTGGCTTTGGGGCTTTCAAGTGGTTGAGTTCTTCAGGAAATACATATGACTGTGTGTAATTGTTCGGGCTAATGCGAGGGGTTGATGGAACCTGAGAACGTGCCACGAGTCAGGTGATGTGCGGATCGTTTGCGAACAGTTTAATGGTGAATCAACAATATGCAATACAGCAAACCCTTCCTTGAAATGTATCATTTCGAGTATTTCAAAGGAGATTGATGCATTTCGCACCCCGCAGGTTGCCTCACGCGAAAGCATCTCCATAACAGTTATTAAACGAACGATTATTCCCCATAATTATATTCCTATATTTGAGGTCAGTCCCTGAAAATGGGTTGACACACCATTTCGCTGACAATCAAATTATGCGTAGTGCATATCAATTAATTGAACTTGGGGCTATTGTTAACAACTATGCTGTGCTATTGTACATATGCATGTACTATATATTTACATATGTACTCGTATTACTTATTATCATTATCATGTGCCAATATTTTCAGTGCATTGCGTGTGGCTGTGTGTGTGTGGGTGCGTGTTCGTTGTGGGCACCCTTCCAATACAAAACAATACAATATGATATGATAGTTTCCATTATGTTAACATGCAAAGCGCAACTCTTTTCGGCAACCTTGGTGGCCGGGCCGACAAGTTGTTGGCAATCCTGCCACATAACGGTAATTAGGCGGCCTTGCCTGTGGACACGAAGCCGTGGCAACGGCTTGCCAATTCAATCAACGTCGGGCCCCGCGGTCGCTGCGTCTTATTTTCCCTTTTCCTCCGTCCATCAGCATCCACTGCTCCTATGCCCCCCATCCTCTGTAGAGTGCATTTTGTTGGCCTTTCGCTGTGGCGCTTCCAGAGGAGCTTCCGTTGGCTTTTCCTGCCCTGAGCCGCCATTAAAGGTAGCAAATTAAGTGGCACGGCAAGGCACTAGGCAAATTGCATTGTCGCTGATTTCTTCCTGCCGGCAAATTGCACTCTTCCTGCTGGTAAATAGATTTCGAGATGTTTGTCGTTGGCTCTCGACTCTCGTCTCTCGGCTCTCGGCTGGTTGCTATTTGCTTCTTGCTGTTGCCTGTTGGGTCCGTCCTGTTGCCATTTTTTACATTTTCCCTCTCTCCAGCCAATAGATCAATCCATATACAAGAAATCCACTTTGGGACCAAGTTCAAGTTGAACTTTAAGCCTGACAAAAGAGAAAGCTTGGAGCCCGTCCTCAACGGATTTACATAGAAATCAGATTGGTTCAGATAGTATCTATCCGACTCTATCTCTTGTGTTTCCCATTTATCTAGATTTTGAATCAAGTATTTGGTTTTTTCTCTGGGGAAAATGCGTCTCAGTTGCAGTCCCTGACATCTTCATGAGCGCACACCGCACAGATACGACAGTTATTACAGATATATATACGTACGTATGTATGTATGTATGAACTATGTAGATCTGTATCTGTATACACTCTCACTGGGGAGCGACTTAGTTGAAAGATACGAATATGACAGCTTTTCGTTGGGCAATTAAACGCGAGTAGATGTAGATTCGGGTAAGTCTCGGAGTCTCAGTAGCTTAGTGGCAGCTCTCACACAACGAAATTAAAATGTATTAGGTAATTGTGTCTGTGGCACAAATTAACACTTGAAAGGCAATTTGTCGTAGCATTTTCTTTGGAGGCATTACGACAAAGTACAACGACAGCCAATAAAAACCAAAAGCTATGCGAATTCCGGCGACTGGGAAAGCGGCTGAGGAAAAGCGACTGCCTCACACGTGCCTACGGATAAACTTACGAAAATTTGTTTAAGATTCCTATGATTTGCGAATGAGTAGCAACTGCGGAGCTGCAACGATAGAATGTTAAAGCGTCGCCAAGCCTGCCTGCCTGCCTGCCCGCTTGTGGGACGTCTCATTAACTATCGAACAGCAGATTACCATAGCCATAAACTCAAATGAGTTCCCTCACATTTGCTAACCATGTCATATGCGTCACGCTGCAGCTAACATACTCTATTAGGGAGTGGAGCTAGAGCTTCATACAGCTTATGGACAGAATCCACCATAGTCCGACATGATGGTACTTCCACAAGTACAAGTTCACAAGTTGGGCAAGAACTTGCAGTTCATATTTTAATGTCTGTATGTCAAGCAGGCTCACGATAGGGCCAAAGGAAGTGGCATGGCCAAATACTTTAGGCTGTAAGGTGGAAAAGCAAATATGTGTAGGCAATATTGCAAAAATGTCTGGGCTGTCATTCCCAGCTTTGCTTTGAATATTAATAAAGACAGAGCCAGCGGACAGCAGAAACTATCAAAAACGTATTAAAAGGTACAACAATAAAAACACACAGCCCCGGAGTCCGCCCGAAAGCGACGAAAAGTTTCCAAACGTCACTCACACAACGCACACAAAGTCAAATATACTTACATATACGAGTATGTAGGTACATACGTATGTAGATATATAAATATCTCTATCTATGCGATGCGTGTGTACGAATCACGTGTGAGCGTGTGGGTGTGGGCCACGTCAATGGCAAAAGCACACCGCCTGCACTTGACACATTTATTGGGCAACGCAATTCGTCCGCCGACGACAAGACACAGAGAAGAGATGAGATGGAAAAGAGATGAGAGACAAAAGGAGGGCTTGGCTGTGCTGGGCTGGGCTTCAAACTGCCCGACCGACCTATTGACATGGACCCCAGCCGGAGCCCCTGGGCACCAGAACACCCCCTCGCACCCCGTCCACCCTGGTCCAAAAGCTGCCACTTACATAAAGTTGGTAACACTTGTGTATTCGTATTCATCATCAGCGAGAGAGATATCTCCCATCTGCATGAATGCATCGGGGCATCCATCGCAATCCCTGATAAGGCGCGACACAGCGTCAATGAGAACGCAAAAGTTGTGCTAATGTTAGGTTCGGGCTGCATTATGGGATACAGGTTCTTGGCTTCTGGTTGTCGGTCGTGATCTTGGCGTGCGATAGGGGAAGAGTTGGCTAAAGGAAATTCCGCCAAACATCGAGGAATGACGGCACGATTCTCGTTTCTGGCTAATTGGGGGAAGCTCTCAACTAAGCTCAGCAATCGTCTATCATATTCGGCAAAACGGAATCGACAGTGTGTGGGATTATATGAACAAGATTGTTGTGAAGATTATCTTCATACTATAAGTATACAATCTGGGAAAGAGTACTCAAGTATCGGATGGGACCCTCCGCTAAAGTTTCTGCTTATTCACCGCCTGCTCACTCTGTTTATTTAGCATGTTTTTGTGTTTTGTGTTAGTATGCCTCGAGAGCGAACTGCCATTAGGAAATCCACTCAATGAGAACACTGTCTCGGATCTTCTGGGGCCAAGTCGAGCTGAAAATGTCGTTCAACTTTGTAAATTTTTTGGCATCATTACCTGACCCGTACCTGCAATTAATTGCAACCGTTAAAATTGGTAATATCATTTACAAAACTGGTTAATTGATTGGCATTCTTTTCTTAAAATTTCGACATCTTAACCAGTTCTTTCTGTAATCTTTGCTGAAGTTGAATTCATTAGGTCGCCGGCCGATACTCGAATATGCAATTGAGAATGGAATAAGAAATCCGATAAAAACGTAATACTACCTACTCGTACTATATGTGCTGCCAAAATGTTTGATAAATGATCAAAACAAATCAAATATGTAAATAAGTTTTGCCAAATTCAACAATAAGCAATAAATACTATAGATGGGAACTTTCAAGAGCATCGACACACACATCCATATCTACATACGAAGATATGTATGTACATATGTACATACATACATATATGTATGTATGTATAACAAATAAATTTGAATCTACAAGATAGTAGATATATTTGATTTATTTATTCCCTTATTTTGTGGCTTTGGATTGAAAAAGTTCAGGCACATTAACCCAGATAATTACTTTAACATTGGCGGGGGAATGGAACATTTTGCATGTATTTTCGGATTTATATCTCATAGAACTCGATACTGTTCATCGCATCGGACCTGACCTTTGCCCTTAATCGTGCTCGTACTCGTGGTGGTGGTGGTGGTGGTCAGTAAACGCATTTACGGCCCGTGACTTAATCGCTCATTAAAAGCATCTTCGTTGCTGGTCAGAGCCATGCTACGCCATAACTTTTGTGTTATTATTTTACAATTTTGAGCAGTAATTGAAGCGTGCAAATATTCATCAGCTTTCAGTTTTTATTTTTTGATCTACTTACACTTTGACCACGGAAATGGTTTAACATTAAAAAAGCTTCACCCAAACGCCCGACACAGACTCCGTCGAACGGGTGTGTCTGGGTGTGGGTGAGAGCTTCACTGGGTATGGGGGTATGGGGGGTACGGTCTGGGTGTTCGTTCGTGTGCCAGTAAATCGGCAAAATATATAAAAATAATTATACGTACAAAATTCAAATGTCGTAACTACTCGTAGTACGAGTATTGGGCCGGCAGAAATGACTTTTCAGACTTGTGCGCACAAAATTTAACCAGTTGAACAACAAACAAAAAATACCAACAATCATTATACATAGCCACAAATTGCCAGGGTAGAGCTAGGCTACTAAAGTCCACAGGTTGTTGCGGGGAGTCGGAAAGGGAAGATCCATTGACAAATCGGAAGTGAGGCCAGCAATTACACTGAACATCCGATTTTAGGTCTAAGCATTTCATTGTAACGACTGCCACATTAAGAACACGTTGAATCCCATATTCTTAATGCCCAGTACCAGTATTGATACAGCTACTCTAGCACAGTATTAACCCCAGGGGATTACTTAAATTGCTTTCCGAACCATCCTAACACTTTTCTACTGATATTAGTTCCAAAATGTCAGCAACTTGCTCAGAATGCTACGCATTCTTCTTCGTTACTCACAAATTTTAGCACTTGTAGCAGAGTGTGGGGGAATGTAGCAGAGGAAGAGAAAGTTGCTATGACCCGAATCAATTGGGATTTATTTATTTGATACGAGACCTAATCCATGCACTCTCTTTAATTACAGGAACCCAAGCTGGTGGCGACGACGCACCAAGTTGGAGAGAAGCCTCCTCATCGTAAGCAGCATCCTGTTCGTTGTGGCAGCAGCTGGCTTAGGTCTTTGGCTGAACGATTTCCTTAGGTCGGGGGGCAACAACAGGGGAACGGACGGTGGCGAGACTCCAAAAGCCACGGCCTTGCATGGGGACACCACCAGCATGAACCAGGTGCCTGTGGCTCCGGTCAAGGGAAAGTCCGAGATGGATAACGCCTGCCTCAGCCGGGAGTGCATCCACACGGCTTCGACGGTGCTGCGGAAGATGAAGCCCGAGGTGGAGCCGTGCGACAACTTCTACGAGTTCGCCTGCGGCACCTACATCGAGGAGGAGAATATACCCGATGACAAGGTGGCCATCAGCACGTTCTCTGTCATTTCGGACAAGCTGCAGGAGCAGCTGAAGGACATCATCACCGCGGAACGCCCGGACAAGGAGCCCAAGCACTTCCGACTGCCAAATCTGTTGTACAAGGCGTGCATGAACAAGAGTGAGTGGAGGAGTAGATTCTCCGGAATTCTGCAGGATGGGTATTAATGGTTGCTCCTCTTCGTCAGCTCTCATCGAGTCTCGGGGCGCCGAACCCATCACCAGGATGGCTGAATCCCTTGGCGGTTGGCCACTGCTGAAGGGCGATGCCTGGAACGCGGACAACACCTGGAGCTGGCAAGAGCAGGTCAAGAAATTCCGCAACGCCGGCTTCAGCATGGACTACATCATTGACTTTTCCATCGGAGTGGATCTTCAGAACAGCACAAAGCGATTGATAGATGTCGGTAACGAAATCACGTCTGCTATGATCAATACCTGAGTATTTTCTATGAATTACAGCTCGATCAGTCGGCGCTGGCGCTCAGTCGCGAGTATTTGGTCAAGGGATTCAATGAGACCTTGGTTACCGCCTACTACGACTATATGGTGGACATTGCAGTGCTTTTCGGCGCCAACAAGGAACAGGCCAAAAAGGAATTGCTGCAGTCTCTCGAGTTTGAAATGGCTCTGGCTAATGTAAGTTACTCTGTTTACCCAATCCCAACACATGCTGTAATATTCGCTTGTTTGTAGATTTCGTGGCCGAACGAGAAGCGCCGCAACTCCTCGGAGCTGTACAATCTGCGCAGTCCGCAGCAGCTTCAGGCCGCCTATCCCTATGTCCAGTGGGTGGACTACATGAATGCCCTTCTGCCCGAGGGGCTCCGCATGGCCGATGACGAGATGATCAATCTGTCCGTTCCCAGTTTCTTCGAGGATCTCGGCAAGCTCCTGGCCAAGACGCCCCAGCGGGACATTGCGAACTACATGTTTTGGCGCATCCACTCCTTCTCGATTGGATTCCTCAGCGAGGAGTTCCGCAAGAGGCAGCTGCAGTATGCGACGGCTCTATCCGGACGCCAGGAGCAGGAGGCCCGCTGGAAGGAGTGTGTGGACATCGCCACTGGCAGGTTAGTGTGTCCGTGTCCCCGCCCCTTTGCCACTTGGGCAGCGCTTCGCTATGCTACGCTGCACTGATGTGATCGGTAGGCTGTCTTCGTACATGCCTTCGTTACGCCTTGCCACATGCATACACGCTTACATACATACATAAGCATACATACATACTTATGTATGTACATGTGAATGTATTCTATCTGCTGCAAGTTTCACTTGTTTCTGTATCTTCTTTTGATTTATTTGTGATTTTGCAGCATGGATGAAGAAGAAGAAGATAACGATAGGTACTTACAAATTTAGAGAAATGCATTCCAAAAATGTCCAAAATTGTTCACACGGGAACTATTAAACACACTCCCACACACACATAGCAAACACACACATAACCAAACGCACGGCAAATGCACACCAACGCACACAACAATGAAGGAGAATATACCGTTTGTCCATTTAGTATGAGTAGTGCTAACAGACCCCCACATGTAACGATAGCGGTACTCTAGTGACGATGAGATGAGTGGGTTTCATTTTGAGTTTTAAGAGCACTCTTGTTCACGTTTGTGGCTCCCATTGTGGCTCTTTTACTTTCCTTCCCTTCCCCATGGTCCCAGCATTCCGGGTAGCCAATCGACCTAGCAAGCGACTTAACTGGGCTTATCTCTTAATTATGCATATTCATTTTGTGTTTCACTTTCACGCCAAATCTGCCACCATTTCAATAACTGCACACCACCAATCGACATTCAACAATCAACAATCTACAATCAACAATCAACAATCTCCAATAAACAAACGACATCACATCTAATTAATTAACATTCGAACACATCAGCCTGGGAATATCGGTCGGTTCGCTCTATGTGCGCAAGCACTTCAACCAGGACTCGAAGGCGAATGCCTTGGATATGGTCAATGATATCAGGGCTGTCTTCAACGATATTTTGGATGAGGTCAACTGGATGGATGCCAAGACCAAGAAGGAGGCTAAGCTGAAGCTCCACAGCATGGCCACGCACATCGGCTATCCAGACGAGATGCTCGACAATGAAAAGCTGGCCAAGTACTACGCCAAGCTTGATATCGATCCCGACAAGTACTTTGAGTCCTTCCTGGGAATGAACATCTTCGGCACCGATTACTCATTCAACAAGCTGCGACTCCCCGTAAACAAAACAGATTGGGTGCGTCACGCCCGACCTGCCATCGTGAATGCCTTCTATTCCTCCCTGGAGAACAGCATACGTAAGCGGAAGAGTTTTTCCATGGCAAATAGGGACTCTAATTTACTTTTCCTTTTGATTTGAACAGAGTTCCCCGCTGGAATACTCCAGGGACACTTCTTCAATGCCCAGCGTCCCAAATACATGAATTTTGGAGCCATTGGCTACGTGATTGGCCACGAGATAACCCACGGCTTCGATGATCAGGGTCGGCAATTCGATGTCAAGGGAAACCTGCGCGACTGGTGGCAGCCCGACACCCAAAAGGCCTACCTCTCTAAGGCCCAGTGCATTATCGATCAGTACGGCAACTACACGGAGCGGGCCACAGGTCTCCACGTAAGTCAGATTTTCTATTCGGAAGCTAAGCTCTCTTCTAACTGGAACATTCCCTGGCAGTTGAATGGCATCAATACGCAGGGTGAGAACATTGCCGACAATGGCGGTGTTAAGGAGTCGTACATTGCTTACCAGCGATGGGTGCAGAAGCACGGAGAGGAGCCGAAGCTGCCTGGGCTGGACTACACCCCGCAGCAAATGTTCTGGATCTCAGCTGGCCAGACCTGGTGTGCCAAATATCGGAAAGGTACACATGCACTTAATTACATCAATATATTGAGATCCCTTTTCTGAATATTGCTCCTCTCCCTGCTTGCAGAATCACTCAAGATGCGGATCACCACCGGCGTACATTCGCCATCCGAGTTCCGTGTGTTGGGTTCCCTCAGTAACATGAAGGACTTTGCCAAGGACTTCCAGTGTCCCGAAGGTTCCCCCATGAATCCAGTTCAAAAGTGTGAAGTGTGGTAGAGCGGTCGGACTCGATCACGGTCACGGTCACCATCCATTGTTGATTTGGTGGCATTCAGCCAATAGAAAGCTGGTTAAAGCTAGCGATCAGGCCCGCATAGAAGGGCTAAGCTAATCTCACGTAGAAATACAAATAATTATGTAAAAAACTTATTTAATAAAATTTGTTTATATGTAAACGAAGACCCTGCTGCACTTCTTTTGTCTGTGGAGCCCCATGGGGATGATAGATTAATAATAATCCTAAGTATGCCAAGCTCTCTCAGCTGTGTAAGGGGTGGAACCAACACTGTGGACTGGACTAAATTTTAATATCATCCTAATTTAAACCAGCAAAGATCGCAAGGAACACTCAAGGCAAGGCAGAAATTGGCCCAAATAGAAAATCAAATCATATACATAAGTGCCACATACTTCTCCACACCTCTCTAGTGGAAAAATATTGAAAATCGAATACAATATCAAATAGTTGGTAGTTTTTATACCCATACTCGAAGAGTAAAAGGGTATATTGTATTTGTGGTAAAAGTGGATGTGTGTAACATATAGAAGGAATTTCCGACCCTATAAAGTATATATATTCTTAATCAGCATCAACAGCCGAGTCGATATAGCCCTGTCTGTCCGTCCGTGTGTCTGTCCGTCTGTCTGTCTGTCCGTCTGTCTGTCTGTCTGTCCGTCTGTCCGTCTTGTTTGTCGCCCATTGCTCGGAGGCTATAAAAGCTAGAGCAACCAAATTTTTTTTCCAGACTCCTAGAAAAGTGTTTTAAAATTTCGAACCGCCCACTTCCGCCCCTACAAAGAGCGCACATTTGTGGCGTCCACAATCTTGAAGATAAGAGAAAACGAAAAATGCAGAATCATAGAGAAAGACCATATCTATCAAAGGCCCGAATCTAAATCGGATCGGATCATTATTATAGCCACAATTGAGAAAACCATTTCGAAAAACATCATTCCATCTCTTTCGCACTCACACAACAAAAACGAGTCGATTTGGTTTTTCGTACAAATTAGCACCTCGATCTCAGAGACTAGAAGAGCTAGAGCAACCAAACTTTTTGTTCAGACTCCTATGATATCCCTTCAGTGCAAGTCTATTTCAAAATTTTGCCACGCCCCCTTCCGCTCCCTCAAAAGATGAAAATCCACAATTTTGAAGATAGAAAAAAAAACGAAAAATGCAGTATCGTTGAGAATGACCATATCTACCCTTTTTGGTTCAGATCGGATCATTATTGTAGCCACAATGATCAAATGAATTTTCGTAGCGATTTTCCTCTTCCCCTTGCAGCGTAAGTCATTTATGGGGATGATAGTCGCTACAGATTCTCTCTCTCGCTCACACTCTGCTCACACATTCTGCCTCGTGTGTTATTGTGAAAGGTGATGTAGATAATAAAATGTAAAAACTGATAAAACATTTGAAAATTCCACATAAATCACATGTGTACTCACTAAGTACGGGTATAAAAGTAGAGTCGCGTTCACAGCGACTCCGTACGTTCTTTCTCGTTAGGATCTGAGTTCACGTCTTGGAAAAGCCAACTGCGATTTTATTCGTCGATCTGAATGCATGGATTAAAGCTGTGCCAATCGATTCGAACGGTCGGGGCACCCGTCCCCTATGGGGTTGTGATAGAGTTGGCGGCCAAATTAATGAATCGTTGTTTGACTGCACAAGATCATCATACCGTTAAAGCCACACTGGATGACCATTTCTTCCACAGCCAACAGCAGCTCTCCCTCAAGGACTGCCGAACTCTTGAGGAAGAGCTGCTGCGTATCTTTCCCGGAGAAAGGGTGGAAGACTACCGCAAAGACAATCGGGGAAAAATGTATATCCGATATGCAAACAAAAAAAGGTATCGAAAAACATAAAAATTCTGTAAACAGAAAACTTTTTTTCGTCGCAGGATCTTCCCGACTTTTTCGACAAATTAATTTCCAAATTAATAATTTATTTTTAATTAATTATAATCATTATTATTAATTATTATCGAATCATTTTCTTTTTCCAATCAATGTACTATTTTAATTTAAATATATATATTGTTTAATAACTTATATTTTCCAATTTTTAAGTTGTAATTAAAATATCTACCATATTTTGTATATTTTCCCTTCAGAAGTTGGGTGGGCGAGGGCAATTTTTCCAAATCACCCTTTAAATTCCGCGCCCAGTGGGAATTTCGGGCAAAGCGCACGGCCACACTGCGGGGCTAAAATTTCCCACAAATTTCCCCAGATAATTTCCCAGATAAACTTATCGTTTTATCTTTTTGTCAGCTGACAAATAGATAAATTTATCTTTGACATACTTTTTTATTCGGTCTGGCAGCCTTCAAACATGTGTCGTACTTATTTACTCGGTCTGGCAGCGCCTTGGAACATTGTAAAAAGTATTCGGTATATTTACGGTATATTTATTACACACAGGCAGGTATATTTTATCAATAAAATACGCGGTCACACTAAAACACAGCGTGGCCTGAAATTTTCGCTAAAATTTTGTTAATTTTTGCAACAGCACTGCATTTTTCGCAATATGTCAGCACTAAACCTAACTGTTCGTGTCCATCCCGTGGTGCTCTTCCAAGTGGTGGATGCCTTTGAGCGCCGGAATGCGGAATCACACCGCGTCATCGGCACTCTGCTGGGATCGGTGGAGAAAGGTGTCGTCGAGGTGACCAACTGCTTCTGTGTGCCGCACAAGGAACACGACGATCAGGTGGAGGCGGAGCTGAGCTATGCCCTGGACATGTACGACCTGAACAAGAAGGTGAACTCCAACGAGGCCGTTGTCGGCTGGTGGGCCACCGGCAATGATGTGACGAACCACAGCTCCGTCATTCATGAGTACTACGCACGGGAGTGCAACAATCCGGTCCATCTCACCGTGGACACATCCCTGCAGGGCGGACGCATGGGCCTGCGGTCCTATGTGTGCATCCAGTTGGGCGTGCCCGGCGGAAAAACCGGCTGCATGTTCACACCCATTCCCGTGGAGTTGACCAGCTACGAGCCGGAAACCTTTGGTCTGAAGCTGCTACAGAAGACGGTGGGCGTTGCCCCAGCCAACCGTCCAAAGACAGTGCCGCCTATGCTGGACCTGGCCCAAATTTCCGAGGCCTCCACAAAGCTGCAATCCCTGCTAGACCTCATCCTAAAGTACGTCGACGATGTTATTGCCCACAAGGTGACGCCGGACAACGCTGTCGGCCGCCAGCTGCTCGACCTCATTCACTCCGTGCCGCACATGAGCCACGAGCAGTTCACCCAAATGTTCAACGCCAATGTGCGCAACCTTCTGATGGTCATCACGCTCTCCCAGCTTATCAAGACGCAGCTGCAGCTCAACGAGAAGTTGACGTTCCTGCCCACAGCCTAGAGCGGCCGACAACTGAGGGTGGCCTGAGGTTTATTTTTAAGACGAAAGCAGTGTAACAACAAAGTGTATTGGATTACGATTTTCTATTTGATGTATCTAAGTAATAAAGTGCTCGGATCGCCCACAAATAAGCGTTATAAGCTTTATAGAACAGCAGCGCAATCGGTTGACGGAGCGCCGCTGATCAGCTTCTTCATCGACGTTTAAATGGTGGCCATGTAGCCAGATCCTCCTTGGGATTGGTCTGATCCAATGTGTAACCCTCGACGGTGGTGCACTTGGGGTTAGCTTCCCGGGCTGGATCGGTTTTCAGTTGCAGCTCCGTTCCCGTAGGCAACATCTGAAGCATACAGGTCTTCGAAAAATTAATTAAAATCTGATTCAGAATCGAGTAGGCTGCTGTCAATCCGGAATCTGTATCCTAATTTCCCCCGTAATGGTCGGACACAATACGCCACAAGAAAAAAGTAGTATGGAGGAGGCTGAAGCAGCGCCCAGCAGCATGAAACAGAATGGTTGCCAGGATGGATCTGAATCGATTGCTAAGACTCTTGGAGTTCATTCAAGTGATGAGGAAAGCGTTCTAAACAATGGGGACATGAAGGAACTTCAGTCGGTTCCAGCAATCTTTGAACGTAAGCCAAGCCCCAAGACAAAGGTGGCGACATATGTGCCAACGTACGAATCAACGCAGGACTTGTGGTCGAATCACCGATTTCCTGTGCGCGAAAGCTTAGCCCATTCGCTGATGAAGTCCATCGAGAAGAACAAAGTTTCATCCGATTTGGCGGTGGTGGTGGACAATAAGCGATTCGAGTGCCACCGAATGCTCCTCGAGGCTGTTAGTAAGTTTTTCCGCGAAATGGAGCCCAAGGAGGAATACCACATCACCACGAACGTGATCAGCGCTCATGACTTTGGCATCCTTTATCGCTGGCCCTTCGAGGGTAAGGATAAGGAGAAGGACTACATCGGGCTCTCTTCGTTGCTGAATATCGTTAAGGCCGCCGATTTCTTTGGCTGCGAATATATCCTCCACAAGTGCTGGGAGATGCTCGAGACTGTCACAAGGGACAGTTTCAACACAATGGTTCTCTGCGGCTGCTCTAACAACGGCATCAAACTCAATAGCGAAACACTAAATGAGATTCTGATAACCCGCATGGCTGAGGGCTTTCTGCAGTTTGTCGCCAGCTCTGAGTTTGTCAGCCTCCAGCCGCAGGTAGTGCTGTGTCTGTTCAAGGACGGGTATCTCTGGGTTAACTCAGAATTGGAGGTACGTATAGGGACTCCAGGAGAGGCTGCTGCAAGCCTACAATCCAATCATCTCCCCAGGTTTTGCTGGCGGCCATCGTTTGGCTAAACTTTAATTGGCCCCAGCGCAAAGAGTACATCGGGTTCGTTGTGGAGGGGATTCGCTTCCATCAGATACCATTGCACTCCCTGATAACCTTCGCAGGGCGATGCGACGGTCCGCCGGCATTGCGCGCAGTGGCGCAATCCGAGGATTTCAAGAAACTCGAACGGCTGGCCCTCATTGAGCTGTAAGTGGCGCAGCGCAATGCATTATCGGAACTATAAACTGATAATGCATTTTAATATTTGCAGTCAAAAATTGCCACAGAAATGGCAAGGGCGCACGGGAATTGCACGCAAGTGGATATACGATAAACGGGCCGGATACCACCACAGTCTCACGTGCGGGAATCAAAAGTTCTGGTCATACAATATGTTTGCGGATTACCTGATCTTCCTGCAGACGGCGGGAATATCGCACTGGTCGACGCTGCAGCCTTGCGATGATCCCAGCATCGTCTGCTGTCCACCCCATGTACGAGTATTAGACTCATCCGAATCCGACGCCTAGTTTAGTTATATATATGTTGCCGCAATATCCACACCACATCAGACAGCTTTAATAGTTCTCGGGGCAGCCAGAAGACATTTTTGTAAGACATTGGAAGACGTGCGTGAAATTCAGCGGTGAAAATGAAACACAATCAGTTTTTACTTTTAAATACTTTATTATAAAACTAAGCGAAATTCAAAATGTCCATTTTATACAGAAAAACGATGCATATATACCAATCAGTTTTCAAAGTTAATAATAAAATTCAGAAAGTGTGTAGAATATCCATGCTTTTGATTTCTATGCTTAATTACAATAAATAAGAATAACGACATTTAGAAATTAAATTGTTCCTTGTTATATGCACTTCTCATGTACATATGTATGTATTATGCATATAATATTATGTTCTTATGTTAGTGTGTTGCGTGTGTGTGTGTAAGGGTATTTTGTTTATAATTTTAGGTACATTGGATACGTCGTTAGGTATGCTATGTGGGCTGGGGCATTGGGGCGTGTGGGATAGATGGTACACACAAATATGAAAAGATACACAAATATGCAGAATTTGTTGGGAAATTAATGTACAATTTAGTTTCGTTTGTAAGTAGGGGCTATATAAGCAATATACAATTTCAAAAATTTTAACAACGTTCATAGAACTATTTTTTTTCTTCGTTTTTTTCATAATTTTCAACACACAATAAATCTTATACGTATGCTTTTGAAATTTGACTTTGACTTTGCGTAAAACATTAGAGAGCTTGGCTTTTCTTTTTCAAACATACATATGTATATATGTATGTATGTATTATAATATATTTATGTATGTAGTATGTACGTATCGAATATCGTATATAAAACGTTAAAATCTTAATCAAAAAGCAATGCAAAGACATTCAAAAAATTTCGTACTTATTTATGGATGCAATTAACATTATTCTGAAACATTTTTGTATTCTGTATTTGACTTTGTTCTAAACGTGAACATACGAATTAGGTCATTAGGTTCCTACCAATAGTACAACAACAACAATCAATGTTGCAATAGCAACAAGAACAACAATCATTCTACAGTTCAGGCAGGGCCCTGGAAGGGTTCCCTTCCCACTCCATTACTCCCTTACTCCCTGAGACGTAGCGGCCTAAACGCAACTAAACTTGATGCCGTCGTCGCTGGAGTAACAGTTCTGGCAATGGAGTTTGTGGTTGCGCACCCGCACATCCGTCCCATTGAGTCCGTCGCCTAGCTGGACGTGGCAGACGCAGCACTTGAAGCAGTTGATGTGATAGAACAGCAGCAGCGATTCAATGATCATGGCAGCCCCGCGACCTGTCAGGAATGTCAATCAGACAAAATCAATCATTAGTACGACCTTCCATTACCTTCCAAGTAAGAATTCTTTTCATTGATAATTGTACTACCTTAAGTAGTTAGTTTCTGCTTAGTCATATATTAGTCTTTCGTTAATGGTAGTCGTTATTGATATTATGATATTAGTTGGATTGAATCAGACCCATACAATATATTTGAGCGCTTTGTGCACTTGGCGACAATTGTCGTGTGTGCAGCCCAGATCTGTGACAGACATGTAACCGCAAATAGATAGAAAAATGAACAGAGGTGAGGGAAGAGTTATAATTAAGGAAATTGAGAAAGCTTCTGCCATGACATGACCCATTACTGATCCATGGCTGAGCCCAACTACTCGTATGAGGCTAGTGAGTGTTTGAGTGTGTGGCTTGTGATGCTCGCTGTGACAAGCCTAGAGGATGTGGCCAAGAGTGAATGAAGAGCGGGAGTTGGGATTTAGATAGAACCACAACACTCACAACCAACGTAGTAGCAAAGTTTACCTAATTCGTCGCCGCAATGAGAGCACTTCTTCTTTCCACTGACGCTGAGCACCTTCTCCTGGCTGCCGTTGTTGCTGTTGTTCGTGTTGTTCGTGCTGGGGGTGGTGTTGGATTTATTGCTGCTGATGATGGGCTGCTTTTGCATCTGCTGCTGGTAGCCATTGGTATTGCCATTAACTTGGCTATAATTGCCATTGCCATCAAATCTATTGGGGGCAGATAGTTCAGAATAGAATACAAACATTAAAGGACTTGAATCCACCAACCGCTTGCGTTCTCCAATGCCCTTGCTCTGCACCCGCTCTGTCAACGTTTGGATGATGGAGTCGGGCAGGGGCTTGCCATTCGATTTGTTGCCAGGCATCGATCGCCTGTTGAGCTGCTCGATGCGGCGCTGTTCCGCTTCCTGGAGCAACCAATGATTGTTGTTGTAGATGGCCGCATTGTAGTCTGGCATGGACTTGCGCTTCTGCTGCTGTGCGGACAGCCAGGCCGGGTCATTGGCCAGGTTGCTGTCGTAGCTCTTGCGCTGCTGCACTTGCACCCACCCATCGGTGTACTTCGGCTTGGGTGTGGCACTTAGAGCGAGGAGTGTGTTCCTCGACATGTTGCTCAAATTTTGGGCTGACTGATGGTGGTAGGCGGCTGCCCCTGAGGCTGTGACGGCTGTGGGATAGCCGGGGCCAGAGTGGCGTGGCGCCATCGGGGCACCGGCAATCTTCACCAGCGAGCCGCCATAAGCATTGGCGGAGCTCTGGCGCTGCCGCGTGCTCACCGCATAGTCCGGCTCCAGGCCATGTCCGTTGGTTATGTGCATGGCACGCAGTGGTTTCGTGGGCGGTGTCGGTGGCGCCAGCATCAGCCGGCTAGAGAACTCGTTCAGGTCGGACATGGACTTGCGGTAGTCAGTGTCCATCTGCTGGTACGCATACATCGCTGCCGCCTGCTGCTGTTGATGTTGCTGCTGCTGCTGCTGCTGTTGAGGCACATTGGCGTAGATCTGCTGGGGATGCGGTTGATGTGGATGCAGCTGCTGCTGGTGCTGTGGCGGCTGGAATGCACTCAGCATGCCGTTGCCGATGCCCAGACCATGATGCAGATCCTGGAGCGAGCGACGGTTGTTGGACATCAGCATCTTGGCGCCGTGCTGCAGCTCCCGCCGGGCTATATTCTCGCGCAGCAAAAGGTTCTCCCGCTGTCGCTTTAGTTCCTCCTGCTGGAAATGGTTACGTTTTAGTATTCCACAAAATCCTGCCCATTCCTTACTCACCGAAAAGTGTAACAGTTCCCGCTCCACCCTCAGCACTTCCCCCTGCTCTCGTATCTTCTCCTCGATGGACTGCATCTTGGCATTGGCCGTCGCCGTGGCTTCGCTCAGCGATTGTGTGGCCGCTGCCGCTGCCGTTGCTGACTCTGTCCAGGACTCGGCCGAGTTTCCCTTCACCGTCTGCAGCAGCGGCGTCTGGGCCGCCAGAAGGGTCTCGTTCTGGTAGATTATCTCGCCGCCCAGCCCCGATACTGGTGGGGGTGGCAGTGGCGGCGGCGTCGCCTCCGACTGGGTGTCATTCTCCTCCGAAGAGTTTGTGTAGTGTTCGCTGCTTTGGCGAGAATGATTCTCTGACACTCCAGAGTCGCGGCTCTCTCCTGGGAATGGCAAGTGGAGGGAATTGAATTGCGTCGCTAGCAGAAGCACTGCACTCTATTGGGGAGGCACATCCCTCTCTGCCCACCACTTTGGCAGCAACTAAACGGATTATTTATACTTAACCTCAGCGGGGCAGACCAGAGTGCAGCCCCCATCTTGGGGGCACTACACCATTCTGTCCATCCCCCATTTGTGATTTGCTCATTGTTTTCGTCTTTTGCTCTCATGCCCTATTGGCTTTTCGTACTTTTTCTTCCCCACTAACACCCTACACCCTTCCTCTTTCTTTCTTCTCTCTTACCTGTATCGGAACTATCACAGAGTCCCGCCTTGATGTACAGCTGCTTCTCGAGGCGTCGCTCCTCCTGCAGGAGCTGCGCCATGTCCGGCGGCGGGGCCACAGTCAGCTCCAGATAGCTCTCCACATCGTCCAGATCTCCGTCTGTCTCGATGCCCAGGAAGCTGGACCGCTTGTTGCGCAGCTCCTTCTTGATCCGCTTCGTGGAGTTCATGCGTTTGATCGGCGGCGAGGGCTGGGCCGGCTCCAGCTGCGACGACTGCATATGACGGCGAGTCCCATTCGAGATGGTCTCGTAGGTATTGTCCGACGACCAGGTGTCCGTGTTGTGGCCGAGACTGTTGCACAGGCCATCCAGTTCGTCGTCGTGGCCCAGCGAGGTGTCGTCCACGGGCACTGGCGGCGGACTCTCGGTAGGTGGCGGCGGTGGCTTCTCTTTGGGCGGCTCCATCGATCCCATCGGCATGGCCCCCGAGCTCTGGCTGAGCTCCAATCCCGTGTAGAAGATGTCGATGTTCTCGTACACTGGAATGGGACGCAGATGTTTTGGGGCATCGTAGTAGGGTTCCGTTGCCTTGGGTACTTGATAGTAGGGCTCTGGATCGGATGATAGTGCTGCTGTGCCGCCGATGCTGTTCTCGTTTTGATTGCTGTTGCTGTTGTTGCTGTTGCTGCTGCTACTTCTGTTGCTGTTGCTGTTTTGATTAGTATTTTGATTATTCTCGTTATTGTTATTGTTACTGTTGCTGTTGCTCGTTTGTTTATTTGGAATGCTTCTCCTGTGACTCCTCCGCGTCGAGGCTTGTGTGCCCTGCTGTATCGGTGTATGTGGCTGTGTTTGTGTTTGTGTCTGTATCTGTATCTGTGTGGATATCGTCATCGTTGCTATCTGTTCATTATCTACTTCATGCATAGATATAGTCGAGCTGACATTCTCGTAGATGGGCTCCCGTTCTCCCCGCTCTTCCTTTCTCTTCTGCTCATCGGTTTTATTTGGCATCTCCTCCTCCTTCTCCTCGTTGTCGTCCTCCTCCTTTCGATCGATCTCATCCTGCAGCTGCTGGTGCTGCTGCTCCACCACCTCTTGCTCTAACTCCTCCTCCTGCTCCTCGGGCTCCTGCTGTTGTTGGGGCTTTTCCATTTTCCTGCTGCTGATGGTACCGGTGGTAGTGGTGGCCTCTCGATCGATTGCTTCCAGCGCCAATTCAAGAGCTTCGTTGATCTGTGGATATGGGATGAGGCGGGCAAGTGGGCGGGCGGTGGGTTGGTGGCATGACCAGCGAACGAGCGAGCGAGCGAGCGTTCGAGCGAGAAAGCATCAAAAGCGTGCATGATAGAGAGAGAAAGAGAGAGAAATGCGCATGGATCGCATGAATTTTTAAGTTAGTTTTTACACACAAATGCCGGCTTTGCAAATCAAATCCAAATTAATAAACAAATTAAATTAAATTAAATAAATAACAAATATCAATCAAACACAATTAAATAATGCAACTTCCATCCACTGTCATTGGAAACATGTCAGCTGCCAGTCCATGAGTCGAATCGCCCCCAATAAGTACATACATATGTATACTATAGGTAAGAGCACCAATTGGGGTTCTCTAGGGATTTAATCATTTAATTCTTTGCACTCAATTCGGATTCAGTTGCAGTACGTAATTGCAAGTAGATAGCCGAATGAATCCAAGTAAATGGAACACTTGATTGGGGTACTAGTCCAAGTGTACAGGTACGACTACTGGAGTATGTCTTTCTAAGAAAGAGAGCCAGATAAGGTAAGCTAATCCCTCAATGAACTATTGCGGAGATACTGTTAGATTGCAATCAATCGTGAAGTACCGAAGATGAGCTCATGTTGAAGATTAAATATACAGATTACTTAGTATCGATCAATGAATGGTTTTCGAATTAAGATTTTTCAATTCTTTCTCCATGGATTCGCATAACTATAGAGGATTTACTATTTTCACTTTATGTTCAATAACATTTCCAATCGCTTGGGATTCATTCGTTTAGTTCGGCTTATTTTTACCCCGATTTCTTGCGTGCCCTTTCAGTTCCGAGAAATCAATATAATTTGAAGGAGAAACACTTGAGCAAACACAATTCTTCAAGCAACTAGGGAACCTCACCGGGGAACTAGTCGTTGCTTACCACTGCTTTACGATCCGAACCGCGTAACGAACTGTGGCGCTGAAATCGATTGATTGATATTTCTGTAGCATACTCGTAATTCTGCATACAGGAAGATGAGCGTACATTCCCGTGTGCGAAATTTTATCACGATAATAAATAGCTGTTATGATTGGACGTCATAAAGATAGCCAGAGACTGTCGATGGATATCTACTATGTATGTATATTACGAGTATATATTTGCACATATAGTATAGTGTGGATGGCCCGAAACGAACCCCAACTGTTGAGGGCTTAATAAAGACTAAACGTGAGCGGTGCAACCATCGACTCAACGAGCGAATCATTTAGATAAAGAAATGGTGGAAAAATATATGTACGAGTATATGGGGCGGCAAAGCTGCAAAAAGTTGGGTTGGATGGGGTGGCGGCGGGATATTCGCCCCAAAGTATACCTTGTTGAACTGAAACCCCACATGGCGATGGGGGTCTTCTGACATTTGGCATTTTAAGGAGGTGATAAAATATGTAAAACGCAACATGCAAAAATTTCAGGCAGAGACAAGCGGAAAAAAAGAAAGAAGACGACAGGCAACACAAATGAGGGAGACAACAGAAACAGAACAAACAGAAAGAGACACAACGAATGAGACAAACAACAGAGAGAGAGATGCACCGCTTACCTCGGAAATTGTAAACTTGCAATATCTTTTGCTGGCAGTAAGCATGTAAACTATGTAACTGCATTAAATTAAATATAAATCACACATCGTTTACATTATTCATATAGCCCAACAAACGAGAGCAAGGCATGTAAAAAAAATGTATAGCAATATATAGCAGGTATGTATGTATCTATGTATGTAGTATATGTACATAGATAAAGCCTTAAAAACATAGCCTCAACCTCTGGCAAACGGATACAATGGGAGGAGGATGTGGTGGAGGGTGGGGTGTTCGGGATCTTCGGTTCTTTTTTTGTTACCTTGTGCAGGCAGCCGATCCCCCTAGCGGCGAGCGGCTAAACTACGCGTAGCTTGCATTATGTCAAGTAGCAAAGCGTATATTTACATGAAGCGTGTAGAGACTACATATGTATGTACATAGCATGTATGTTCGCAGTTTCTTCGGTTTGATTTCGATTTGATTAAGTTTATTCATAAATATTCATATTCATAAAATTATTCATAAAAACATATGTTTGACATTTCTTTACATAAAATCAAATTTCGTTTTGTTTTTTTTTTACATAAAAGTGGGGGTTTTAGTAATATCGTATTTGTATTTGTATTGTATATGTGTACGAGTATGTATGGATAGATAGATAGATGTTGTATATTGAAAGAAAAACTGTAGCTTAGTAGCTTGAGCCCATAACAAAACGTAGAAAACAAACAAAAAGAAATCCGAGAATAGACCAAAATAAATAAATAATTTTTAGCTTGTGTTAGAAGTAAATTCGATTGAGAATTTCATTCGTTGATTTTGATTTTAAAATGTTCAAGTTCTCTGATGACTTCAGAGAGGAGTCGAAGAGAGCTTTTAGTTGGGGGAAGAGCTGAAGAGTTCTGAAGAGCTTCACCCATTATGGAGAATGAATGAATCATTATCACGCTGAGAGACCTCTCTGTTCTTGCAGATCTCAGTGGGGTCCCTGATCTATTGAGAGGAAACCCTTTGAATAGCACTGTGGGGATCTAAGTCTAAGCTCTCTGATCCTTCGGATCTGACGTTATTTCTTTATAGTGCTGGCAGCAGCTGCCTCCAATTTCATTAACTCATCGTCCAGCAAATCGCTGATCTCCTGGGTCAGTGCCTTCTCCGTGCTGTTCTCCTCGAGTATCTCATCTGTGGTGATCGTCTTGCGGATCTCAATGTTGACGGGTGCCGGAGTCTTGGGCAGTGGCGGAGGGCCGTCCACAACAGCCGCCTCTTCACTCTCGTTGGGTACATAGAACTTGGAGTTTTCCACCTGCACAAATCCCCCTGGGGTGACCACATCCACGCCACTGCGAGTGCTTGTGAGGATCACCTTCTTCTCGAGCGTTTCGTTCAGAGTGGGATGATGATCTTTTTGGTGATTGTTCTGGGCTGCCGCCTCCTCGTGGTGCCCGAAATTCCGTCGCAGAAAGTCAAAGATATTCTTGGTTTTCTTCTCCTTGACGGGCACTAGCGGTGCCGGTTGCTGTAGCTTGGGGGAGCTGGGTGGAGTTACTTCCTTTACTTTAATCTCCGTTTCTACCAGGTGAGTGCGTGCTATTAGGGGTTGCTCTGGAGCCGCAGAAGGAGCTGGAGACGAAGTCGGGGCATAGCCCGCTCGACTAATCGAGTCCGTGCCAGAGGCAGAAATGCAACAGGGCTTGGGTATGGGTATCTTTGACTTTCTGCCCAGAAGCGGTGTGGATGGTGCACCCGGAGAAGGGGCTGCCTCGGGCAGTGAGGACCTCATCATCTGACTGCTGGCCAGCCGCTCCTCGGCGATGATCTGCTCACAGGTGTCCATCAGTGCCTTGGAGTGGGCCGCCCTGGCAGTGCCAATGGGCGAGCTGGGCTTGATTATGGGCATCCTTCCGGCAGCGGCATCGCAACGCTTCACATCCGTGTCGTTAATGTCCTGGAAGCCCGTGGCCGGCACTGGCGACTTCTTAACATCGATGCTGTCGCAGAGGGGCTCCTGGGCAGGGGCCAAACAGTCGAGGAGACCCGCACACAGGGCGATGTCCTCTTCGCTGGGTTTCTCATCCAACTGCTGGACTTTCTCCTGCCTGTATCCATCGCAGCGCCTCACCAGGTCCTCGCTGACACTCTGATAGCCAGTGGAGGGAAGTGGCGCCTTGGCCACATCAATCTTATCACAGGGCAACTCCTCAATGCTCAATGCTATCTGTTCGAGGTGCTGGCGATCTTCCGCGGACAGCTGGAGATCTTTTGGAGCTTCTCTGTCAAGGAACTGCTGGCACAGAGTCATCTCCACGGAGGGCGAAGTGGGCCGCGACGAGGCCAACTTGAAGAGGCTCGACTCGTTAGGCGAGCAGACCTTCAGGGCTGGCATCTCACAGGGTGAGGAGGTGTGCAATTGCAAAGAATCATTGGGTGCCAGAGGATCAACCCTGCCCGAAGCATTGGGAAGAGTGGGAGTTGGGAATACTTTGCTCGG
Source organism: Drosophila bifasciata (assembly GCA_009664405.1). Classification (NCBI taxonomy): domain Eukaryota; kingdom Metazoa; phylum Arthropoda; class Insecta; order Diptera; family Drosophilidae; genus Drosophila; species Drosophila bifasciata. Next base: position 33,758,994 of record CM019044.1, read on the forward strand.
TGGCGAGTGCACAATCGCTCTGGTCTGTCCCACCACTGGGGCATAGTCGCCGGAGCTGCGATCCACAACATCCAGCGAGGGCAGCTCCATGTGCACCCTTCTATTGGGTTTGGGCGAGGCCGGTGGCGTCGTGATCTGTGGTATGCGACTCCTGGGCAGAGGCCTGGGCGACGAGGGTACGGGTACCGGTACCACCACATCGCTCGTCTGGCTAAAGCAGTTCGAGAGAGCTTTCACCGTGTTGGGTTTGGGTAGCTCCTCGGGATCAACGATAGTCACGGGAGGTGCACACATGACCACCTCTGGCGGAGGCATGGATGGCTGCTGCTGCTGTTGCTCGACTCTGATGTTCCGCCTTGGTGGTGGCGGAGGCGTTGGTGGCTTCTCTAATTGCCTTGAATTGAATATCTCCACACGACCATTGATGCTAAACTGTTGAGGAGTGCTCGCCGCCGCATTGGGGCTCATGGGGGGGCTAAGGGACTATTCTGTGGCCTCGAACTCGTGGCAATCCTCACTGCCTTGGGCGACATGGGTGGCTTCCCCATGGGACGTGGTATTTGCGTGGGGCTTGGAGGAGTTGGGTGCACTGGTTGTTGGATCTGTTGGATCGCTTGGATCGGTTCAATGGGGCTTGGAGTTGGCTTGGTAAAGTCAAAGATCTGGGTGAACTGACCAGGATAGGTGGTGGCTATCGGTTCGGCGGCCTCTTTCAGATCATCGTCGTTTTGAAAGGTTTCCTTGAACATTTTAAGCAAATTGCGATGATGGACCATTTCATTTGAGGGTCTTCTACGCAAGTTACAATTGGGAGAGGAGGATGTGGGAGAGGGGGTGGGATTCGGATTCGTATTTGGATTTGGATTCGGATTTGCAGTGGGATTGTGGTTTGGGCCAGATTTGGACACCGAGGCCGACACCGCTGAAGCAGCTACTACATCAACATCACAAGGACTTATCTTAGCGGAATCGATAAAACTGTTAGTAGAACTTACACTAAATTCCATGTCCCGCAATGGAGGAGCAGCCGCTTGAGTGGGAGCTGCAGATGGCGCTGCAGATGGCGCTGCAGATGGTGCTGCAGACGGTGCCGGAGCAGCAGATGATGCCTGTTGCTGCGGCAATGGAGAGGGATTCAGATCGGTGAGCTCATCAAACTCCGCTTCGATTTGGTTGACCGCATTGGCTGCCTCCTCCAGCTGCCGTTCCTCCATGGCCAATGCGGCAATGGCCGCATTGAGTTGGAGCTGCTGCTGCTGCAGTTCCTCGGTGTCCTCCTGAATGCCGCTGTCGTCGTTGGTGCCGCTGCCTGTGACTGTGGCCGGGGGTTCCTCCACGACGAGCGCTGGCGGAGGAGGTGCAGCAGCTGGGGTCGGTTGTTGCTTCGGTTTCTGGCTTTGCTGATGCTGCTGCTGTTGTCGCATGCGCTCCTCCTCGCCCCGCATTATCTCCAGCTGTCGGGCATCTATGAGGGCCACCAGTGGCGGCTTCTTCTGCTGATCCTCTTTGGTAACGGACTGCTGGAGACTGTTCAGGCGCTGCTTGAGCGGCGGCACTGGCACATCCACACTCTTGCTATGGTTGAAGGCGTTCCGCTGCTGCTCCAGGCTCTGCATCCTATCCCGGATGCTCGAAATATCGCCGGAAAGTCGCTTTATCTCCTGCTTGGCCTGGGGCTTCGAGCCATTCGAGGCTCCACTGTTGCCGTTCGTAAGCCGATCGCGCAGCACCACCTTAGGGGCGGCGGGCAGCACTCCGGCACCATTGGTTGCTCCCGACTTGGCCTGCTCGAAGATCTCCTTGCGCTTCGATATGTCCACTTTGGGCACATCCACCTTCTGCTTCTCCACACCCTCCTGGGTGTCGCTGGGCGAGGTCACCTCGAAGCCACTCAGCCGATCCTCGATCTTCGATCCCCGTCGTGTCGGATAGGCAATCGTCTCTCCATTCGAGGATGTGGATGTGCTCATCTTTCCATTGGCATTGCTGTTGCCATTGCCATTTCCATTGCTGCTGGCCCGTTGGACACGCTGCTTATAGTCCTGAATCGCCCCCTCGTACGTGTATTCGCAAGGATCTGGCGAACTGGCCGGCGCCGTGCTCGAGGATGTGTCGTAGCCGGGCGAAGAGATGTACTCCCGCATGGCCCCCGCACTGGCCGCCTTCGATGTGGTGGGCTGGCCGCTGGCTCCATTGTTTCCATTGCTGCCATTGCGGTTGATATGATTCTGTTGCTCCTCCACGCTTCCTCCAGAGGCACAGGCAGCGTCAGCGCCAGTGCCACAGCCAGATCCTGCTCCTCCAATGGCTCTGTCCAGCTCGGCGGCATTGTCGCTCTATGTGAGAGATGGAACAGAATATTGTGTAGAAATTAGTGGATGGGAATAAGATGGAGAAAGATCAGCGGATGATGGCAGCTAATTCTCCTGATCCATAACGGACAGATCCCCTTCACGGTAACAGATCCAACATAACGAGTGTCTTCTTTGCAAAAAAAATCTGTCGAAAAATTCGTTTCTATTTATCTATGTACTCCCTCGACTAGAAAGCTAAAGAAGATAGATATTTTATTTGATGCTGGTTTTTCTTAGAGAAGAGAACTACCTAACTACTTCACTATATGATCTAAATATTGCTCGCTTTAGCTACCTTTGTAGTGACTAAAATTCGACCCATTCCACAACCTTCTCTACCATCAACAATCAGACATACTCGTGGCATTCTCTTAGCCATTCTGAACTACTGTTCTGAACTACTATCCCCATGAAGTTTCCCTTTCTGTGATGACCCCACCTAGTTTTCAGGGGTCGTCAAAGCCGTGAACCAACATAAATTTTCAGCATTTTATGGCTAGATTTTATGGCCTGGCGACAAGCTCGTCTAATTGCTCAATCCGCGAGACAACACAACTCAATCTTTAGCTTCAATCGGAATCGTATTTTCTGTATTCTATTTCCATTGTGTTGCGTTTATTATTTATTATTGTGATTTGATTGTTGTTTGCGTTTTGTGCGAGAGCATTTGATTAATAAACAATTTGTGTTTATTAGCCAGAGTCGCTGGCAAAACACTTTCCAACGAGGCTTCACAGTACACAGGCCACAATGCTCTATCCCCGATCACCATTCGACAATTGAAAGCTTCGTCGGCGAAAATGTTTATAAATGATACGAGTATTTAATTGTTAATTTGCTATAATTGTTTATAAACGTTTTGACACAGCACCAAATGACGCTTAATGATGTTAAATAAAAAAAACTAAACCAGAAAAAACAATAAGAAAATGGTACATATACTATACACACTCGTACTCGTAGATGGTACAATAGAAATAAAAGCTTGCTTTAAGTTTACTATAGAAATTGTGCTAATGATGCGATTGTCAAAGCCATTTCCATTGCCACTGCCATTGACCCCGTATCTCGGGGCGGGGTCGGGGCTTGTGTCGGTCCCATCTTAGTGGTTTGTTTGTGGAGTAGAGTACTCACCATAACACTATTATTGTCGTAATCCTCGGATAGACTGCTCTTGCCGCTGGCACTGCTGGTGCCGATGCCCAAGTCGCTCAAATCGTTCGCCTCATCCTCATTGTAGACGGCCAGGGAGGCGAGCTTCACACGACCCCGGGATCCACCACGTTCGGCCCTAAACATCGGAAGGATATTCACTTGGTTATTATACGAGTATATTTGATTCATGGCTCGACTCGGCTCCAACACTTTCAGCACTCGAATCGAAACTGTGACTGAAACTGAATCTGAATTCCAACTGGGGAAACACTTGCCTCTCCTCCATCATTTCGGTGAATGTCTTCGATTTTCGTCGCGTCCGATCATGCTCCTCCAGCTCGAGTTTCTTCGTTTCCACCACACGATCGATGATGTGCTCGACACGTTTTCGCCTTGACGATTTCCAATTGTCAAGGTTCTGTTCCGTTCCGTTCCGATCCGTTCAGTTCAGTTCCATTCATTATTTGTGCGTTATTTGTTTTGCATTGTTGGGAAGAAGAAAAAGGTAGAAAACGGTAGCGAAAGTTAGTATAGAAAATAAATAAGGGAATGTCTGGGCTCGCGTTGTATTATTCGCATTGTCGATGTTCCATGGCAGTTGGAAGTTGGGAGTTGGGGAAGAGCAAAAGTTTCTTTTCAAGGCAATTAAAAAGTTTTTGCCTCAGCTACGGCCCTACGTGACAGAAAGGTGAAATGTGGCTACGAGACGCATGAACTTTGCTCATTTTCATGTTTCATCGTCATCGCCGGCTCATTTAGACTTCACTTTTTTACGATTATGGGACAGATATAGAATTTCGGATAAGTAAAGTCGTTGGAAGTACAGTCGTTCTCGTATCCGAGAGATGTGCGCATCTGTAAAGAGAATCCACAAGCGGAGCTATCTTCGCAGGGGAAATTCCAATATTGCATATTTATCAGCCTGGCTATTTCTCGTCGTACATGCTCTTTCATTTCCTCATTGGCATTCAACAGTTATTGGAACTTCCGCTCGACCAAAACTTGCACTCTACATATACATATGAGAAATTCTATATTTAAATTTCGGGCTAAAACTTTCCTTCGATTGAAAACTTTTCGCACGAGAAACAAAACAGCCAAAAGGCAAAGCAACCAGAAAACACTTTACACAATCTTGAGAGACCATTAAAACGGCATTTGGACTTCCTTTCTCATCGGTGGCCAAGTCAGTCGGCCCCCAGTTTCCCAGTTGCCCAGTTCCAAAACGTTGTACGCATTTCAATACGATTTTTGTTTTTGTTTTTATGTTTTGGGACATTACTCGTAAAACAAAAGTTATGTCTGGGAAACGCGCAATCGATGGCACACCATCGCCCATCCATCCATCCATCCATCCATCCCATCCATGTGGGGGATTGGCCAAGCGACCGAAAATCCATTTCAAATGCAGCAACTGCATCGAAACAGCTGATTAGGTAATGAGCTGTCGTACAGTCACGTCAAAAGTGGGCATTTTGTTGAGGTTATGAGGCAGACAGAAAACAAATTTGCATGTAAGCAAACCCAACATTGTGCAAAGAAAATAGAAGAGTGGGGAGAGTGGTAGAGCGGAGAGTGGAGAGCGGAAAAAGCAACCAAATGTAATAGTTGTGATTATGCAATGGCAATATCGTTATGTCCGCTAACGTTTTGGCGACGTGCATTGGAAACTGGAGCGGCCATAACGAGCCATGTGCCTGGTGCTTGGTGTGTGGTGTTTGGTGCCATGCCCAAGACACTCGCAGCTTTAGTTCAATTTTATCTCAAGAGTTTCCCCTCGAACGATATGTATTTACGAAACATTCCATGCGATTTAGAAATTTGTCACGACTTTGTGCGAATGTGTCAACAGTTCGGACAGCAGCGTTTCTCTCTCTCTTGCTGGGTATCAGTGTGATATATGGCATAGATATACGACTCGAGTATAAGTATACTCACATTCTGCCACTCCTCGGGTTCCTCCTTCTGCACCTCCTTCAACTTCTTGACCTCCTCGGCCTTTTTCAGCTGCTGCTGGGCCGTCTGATATAGATTGCACGGCTTGATCTGGACAAACTGCATCGGATTCTTCGATGGAGGCGGCGGCGTGGGCTTCGTTACGCGCGCCTTGGCCACATACGATGTGGGATCCGGCGATGTAATGGACTGCAATTAAACAATAACAATAATAAAGTTTTATTATTTAATTAGCATAAATTGAATATACTGTGAGAGAGAGACAGCGGGAGAGGGACAGAGAGAGGAGGAAGGAAGGGGAAACTAGGGGCCAGATAAAGATCTAGAGTCAAATGCAAATGTCAGCAGCTCTCAGATGTCCAGGGTGTGTGGAGTCATTGCTGGAACTGCCACTGGTGGGGCTGTGTGGGCAGTTCTACTCGTTTGAACATACATATGTACATAAATATGTCTGTATTTTTCGCTTTTAAATCCTATTAAGTATTTTGCTTATTAAGCCGCTGCTGCCTTGAACTGCCTTTAATTGCATAAAATATTCAAGCGGGACTTATTTGGAAATGCTGATTGGCTAAAGACTCGTAAATAGGTAAACGCAAACCTTGGATATCTCTTGAGAGTCCTTCTCCATAAGTGGTGTGCCGATTTTAAGGGAATTACTTAACATTTTCGAAAGTGCCTGTTGATTCTGTGACTCATTTTTCTTGGTGAATTATTCACTTGGCCAAAAAACACATACATACATGTGTGCGACAAAGGGTTCGATATCTTAAAGTTTTTTTATGAATAGCTAATTACTTTTCTGAAGGACAGATACAAACAATTCTTATCGAATTTTAAATTCGGGCGCAGAAAAACAATAAAAACGAGAAAGAACGTACTGAGTCGCTGTAAACGCGACTCTACTTTTATACCCGTACTCAGTCAGTACACATGTGATTTATGTGGAGTTTTCAAATTTTGTATCAGTTTTTACATTTTACATTTTTTTGCTACATCTGTCATCTACATCTACATCAGTTCTTACAACAACACACGTACACCGCACGAGGCAGAGCATGTTAGCGTGAGTGTGAGAGAATCAGTAGCGGCTATCAACCCTAATAAAAATGTATATTTTGTTGCGGGGGGCAACCCTCGCAAGGAGGCACGCTGCTGAATATTCATTTCATCATTGTGGCTATAATAATGATCCGATCCGATTCAGATTTGGGCCTTTGATAGATATGGTCTTTCTCTATGATTCTGCATTTTTAGTTTTCTGAAATTTTCAAAATTGTGGACGCCAAAGATTTGGGCCCTTTTGGGGGCGGAAGTAGGCGGGGCGAAATTTTTAAACACTTTTCTAGGAGTGAGAGATTACATCAGTCTGGAAAAAGTTTGGATGCTCTATCTCTTTTAGCCTTCGAGCAATGGGCGACAAACAAGAAGGACAGACAGACAGACGGACAGACAAGATCAAGAATATATATACTTTATAGGGTCGGAAATTATTCCTTCTCTATGTTACACACATCATCTTTTACCACAAATACAATATACCCTTTTACTCTTCGAGTACGGGTATAACAATCAATAAAACCTTATCAGTCGAGCATCATTGTTTTTACAATTCCATTGCATTCTCTTTTGCAGTATTCACTCTTGCGTGCCGAGCATCATTGTGAAATGTGATGTGGGAGAAGTGCGGTTAGTTGGAAGTACGGGCGTACTCCACGCTGTTTTAAATAATTTTTGAACTTTACTTAATTTTTAAGAAAATTTCACCCACGTTTTCTTCGTTCTCTGTCCCTCAGTATTTTAGGTTCCATATTCCACATATTCTTCCGCTTTCTTCGGTCTGGCTTTTGCTTTTAACTGTTGACAACACCTAAGCAATTTCCCGAGCACATTTCAAGTGCTTTGACCCACCCAGCCATCCAATCACACAACCACCATACCAGACCACTGCACACCACACCGCACCACACCACACGACACATTTATAGGCAATAACTTTGTGTGGCAAAAGTCAAGCGTCGGAACACTTCCGTCAACGAGAAGCAGGGCAGACCTCAGACCTAAGACTTGGAACCAGAACCTTAGAGGCCCTACATCAGACGATGGATTCCGCACTTGAATGGAAAAAAGAAAAGCAAAGGCAGAGTAGCGGAGTGGAGTAGAGTGGAAAATGAGGCTCATGTACGGGGTTCTATGGTGAAGCAGTTAAGTGATTTTGTTGGAAAGTCTGTTTCATATATTTGAAACTACTGAAACTTTAAATAGAACGCCTGCTGCAATCTATTAAAATAGCCCCTGGGCAAGGTATGGAATCTTAGGGTTTAATTAATGCTTAAACTCACCGATTTCCTGCCACCACAACCATTTGTGTCGCTGCCATTTGTAGAGGTTGCAGATGTGGACATTAGATCTTCGCTGCCTTCCAGCATCATCGCATCCTGTTCGACGCCCTCCATTTTCTTCTAAATGTGATTTCGAACCTGTCTTCTCTTTTGCCGCTTCTTGGGCGAATTTTTACTTTCCGCTTGGTATTCCGATTCCGGGGTATTGGTACTCCAGCAATGGTATGGTATGGTCCGTGTCTGCGTCTGTGTCTGAGAGGAGAGTGAGAGATGAGCGCTGCTCACATGGCCGCAGCGCAGCGGCGGACTCCTACGCGGGGTTTGGGCCTCTGGTCAATGCCTCAACATGACAGTGGAGCATCAATATCGATTTCAGTTTCAGAGGTGTCAAGTGTTGCGCCACCGCCCACGCGCCTCAGGCCTCAGGCCACTGGGCCAGCCAATGCGTAGGTGTCCAATTTCATTAGCTGCAAGATAAAAGAAACAAGCTTATTGAATGCTGAACACTGAATATGAAATGCAGCAAATGGTTGGTAGAGTGTGTCTGGAATGCGTGTTGGAATAATTTAAAAGCCATTAACCCAAAGTGGACCCGAGACCCGGGCAGGGCAGGGCAGGTGTCATCGGTTCGTTTAGCGTTAGCTACGAGTACCATGTAGTACTAGTGGTTCCTTCAAAAGAATGCTGAGCTACTTTCTGGCATCGCAGATCCGTGAGGGATCTATAAAAACTCTGAAGCATTTCCTCAACTGAACAATGCTCGAAAAAGCACATTGCGGAGTTCAATTAACATTCATCAAAGTGCATCCATAAGATGCTTTATCTAATTGTGCAACTCTGTTTGTCTGAATGTCTGTCTGCCAGAGTGGATGGGATGCGATGGATGGACGGTTGGATGGGATGGCATGGGATGGGTTGGATGCCGCCACTTGCCACGACTCCACGCAAGGAGACCCACACGCTGGTATGCGGGTCAATCTTATAAACTTCTGCCACAGTCATCGTCTTCATCATCATTATTATCATCATCATCATGCAACATGCAACATCCAGCATACACAGAGTCATCCTCCGCATCGTACGTCATCCATTTGTTTGTTTCTTTTTTCTGTCCGCCAGCCAGCCATGTGACCCGGTATTTTTCAGATCGTTTTGCTACGCTTTTCATTCCCTCCTACTAATTAATAACTATTAAGTATTCTCTTTTCCCTCTTCGGGCTGGGCCTTGGTTCGGGTTTTCCTGTAATCGAGCTTGTTTATTAATTTTTTATGAATGCATCTCGCATCCACAGATCTTTAGAAAGTCGGGTTCAAAAGGGTTATACTCGGCTATAGCTATACTCGTATGTAGAAATAAGCGGGTATTTGCCAAGGGGGTTGGCGGCTTTATCTGTCATAATTATGCGGTTAATATGACAGCTGATAAGTATTAGGCATGCCCACGGCTTCCTGTGTTATGGAAACGGAGCCAAATCGAGGCAGTACATCATCTTTGGATATCTACAGAGATCGCAGCATCCCCCCACCATTAGCTGGAATTTATTTATAATATTTCTGCAATCAATTTAAATTATCTACGGTTTGTCAGAGGGAATACTACTACGATCTTTGATTCGCCTGCGATTGCTTCAATAATCATCAACATCAACACTTCTGCATGAATGTATCTTCTTCGGATTGTGGCATCTCATGTCAAATTTGATCAACACATGTGCCAGCGTTTTTCAACACTCCAAGCATCCATCCAAGTGGAGAAGACAGGCAGACGCCAGAGGAGATGGAGGAGACACGACATGACACTCCAAAGATCAGGAGGCACGAGGCTAATCAACATGAGCATTCGCATTCGCAATCGCAATCGTATTCGTTGTTATATGCTAATTTGCATATAAAATGCAACAACCAACAACAACAGCATTAACATTAGATATACGCGAGTAACAGATAACTGCAACTAAAAGCCAAACAGCAATTAAAGCAAAACTTTCAAATTGTAATAATTAAGCACGGGTCTGTTGTCTCTACTACTATAGCACACTATACTCGTACTATAGTCTATGGTGTCTCTGCTTGTGCGGAGGTTTTAGTTGTAGAGCGGCCCAAGTCGCCTAACGCCTAACGACAGCTCGACAACAACTTTAATCACATCTCCATGGATAACTATAATGACTCGTGCGCAAATTGCAATAATTTAAATTTAACAGAAAACTAAACTTGGGTTTAACTTTTACATAAGAGACTCTTGGCAACTTTCTCGGCTGCCAAAGAGCAGTGCCGCGACGGCGACGGGGCCTTTGCTTACTTAGAGCGGAGCCCGACGCATTAGCAATAATTATTAAGCGAACAAAATGATAATTAAATAAAAATGGCCACTACAATACAAGAAAAAGATCAACCTCGAAGTTTAGCTCCTCAACGGCGGCGCCAGTACACAGAGAGAGGCACAGATCAAGTCTCGCATCCAAGACGGTAACACAAGGCAGATCCGAACTAAGAGCAGAAAGAATGGTACGCATAGTATGGTATAGTAGTATAGTATTCCTCTAACCCTAGTCTATCCACATCCACTAGCCACTTACAAATTGTATCAAGATGTTTTTGGAATGGATCGAGGCGCTGAATTAATTGATAAAATGGCGACGATGATGGCTATGACGATCTGTGTGACGATGCCAATGCCCAGAGCGCAGACAGAAAGAGAATTCGTTCAGAAATGAGTGGAGCCGGACGGCGCGGCGCGTAAACGCCACGCAATTGTCTTTGTTCTTCTTGTCTTTGAGTCGAGTCTGTCTTTTAGCTAATTAGCGGCAACAGCAGTTAGAGCTTCGAAGCGGCACATATCTGACGCTAGCGGCAGCATTGCCAACATCAAAGGACAAGGAACAGACCAAAGCAGAGTTGCATTTGGATGCTAAACAAGGGCAAGGCTTTGATTTTATTGGAGACAAGTAGATTATTGAGAAAACACTTTCTTACGCGTCAATTATGATGTGTAAGCTGATGTTAAGAATATCACTTCTCAACGACCTCATCCCAATCCAATTGAATGATCGGAGTTTCCCCCATCTCTCAAAAGAAGATGATCTCTCAAAGATCTCTATTCTAAATTACCATAATCCCAGGGCACTCTATCATAACTGGAAGATTCCTTCGCTTCTCCGCTACTCCGGCCATTGTTTGCCAACGCCTAATGCGAAAACAAACAAAACTCTGTTGTTGTTTAGAGGAGACGACGATCATTGTCTGCCGACGAAGACGTCGACGACGACGACGACGACGACGAACAAACAATAACCGAAGCGTTCTGTTAGAGCAAAATGTCTAATTAAATATTTATCAGGGATTTCGATCGAAAGAGGGGCCACAGCAGTGCACTGCAAAGGCAGGCCCCGTATTAACTTATCAGGCAAGTGAAATCTAGGCAAAGCCAAGATTATTATGGAGCTATAGATGGCAGGGAGCACTACTATGTATAAGTTCCAGAACAATGGGTAGGGTCTGTATTTAGTGTCTTTAGTGTTTTTAGTGGGGAAACTACACACATACTTAGACCGAACCGAAAGAGGAAGAAGAAGTAAAACAAATAATAATAACTGTAGTCACCGCTTAGATAAGAAAGGAGTGCACGTTAATGATCTATCTCTCTCTCTCTCTCTATCACTCTTTTTCTTCCTCTGCAAACCACATTAAAATGGAGCTGGCGACACTTTCCGATTCGGTAACGAAAAAAGCAAAAGTGGAGCACCATCCATCCAAAAGTCGGAAACCGATGTGGCTGTGGCTGTGTGTTGACCAGGTGAAAAGTGGCATTGTAATAAATGTTTAACGTGACTTTAAATTAAAATTGTATTACCCGAAGCTGAGCACGAACACGAGCACGAAAATGAACTCGTCCACAGCGTTCGCGTTGGTAGTTGAAAAGTGTGAAAAAGAAAAACATTAAGTAGGATGGAGGTGGGAGGCACATCATCACTGGTTGGGTCTTCAGAAGATGGAGTGGGATGGGTGTCAAGCTCCGTTAGTTGCCGGCCAGTGACACTAATGACATTCAAATTGTTGCGCCAAAAGAAGCCATAAAAAGCGAGCGAGAAAAGCAGCGAGAAAACAAATCAAAGCGTAGTCCGTGTGACACCGAGAAAGTGCGACCGACCAGGCCTCGGTCCGAGCCCCGATCCGTACTCGCATCCGAACCCGAATCCGAGTTGGAGGCGTGCAATTGAAAGTGTCGCCGTTTGTTTTGTGGTCGCCGATGTGCAGCCATCACTCACTCATTCAAACCGAATCCCCTTACCCATGCACATCCCCATCCCATCCCCATCACTACTCCATTTTCATTCCAGTTCATGTCGTGCGTTGTGGGCTGTCTCATAAATAAATGCGCTTCAATTGTAATAGGTATCCAGCAGATACGAATATCAGATACACATCAGATGACATGCCATGCCATGCCTTCGCAGAGAGCATTCCATGCCACCAAGCATTTCATTTGACGTTTTCACTTGTCCAGTGTTGTGCAATGACATTCGGATGGGCTGACAATCAACGGTATTTGAAGTATTTATATGTAGAGAAGATACGTACGCCAAACTATTCCGATTGTTCCAAGCACGATGCACGATCTCTTGTTTATCTACTGATGAACTTTTTCATGAAGATAAGCTAATGAACGGCAACTTGCCATGACGAATCGGATTAAATAATGCCTTACATAATCTATGTCTTGTATACTTATACCAATTGGCAAATAATATTCCCATTGGTCCTAATTGCTCAACCGTCTAACCGTAGCATTCTTCCACATGCAATTTCTATATAAATCGAAGAGAAAATACATCCTCAATAAAATGAAGATCAAGCGTTTCCAACGGGAAAAAGTTGAATATTCAAACAAAATTGCAATGGGAAAACAATCCTCCCTGAACCCGCTTTCAAGTGCATTTTGTGTGCAAATTGAAAACTATTTTTGGATCCAGCACTGTGCTTGGAAATCATCGAAGAAGGGGGGGGCGAAAATAGAGAAATATTTCTATAGATTTCACGATAAAATGATTGAAAATGCATATTGAAAATCTATTTTTAGTCTTTTGTTGTGTGTGTTTTTGTGTGTGCGTGCGTGTACGTGTGCAGAGGTTTTGGCCAGCTCATTTCTTTGATTACATTAATTGAAATATTTCTCAAGCGTGGCCAAGAAAAACAGCCAAATGGAAAGTGAAGTGTGAAGTTAAGTCTCGACTTGGGTCTCGGTCTTGGTCTCCATCTCCGTTTCGGTTTTGGGTTTTTGGTATTTGGTCTTTGTCTTTCGTTGTTGCCTTTCCAATCACAACAGCAGCAGCAGCAGCAGCAACAACAACAGCTGTAGCTACAATCTTTGTATTTTACTAGTATACTCGTATCATTGTACAATATCTGGGCAATTATCACGGTGCCGCAGTGCGAACTATTCGACAATTCGACACGCAAAATTTTCAGTTCATTAACATTTCAATATCGATAAGAGCCGAAATGCACTTTCGCTTCGCAGAGATACCAAAAGATACAAATCAATGCCAAATTGAAATTGTATAGCGGAGTATCAGTGTATCTGTATCTGTATCTGAATCAACAGTCTCGAGTACGATCACCATCTGGACATCTGTGCGGAGGTACAGCCTCCGACAATGTCAGCTTGTGTTAATAATAGTTATTGACTTATCATGGCACATTCTTCTGGCAGCCGAGACCGAGTGCCAATTTGTAACTGTTTGCTTGTGACATGCATGGCTCCATCTATATCTGTGGCTACTGCCATCTCCATGTATATCTCTATCTCTGTCCCTGTCTCTATCTCTATCAGCTCGGCTTGGGGCAACAAATTTTGCACAAATCAGCAGGAAAATTGCGAAAAATCAAGCAAATGAAAGGAAAAGCAACCAAGCCAGTCTCGAGAGCCAGAGCAAAAAATATACTGCAGCATTTGCATTCTAAGGTACAGCGCTCTGGCGGCAATTTGATTTCAATTTCAAAGTACTTGTATATGTATCTGTATCTTGCATCTGTCCGTGTATCGGTTAGTTACGCTTACAGATACATTACATGTTCGGGCGAACTGCTGTGCTTTGCTGCCTGCAATTTCAAGCAAATTGTTTTGCCATCAGAGCTCCAACGGAAACTGATCTCTGAACTCCAATCGCCTCTCGCTTCATTAGCTCTCAAACGCCCCTCAGATCCCCCACACCACCAGACCCGAGCCAATGTCAGACAGTCAAATTTCTTAATTAATAATACCGTCTACTATACGGACTATACGGAGTATACAGACTATTCGGACTGGGGGGCTATTTAATCAATCCCTCGACGACCTGGCACACGCTCACTTTTCGGCCTGACCCATTTCGCGTGCCAGAGCGAAAGATTATTTTATTTGCATTCAAAATGAGTTACATGTTAAAAATTTAAATTCGTACACACCCAACAAAAGTCAGAACTCCAGAGCCGTAGACCCGTACAGCCGCAAAGCCACAGAGCCAAAGAACACGCCCCAAAGACCAGCCTCAAAAAATTACAGAAAAGATTGCCAAGAATATTCTGTGTGGCTGAAATTAATATTTCATACATGGACAACATTTTGGGGTTTCTCATAAAGAGTATAAGTCGAGTGTGTTTCAGGGCGTGACTGAATGTGTTTTATTCGGTTAGGTAAAACAAAATGAAGAAGTTACCAGACATCGATCACTACTTTTGAATGAAATATTTTACCAAAGGCGAACCACATTATATTGGTGTATATGTATGTTTATAAATAGTATTCTTACAGAGTTTATATACGGAGATCTGTTAAATCGTAACTCGTATACGAGTTACTTGTACAAATTATATATGTTTTATAGCCACTGCCAAATGGGAATATTATTTAAATTTCTAGAAATCCGTTCTGGAGTGATTCTATTTATAAATACTTTGCACAGATTAATCAATTTTCCATTTGATATATCCAGTCGTTCACAATCGTTCACAGAACATTTTTCGTATTCGTAACCTTTACTTTGATCTTTTTGCATCGAGGCAGAAGCATATCAAACTGTCGAATGCGTAGGCCCATTTTTTGTACCGATGTTCTTGATGTTTTGAGGCTAATGTCGTCGTTTGTATGGGCCATGGTTTGTAGAATCCAACCTAAACGGGTGAGTGTGTCCGGTTGCCAGAAGAGGAGGCAGAGGGAGCGGCGCACAGCAGCGGACACAGTACAGTTGCCACCGACTGACTGGCCAAAGGCCCAACCCAACCAAAATAGAGACTAAACAAAAAAAGGCAGCTCCCCCAATTATTACCCAGGTTCCACATGTGTGCCGCAGATGCAACAGGAACCAAATAAAACTTTGGTTTTAATGCGCCCCGCTGGCCACAGAACAGAAGCGAACCCCCCAACGATCCGTTTATTGTTTGGGGCAATCATTTTCAACGCTTGCCACCCGAGCCCATGGCTTCGTTAATTGTTGATCGTCATTCTAATGAATCGGTTGGGTTCTGATTCTAATATTAGCCTCAAAAATGGCAGAACATGTGAATGTACTACGTACTCGAATGGTTTTCATATCAGCACAGACTAAAGATCGCCTACCGATGATATACACACATACACATATACCTAATGGAAATTGTCGAAGTGGAATTGCCATGCATTTAGGATAAATAGGAAAGAAATAGAGTAATAGAGTATCAAGAATATCAAATATGTGATGTCCTAATCGAAAATATTATTAGAAATTATGAATATGCTGGAGTTAGGTCGTATCATTATTAAGGTTTCAACTTGAATTCCCATCAATAGTCTATTTGTTTACTAGCACTCAGAAACTCCAATACCCCTGGTTCAACGTCCTCTCGATCCTTTATGAGCGAGTCTCTCAGTTTGCACTCGCGCTACCACAAGGTACAGTACAGCAATGGACAAAACAAGAGAGACATTAGAAACTCATATCCATAGTAAGTCCTGTCACACAGTTTAATATTTTTAGATTTTTAAACATTTAGAATATCAAATTAGTTCCGCAACGATGCTCATTGATGCATATGAGTGCTCCATGGAGAATGGATATTATTCAACTTTGTCTTTAATGTAACTGTCGAGAAATTATTGAGATATGTAAACAGTTTTGAGGACTATTCGATTTCGTAATCTTAGTAAATGTACATCCCGGTTTGGAGTTTTTAATGGTTTGTATCATGGAAGGGTTTTATTTAAGATGTTAACTGTTACCCCCCGATACCAATTATATTCCATAATTGACACACTATTAATGTTTTTCGGAAATGATTTGAGCAAATATGATCATCAACATTTTATTGAATCTTTCATGCGGCAAAATGTCATTTTTATATCTGATTCTGAAAGAGTATTGGGGTATATTAGATTCGTGCAACAGCCGATAAAGTACGTGTATATCTGTATGTTCTTGTGTGAGAGAGAGCAAGAGGAAATCGTTCCCAGGGCATCGTTCCCTTTCCAAATGATTTTCTCCGTTGTGACTATACTAATGATCCGATCCGATTCAGATTCGGGCTTCTGATAGATATGGGCTTTCTCCACCCTTTGTGGGGGCGGTAAAGGGCGGGGCGAAATTTTGAAATACAGTTTTACGAGTGAGATATCGCATTAGTCTGGGAAACAAATTTGGTTTCTCTAGCTCTTATAGCCTCTGAGAAATGTGCGACAAACAAGACGGACGGACGGATAGACGTCGTGTGGGAACATGTAAAAACATTTTTGTTCTCAAAGATAATAATTATATTTTTACATGAGTAGCTCCTTAAAATATTCTTAAGATCGGTTTACTATTTGGAATGGTTTTTACTGCTGGTCTTACTAGCATATTAATTAGTTAATGTGGTAAACAGCCATTATCATGGCTTTCTTTTTTTGACTTTGATATACAATGAATGCATCAATCAGGTGGTTCATGCGACAGCAAGGCGAAGCCTGTTACGCGCGGGTCCCAGGCATATTCGCAGCTCTCCTCCCGCACAACAGACAGAGGGGCGCTGCCGCATGATTGCTATGGCGTACATGCAGGAGGAGAATTAGAGCTAAAAATAACTAAAAGAGCTAAAAACATACAAAGTTACAAGAGAAAATAATAATAACGGGAATAGAATGAAAGGATTAGGGATTTAAGTAGAGGAAGGGAATAAGTGGTGGATATTATATGATAGAGGGAATTATAATCGAGCATGAGAACCGAACCGGTTCATGCAAGAAATAATTCGATCTACACATCGTAGGAAACAAAGGAATACAATTTCTAGACGATCTAATAGGAATCGTGAAATTTATGAGGCTCAACAAATCAGGGCTATCTTCATATGATATGATCAAGTTGTGCATACAAATCACACCAAGCATTTTTCTACGATTCCCAGGCATTACGATATACATATGTATATACATACATACATACATAGGTACGTATACCCTCGTGAACCGTTTCCACCAAAGTCATCCGGGTAGACAAACGGATTCACAAAAAGATACACCTGTCGATACACTCTAAAGAGGGTATAAAATTAAATTTAAATGGAATAATCAAACCTACTCGTGCGGAATGACATCTGACTGCTTAGCCATCGATTTCATCATTGGATTTCAATTCGCATTTGTCTGCCGATTAAGAGCAATGCAGCTAAAGCCAATATTCTGTGTTCTATTCGGATTATTTCTAACTTCAGTATTCGATTTTAATGTAAATATATCCTAAAACATTTTGTGCGCTAGCGCTGACAGTATTACTTTTATTCACAGGATGCGGTCGTTTTTAAGTTTACGAACTTCGCTTGCGAGAGCTACAACAAATCCTGGGTTGTGTTCCACAACTATCGTCTGAAGGCTGTCAGTCGGGACAAGGTGCTGCTTAATTTGAATGCCACTTTACTGCATCCGGCCCATGGAGTAACAATACGTGGAAGGGTTTTCAAAAGAGCAAGCGGCTATAAGCCTTGGCTCTTCGACGTGACCTTTGATGCATGTCGATTCATGCGAAAGCAAACCATCCCAAGTGTGGCCATGATCTACGGGCTTTTCAAACAGTTCACCAACATTAATCATACATGTCCTTATGTGGTAGGTTTTTATATAAATGTTTTTAAACCAACAACATATAACTTTTTTATTACAGGGTCCAGCGATTGTCAAGGATTTGTATCTGAATCCCGAACTGATGCGCCTTCCCATTCCAACGGGGGATTACATGCTAGCCATACGGTGGTTCTTTGAAAAAAAGCTCGTATCTGATACGAATGTGAGTGTCGTGTTCGTGGAGGATCTGCTAAAGA
The DNA here is from genome assembly GCA_009664405.1 of Drosophila bifasciata. Classification (NCBI taxonomy): domain Eukaryota; kingdom Metazoa; phylum Arthropoda; class Insecta; order Diptera; family Drosophilidae; genus Drosophila; species Drosophila bifasciata. Next base: position 33,777,103 of record CM019044.1, read on the forward strand.
GCTGATGTTCGGAAGTACCTACAGAAGATAACTGAAGATCCGAGAATAAAAAGAACATGAGACAATTGAAGCAATTATTTTACAGGTCTATCCATTACGTATCCAATATGACCGATACCAATTATATTCCATAATTGATATACTATCAATGGAAATAATTTAAGCAAAGTCAAATATGATCATCAACATTTTATTGACTCTTTCATGCGGCAAAATGTCATTTTTATATCTGATTCTGGAAGAGTATTGGGGTATATAAGATTCTTGTAACAGCCGATAAAGTACGTGTATTTGTTTGTATGTTCTTGATTAGCATGAATGGGAAAGTTGTACTTATTGCTTTACCCAAATACCTATGAAATCTCCTACTCAATGAAATAATGGTGACTTTTTTAAGCAAAAAAAAAACTATACTTGAGTTGTTTAAACTTTAATACCATACCATACACGGCCTGACATGGCTCAATAAGGTTCTACCAACGCTTCAATAGGATATCAGCCAATAACCCTTTCTCTGGTTAAAGGATTTCCAGTTGCTACAAACGCAATGGGAATTTCCCCATACGATTTCGATGAAATTAAGATCCGGGACTGTAATCCGGGTAGACAAAGGGATACAGAAATAGATAAGACCTTCGAGGGGTGAATACCCTCGGAAAGAGTATACAAATTTAATTTAATTGGATAATCAGAGCTACACGTGCGGAATGTACTCTCGCTTCTCAGCAATCAATTTTATCATTGGGATTCAATTCGCATTTGTTTGTCTGCCGATTAAGAGCAATGCAGCTAAAGCCAATATTCTGTGTTCTATTTGTATTATTTTTAACTTCAGTAGTCGATTTTAATGTAAATATATCCTAAAATATTTTTGCACTATCGCCGACATTTATTAAAGTTCACAGGATGCGGTCGTTTTCAAGTTTACAAACATCGCCTGCGAGAGCTACAACAAATCCTGGATCGTGTTCCACAACTATCGTCTGAAGGCTATTAGCCGGGACAAGGTGCTCCTTAATTTGAATGCCACTTTACTGCATCCGGCCCATGGTGTAACGACACGTGGAAGGATTTTAAAAAGAGCAAACGGCTATAAGCCTTGGCTCTTCGACGTGACCTTTGATGCATGTCGATTCATGCGAAAGCAATACATCTCAATTGTTTCAATAGTCTACGGACTCTTTGAAAAGTTTACGAATATTAATCATACATGTCCTTATGTGGTAGGATATACAAATTTTTAAAACAACAAAATAGGAATCGATTACAGGGTATGAGCGATCAACAGGATATGTATCTTCATATGATATCGAACTGTTGCGTCTACCTTTCACACCGGGGACTATTTTCTGATTCCCGGCATTTCTTTTAAACAGCTCGTATCATGATACGAATGTACGTATAGTTTCGTTCTTGTTCGTGGAGGATCATCCGGGTAGACAAACTCGGAGGTACCACAAAAAGATACACCTGATCGATACACATAAACAGGGTATAAAATTAAATTTAAAGTAATAATTAAACAGGTCTATCAAATGCGGAAGGACTTCTGACGGAATATTATCGATGGGCATAGGATAGATGGGGTTTTAAATGGCTTTTATCAAGATGGGTTTTATTTCAGATTTGAACTTTTACCCCTAAACACCAATTTTGTGTTCTATTCGGATCAATGTTCTCCGGAAATAATTTGAGCAAAAGTGGAATATATCATAAAGCATTTTATTGACTCTTTCATGCAGAAAGATAAAAAACTTTGAGCTCTCAAAATGTTATTTGTTTTAAGCTCTTGAACGTGGACTTGCGAGATACATCAAATATTCAGGATACAACTATCGTCATTGTCATTTACAAGGTGCTGCCTAATTTGAATGCCGTTATAGCTCGTTCTCCGCCAAAGGTCGTACACTAAACAAAGACAGCAGGGTTTTCAAAGAGCAAGAGGATAAGTAGTAACTGCAGCAAAAGAATGGTGACCTTTTATTCATGTCGATTCATAATAAAAGCTCGACAGACAGACATAGACTCGGCTATTTATGGTGATCACGAATATATATATGTTTATGTGGTAGGTTTTTTTATTATCTTTTAAACCAACAACACTTTTACCACAAATACAGAATACCCAATATAATTATAAATATGTATCGGGAATCGCTGTAAACGCGCCTTCCCGTACTCAGTCAACACATGTGATTTATGTGGAATTTTCAAACGGTTGTATCAGTTGAAAAACTCGTACTCGAATACGAATGGGTATATTGTATTTGTGGTAAAGGATCGTCTGTCTGTCTGATGTCTTGTTTGTCGCCCATTGCCCATTAACCGGCTATAAGAGCTAAAAGCAACAATTTTTTTTTTGACTAGAAAATTGTTTTCAAAATTTATCGCCCCACAAAGGGCAATACATTTGTATACGTCCACAATATTCCATAATTGAGAAAACGAAAAAATGCAGAATAATTTAGAGAAAAGCAAAATATGATCTATCATTTTTATTAAATCTCTTAAATGCGGATGGGATCATTTTATATCTGATTCTGGAAAACAATTTCGAAGAATATCATAACCTCTCTTTAACACTCCGATAAAACAAGTGTATTTGGTTTGTATGTTTTGATTAACCTGAATTTTAGTTGTACTATAATTGCTTTACCAAAAAACTTTCTGAAGACTCCTGCTCAATGAAATAATGGTGACTTTTTCAAAGCAAACCCGCCCTATACTTGACGTTGTCTACGGTTTTAAACCATAGAAACGACACGGCCTGACATGGCTCAATAAGGTTCTACCAACGCTTCAATAGGATATCAGTCAATAACCCTTTTTCTGGTTAAATTTTCAAGTTTTTATCAGTTTTAAATGGGAATTTCCCCATACATTTCGATGAGTTTAAGATCCGGGACTGTACACCGTAGACAAGGGGATACATGTTAGATAAGACCTGTGAGGGGTGAATACCCTCGGAAAGCAACAATCAAATTTAATTTAATTGGCCGCAAGAGCTACTCGTGCGGAATGTACTCTCGCTTCTCAGCAATCAATTTTATCATTGGGATTACAATAATTTGTTTGTCTGCCGATTAAGAGCAATGCAGCTAATTCTCAATATTCTGTGTTCTATTCGTATTATTTTTCAAACTTCAGTAGTCTTTTTTGGGGTAAATATATCCTAAAATAAATTTTGAACTAAATCGCTGACATTTATATAAAAGTTCACAGGATGCGGTCGTTTTCAAGTTTACAAACATCTGAGAACGAGGCGCTCATATATACAAAAAATCCTGGATCGTGTTCGATTTTGTATCGTCTGAAGGAAAGGGATGGGACAAGTTTTTTGCGTATGTTTTTGACAGTGGCTATATTACTAATCCGGCCCGATTCAGATTTGGGATACGATAGAATGGTCTTTTAAATGATTCTGCATTTTTCTATAAGCCTGCTATCTTCAAAACGTGACCTTTTGATGCATGTCGATTCATGGGGAAAGTGGGCGTACATTTTAAATTTTTTAGGGTGAGATACCACATCAGACTGGATAAAAGTTTACGAATATTAATCTTACATGTCCTTCGATGCAATGGGCGATAAACAAGACGGTTTAAAAGCAACAAAATACAATAAAACTCTTCGATTACGGGTCCAGCGAAAAACAAGGATATGCAGTATCTGAATCCCGAATCTGTTGCGATTCCCAAAACGGGGTTTTAGATTGCGTAAGAGAATCGGTAGCCACTTTGAAATCAAGCCTCGTAAATGTCGAATTTGAGTTTTCTTGTTCGTGGAAGCTCGCTAAGGAGCTAAATTCGGATCATTGTGGCCTACAATAAGATACCATCTGAAAAATTCAAAAATACATGGAAGATATGATCAATTCCTACGATACTGCATTTTTATACAGGTCTATCTTTAAAATTGTGGACTTTCGTCTTTTGTGGGGACGGAAGGGGATGGGCAAATCTTGAAATACACTTGTTCGGGTTTGGTAAAGGAGTCTGGACAGAAAGTTGGGTTTTATTTCAGATTTGAAGTTTTATCCCCGATACCAAATACGAAAAAACCAAATCAACTCGTTTTGTGTGAATAATTTGAGCAAAGTGGAATGATGATTTTTGATATGGTTTTTTTATTTTGGCTATACAGAAATGAAAAAAAGTTGATTCGGAGTTTGGGTTATAGATATGGTCTAGCTCTTGATGATTCAGCATTTTTCGATTTTTTCTGTTATTCAGGATATGGACGGCACAGTTTGCGCATTTACATCATGGAGGCGAAAGTGGGCGGGGTTAAATTTTGAAACACTTCTCTAAGGTGAAATATCACATCAGTCTGAAAATAAAATTTGTTGCGTGAGCTCTTATAGCCTAAGCAATAAGCGACAAACAAGACGGACAGACAGACATACTACAGATAACAGACGGACGGACAGACGGACATGGATATAGACTCGGCTATTTATGGTGATCACGAATATGTATATATACTTTATGGGGTCGGAAAAATTCCTCTTCTGCGTTACACACATGCACTTTTACCACAAATACAATTTACCCTTTTACTCTTCGAGTATGGGTATAAAACCCAATTTGAGTGAAGACATTTTTCACTTACTCGAACTCAGCATTCGCCAAGGACTACTTTTCTGCTCTTATTCTGCAAACACAACAGCATACTTCGTTCTGATTGGTGTGAGAGTGATGTAATGGATGTGTGTGAGGATGAACAAGAACCAACGGAATTCACCACCTTATATATGTAAGTTCAACATGCTATGGTCCACCAGTTATAATTTCCTATCTGGCCTTTTACGCAATAAAATAAAATACTCTTACAGAAGAAAATCACACACGGATAGCTCTTTGAAAACCTGGCTTTTGAACAGTGGTAGCAGCGTGCTTTTGAGAGTATACTTTTAGGATATGTAGAAATCAGTATTATTTACATTAGCTTTATTTATTCGAAAACGAGCAAGAGGGCAGTGGCATTAATTAAAACAAAATCAAAATGTTTAAATAGATTTTAATTACTAGTCATTTTAGCATGGGAGGAGACCTAGCTTCTGATGCCGAGGCATTATATACCCTTTTAAAGCATTTTCATGAAAATTTATCATTTATATTTTGGTATCCGATCACCACCACGGACAGATAATCGAATACACATACAGATTATCATGTCTATACCCTTTGAAATTGATACATATTCTTTTATATTAAACATTAATTGAATGAATTAATGAATTCTTGCATGGCTGGGCTTCAATTCACAGTCCAAACTAAGATTCTGAGTTCTATTCGGAATATTTTTAACGTCTACATTCGATTTCAGTTTAAATATAGTTTAAAACTTCCTGTGAAACAGCTCCTGCAATTAATTTGGAGGATGAGGTCGTTTTAAAGATTACTAACTTCATCTGCTAGAGCGACAACAAATCCTGGTTCATGTTCCACAACTGTCGTCCGAAGACCGTCAGTAGGAGCAAAGTGTTCCTAAAATATGAATGGGACGATAGTGTAGCCATCCAAGGTTGTATCAATTTATGATAATGTCGCTACTGCGCAGATCAATTAGAAATTAAAAACGCATTCATTTGTAATTCAAAATAAATGACGAATGATAACAGAACACGGGAGAGAACGAATAGATTTGCGATTCTTTAAAGCGTAAATCCAATGTTCATGCGATTTGGGAATCATTAGGTTGTAGAATTTACCATGGATTCCAAGCTGATTTTCTGTGCTCTCTTCGGATTTTTCCTAGCCGCCAACTTTGAAGTGAATGTAAATATCTTCAGAAGGAGAGAGGCTCACACAAACTAAAAAATATTCCACAGGATGCGCTCGTTTTCAAGTTTACAAACTTCGTCTGCGAGAGCTACAACACATCCTGGATCGTGTTCCACAACTGTCGTCTGAAGGCCGTCAGTCGAAGCAAAGTACTCCTCAACATGAATGCCACGATATTGCATCCAGCCAACGATATATTAATTCATGGCAAGGTGTTTAAAAGGGCAAATGGCTATAAGCCATGGCTTTTCGACGTCAATTTTGATCCCTGTCAGTATTTGCAAAGGCGTAGTATACCCTTCGTTTCGATAGTCTACAAGCTCTTCAAAAATTTTTCCAACATTAATCACACATGCCCCTACGTGGTAAGAATATAAAGGTACTTCTGATATACATATGTACATATACTTCTGAATTTACCATTACAGGGTCCACAAATTATCAAGGATTTTTATCTAAAGCCCGAGCTACTGCGTCTTCCCATTCCAACTGGGGATTATTTATTGACGATTCAGTGGATGTTGAATAAGAAGCCACAATTTGATACGAACGTTAGTTTTACTTACGTAGAGGATCTACTGAAGAGCAAATAATCCACGTGTAGGAAATTACAAAATATATTTTGAATATTTTTTACTAAAAAGGAAAAAATAATTAAATATAATTTTTTCAATGCAATTAAGAGTTTCTTGCTATCTATTTTTTATTTTTTCATTGAAAGGAAACCATAATGACGCGAATAGGTGATGCAATGGCCGTCCAAAACCGGGTTGGCCAGCGGATGCCCGTTGTCGGCTGAAAATGTTGCTGCTAATGATTACACGTACTCGTAGTGGAACTTTTTTATATACTCGTATGCAGAATTTTTTGTACTTCTGTTGCCGAACCTATATTTAGATTTGCATTGGGGCAAATCCACCGATTTGCAAGATCTCGAATGGAGGTTGCAAAGCAAAGCAACGATATCATTTCTTCTATGCAAAAGTTTTTAACCACTTCTTGGATATGGATTGAACATACCCATCCCGTCTAACTCTGTGCGTCTTTGAAGTTGGCGCGGACGACCCAAAACGGCCAGTACCTATCTGGGTCCCATCCAGATGAAAACGTCGAAAGTATGCTTTAGAGGTTTGAAGGTCAATCACAAAGTGCCGGAGATGCTCTCGGGTTTTAAAGTCTCCCGGCTTATCGCATTTCCTAGGGACGCAGCCAGATAGTCAGCTGTGAGTATTCCCAGTAGCAGTCCGTTCATGGTAGATGCAGTAAGTAGGGACTGAGTTTACTTTTGCGCTCTTTGTATATGGTTTCGATGCTCTGCAGGGTAAGGTAATCGCGATGAATCGTTCTTAGCGAGATTCGTCAGCTTACAGTGGACGACCTTACGTCTGGCACCTCCTGGTCCTTCTTTAGCGTTCTCTGGAGTATCTCTAGACTAAGTATCCCTTTTAATCAGTTCTATTAGGTTCAGCCTTGAGTTATTCTGACTTTAAAAACGCATTCCATTAAACCAATTGCTAAAATAAACCTACCAATTTTGGTCCAATTTAGTTATTGTCAATGTTTCGAATCAAATCTGTAAGAGAAGAAAGAAACAAGATGTCAATTAGAATAATTTCAAAAGCAGGAATGATTGAATGATTCTTAAACAACAGAAGAGTATTTACATTCATAGTTCTATATGGTGACTCTCTAACTGTGATAAAATCCCCTCGAAACAAGAACCTGTTTGGCGTCCAGAGGCCTAAAGAGCCGCTAATGAAATTCCCATTGACGCAAATTCCCAACATCCCGACATAGACATCAAGAAACGAACCACAATCGATGGATGGATAAACAAAGCTTAACTGCTCTCTGCGTCCCAAAAAAAGAATATCTCTCTAACAATCTTGTGTGCGGCAAGCTACCAATTTTAGGCATATGAACTCGCCTCTCAAAGTAGAGAAGCAGTAACACATACACATACAGATACTAGAGATACATTCGGAGGGCGGGGGAGGTACAGAGACGTATGAGTGATTTCTATGGCTCTCCTAACGTAAGCGAGTATTCTCGAGGTCAGCCACTTTTGTTACGAGACGGTCTCCCTCCCACCAATCCCCCACCAATGTATCTTGTATCTGTAGCTGTAGTCTTTCTTTTTCTCTCTCACTATTCTCAGACACTCTTGACCAACATATACTCCCATCAAGCCAAATCCTAAGACTCTGGCTCTGTCCGGTTTGCAGTCAATGCATTTGTATCTCTGTATCTGTTTATCTGCCGCTGCTGTTGCTGCTGCTGCTGCTGCTGGTGCTGCCGTGTGGTTTTTACTTAATTTACTTTACTGTTATGTTTTTGCTTTCCGCTTGTTAGGCAAGAGCCATGCAAGCAACCAGTCAAGCCATCGACGTGTGTGTGTACGTGTGCATGTACTTGTGTGTATCTGTCTGTCAGATTCTATTCAGTTTCGGCTGGTTCTATGGTGCAATGGCCATACATCCATCCATCTATTCATCCACTGCTAGCTGCAATACACTTGACATTTGGTAGGCGGATCCAGAGGCGTGGGTTGAATATAAAATTATTTTGTAACCAATCCGTAGATAATTGTACATACATACATACATATATGCATGTAAGATCGAAAATATCAAAGCATAATGCCAAGGGTTAATGCCAAACCGATTTGACCAACAAGCTTCGAACAAAAAACCCAACTATTTTCACGTATTATATTTGTATCTTATTATTACAGCATTTTATGATTTTTTTTGTTAGTTGTGTGGTGTCGACTCCAGCTATTATGCAATGGTGGTCCCTTGGCCATAAAGAGTTTTGCTGGCCATTATCAACGCCATAAACAATTAGTGCAAGACCGAATCAATAACATAGTCGATTTCTGTTCACCTTTTACAGCTTTGATTTTTATTGGTACATACAAAAATACAGTATCTTTCCGATAGAAGTTGTATCTTTACGAGCTGCGCTACGGAGCTCTCTGCTTGTATCCCATAAACAAAGAGGACGCTTTGTGTCCCATTGACACAGATTGCAATTTATGAAATTTTATTGCTCTGCTTTTGCCATATATTGAAGGAGTGTGCGTGTGTGTGTATGTGTGTGTGTGTGTGGGCTTGGGTCTGACCTCCCCCTCTCAATGAAGACCCCAGCGAATGAAACAGCATGACCCAAATACGATCTAAGACTTTGAAAATGGTGGGGGGGTTAAAAATACGTGGGGAGCGAAGATACGACTGAAATTGGGAATACGAAAATGAAGATGCATTATCTAACATTATCTAATCAAAACTAAGCCCAACTTGGAATAGAGCTGAAGAAGGGTATAAGCTCAAAGAAGAAACGATATACATACCATCCAACCGAGATACTCAATAAATTCTTAAACAGACTCCTGATTCACTTCTCAAGTTAAAGCTTGACAAAATATTTACAACATGGAATGGAGGATGAACCGCCGCTGCCATTGACAACTTTAAGCCAAGCACAGAGCCGGAGAGAGATCGCTGGTGCAGGAGGGTGCGCTGACAGACTAAGTAAACTGAGCTGAATGCCACCATCAGGGGTCTCTAAAAGACAAAAGGCGTGAAGCCTAAACCGTTGATAAGTGCCTATAATGTCTATGAATATCCGGCAGACACCAAGGCAGGCAGGCAGGCAGACACCAAGCGGAGGCAAATGGAGATGGAGGCCTCGGAGTTGAATCTCAGCGCTTCAGAGCCGGGCCAAAGTAGTAGACAAACAATGTGACTCAAAGGATCCGCTTGGGGTCTGTCTGTGTGGAAGCAAAAGGGTAAGGAACCATAATGACAACATGACATGCAAAGTTTTGTCAAAGCCCAGACACGGGCAAACAATGTTCCGAGTCTTGGATGGGGGACGGATTTGCTTGCAGATGTGGATGTATCTGAGGTAGATGTATATGTATCTGGGGATGAAGATGAGCCTCTCCCTTGCAGACATAAGTAGCCAATGCGACTGGATGCGGGCCTTAATCAACCCGAGAGAACGAGATAGGTAGAGCACCACTCGCAGGAGGAGCCGAGTGCTGTGTGCTGATTCTTTATTATTTTGTACATTTTTGTTGTTTAGCACGTTATATGAATAACTAATTGAGAGTGTACACCGCAACACGTACGCTTATTCGCATGGAAGGTATACACGGGACAGAAATGTTGCTAAATGCACTGGGAGAAATCCACGAGTATGATGTACAAATTTTCTTGTGTCTGGGTTTCCACATTCTATAGAAAGTCCTTGCTTCCTATTGCTTCCATCGGTCCCATATGATGCGGCACACTGATGCACAACACGCACAAGCGAAGGCAGTAAAAGAGAATGCCAAAGAATCGCAAAAAACAACAGGCATTGCATGTGCATAATTTTAATGATCGACACGAGTTTCGATCAACACAGCGTTGTCCTATAGATATCTTTCTTCGAGCTTTTCGTGCTAAGATATTGTGATGGTCAAGTTTAGGGCTTCTTTCAGTGCACTGCATCCATTAGATACAAGTGTACACATGCTGTATATTCCTTGTATCTGTATCTGGGTATCCGTATCTGTGTGTTCCTCCTGAGGGGAAATGCCTGTTGAGGGCGGGCAACCATGACTGGGCATAAGAGCAAAACGAAACGAAATCTTGGCTTAAAGAAGAAGTGGAGTAGGACAGCAGCAGAAGCAGCAGGCCATCATGTTGGGCTCTCCGTTCAGTCTTCGATATTCTCCTCTACTCGATGCGAAACTGGTAGCACATTTCTTCTCGTATCTTTTTCTTTTTTCTTTATTTTTAAAGTCAGTGTCTTGGGGGCTGAGTCATCCTCAAGTCGGGTAGTCGCGTATGAGACTGTGGCTGTCGAGCGCTGCCTGTGTTTTGCATTAGGCCAAGTTCGATGACTAAGCAGAGACTTGATTTCAGGTTCTTCTGAGGCTGTGAGGCCTACCGGCATTCCGGCATAGCTTTAATGTGTGACGGCAGCTCCCAGATGGGAGCTTGATGGCTTGCAGATGTTGTCATCGGGGTTACCTTACCCAATGCCTCAGTCTCAGTTTGTGCTTGAACTTGGTCCCATGGCAATGATTTTCATGGTTCAGCTCTGAGATGAGATCTATTATATGACATTTCCCACTTGATTTCCACACCAGAAGGAATCTATTTAATTGCACAAATCGTAATTTCCCTCTTCAAAATATTGCTCAAGTTTTCCTCCTGCGATTGTCCCTCTGCAATGTGGCTTTCCCAACACTTTTTTCACTCTTTTATCGTATATTGTACATTAAATAAGCTCGTTAAAATCAAATGCATTTGTTAAATGTGCAAAACAGAAATAGAAACACACAGATCCACAGATACAAATGTACATATACATACATATGTATGAAGCAAACAAAAGATACTTTTTGTATTCTTTTTATACCCGTACTCGAAGAGTAAAAGGGTATATTGTATTTGTGCTAAAAGTGGATGTGTGTAACATAGAGAAGGAGTAATTTCCGACCATATAAAGTATATATATTTTTTGATCAGCATCAATAGCCGAGTCGATATAGCCCTGTCTGTCCGTCCGTCTGTCCGTCTGTCCGTCTGTCCGTCCGTCCGTCTTGTTTTGTCGCCCATTGCTCGAAGGAAGGCTATAAGAGCTAGTGCAACCAAACTTTTATCCAGTCTGATGTGGTATCTCACTCCTAGAAAGTATTTCAAAATTCCGCCCCGCCCCTTCCGCCCCCACAAAGGGCGCACATCTGTGGCGTCCACAATTTTGAAGATAGCAGAAAACTAAAATGCAGAATCATAGAGAAAGACCATATCTATCAGGGGCCCAAATCTGAATCGGATCGGATCATTAATATAGCCACAATAGACAAAAAACATACGCAAAAAACTTCGCTCCATCCCTTTCGCACTCACACACAAAATCGAGTCGATTTAGTTTTTCGTAAATATGAACGCCTGGATCTCAGAGACTATAAGAGCTAGAGCAACCAAACTTTTGGCCAAGACTCCTGTGATACCAAACCTGAACAAGTGTATTTCAAAATTTCGCCCCGCCCCCTTCCGCCCCCACAAAAGACGAAAATCCACAATTTTGAAGATAGAAAAAACCAAAAATGCAGTATCATAGGAAATGATCATATCTACCAGATTCCGAATTTGGTTCAGATCGGATCATTATTGTAGCCACAATGATCAAAATGAATTTTCGTTCATTCAGTGTTTCCCCGCCGCTAGTGTTTCCCCTCGCCCTATTGCTGTTTAAGTCATTTTATTGGGGTTGATTGTCGCAGCAGATTCTCTCACACACACACTCACGCTCAAACATGCTGCCTCGTGCAGTGTACGTGTGTCGTTGTGAGAACTGATGTAGATGATGTAGATGTAGATGTCGATGACAGATGTAGCAAAAATGAAAAATGTAAAACTGATAAAACATTTTAAAATTCCACATAAATCACTGAGTACGGGTATAAAGTAGAGTCGCGTTCGAAGCGACTCCGTACGTTCTCTCTCGTTTTTTTCTTATTTCATTGGTTTTTTTTGTTTTTGTTTCAAAGCCAATGCTTGCGAAACCGTGACACATGGCGAAGGCCAACCAACAACAGATTTAAACAGACTAGACACTGATGCAGAGGATGATGCTGCTCATGATGATGATGCTGATGATGAAGATGGTGTTTGAGCAATGAGCAAACAAAAATAAAACATGACAAACGAATGGGAATAAGAAGGGGCACTACTATACATACTACAGAGTGCAATTTTCAGTTGTATCTATAAGGAACGAGAGTTTTGATAGATGGATGGAAAACGCAGTTTATCACAGGAAACAATAAGGTTTATCCCTAAAATATGTTCCCAATTGATCTTTTAATATATGTTTGGGAGTCGTAAAAAGATCAGTTCAGTTTTCTATTTATAGGACGTGACATCTTTTCTTCACCTTTTTCAATCTCTACGATAAATTTCTAATAATTAAGTGCGGTTTTAGAGCCACTGGCATGAGCCCTAACTGGTGATTTGCTTCATTTCCATTCATTTCCACCATACCGCCCCATATCGATGACCTGGATTGTTAAGGCGTTGCCATATCGCATATAATTTATGCTCGTTTGATCATTTTCCACACTCTTCCAGTTCCAGTCGCAGTAGTAGTTGCAGTTCCAGTTTCCAGTCAAATTGCTGCTCAAACGATACTTCATTTCAATTTCATTCGAATTCGAATTCTCTTTCTCTACCAGTCGCTCTTCCTCTATATATGTAGATAAAGATGAGGAGTATCTGTACATACATAGATACAATCACTAAACACACAATTACTCGTACACACCATACGATATAGAGAGAATTCAATGAGTAGAATCAGCACAATGATCGTGCAAAATTAAATTCCCTTTAAACTATTATTTTGTTGTTGCTGCTCGGTTCGGTCGTTGTTATACCCGTACTCGAAGAGTAAAAGGGTATATTGTATTTGTGCTAATTGCTGTCTGTCCGTCTCTCCGTCTGTCCGTCTTGTTTGTCGCCCATTGCTCGAAGGCTATAAGAGCTACAGCAACCAAACTTTTATCCAGACTGATGTGATATCTCACTCCTAGAAAAGTGTTTCAAAATTTCGCCCCGCCCACTTCCGCCCCCACAAAGGGCGCACATCTGTGGCGGCCACAATTTTGAAAATAACAAAAACTAAAAATGCAGAATCATAGAGACAGCCCATATCTATCAGGGGCCCAAATCTGAATCGGATCTGATCATTAATATAGCCACAATAGAGGAAAATATACGAAAAAACTTCGCTCCATCCCTTTCGCACTCACACAAAATCGAGTCGTTGCTTTTTTTTGTATTTTGTGTCGCCTGGATCTCAGAGACTATAAGAGCTAGAGCAACCAAACTTTTGGCCAAGACTCCTGTGATACCAAACCTGAACAAGTGTATTTCAAAATTTCGCCCCGCCCCCTTCCGCCCCCAAAAGACGAAAATCCACAATTTTGAAGATAGAAAAACCAAAAATGCAGTATTGTAGAAAATGACCATATCTACCAGATTTTCGAATTTGGTCCAGATCGGATCATTATTGTAGCCACAATGATGAAATGAATTTTCAGCAGCGACCTGCCCCGGCCGCCGCTACAACCAAAACAAAATATACATTTATTTTGAGGGTTGCTGCTGCTGATTCTCTCACACTCACACTCGCACGCTCTGTCTCGTGCAGTGTACGTGTGCTGTTGTGAGAACTGATGTAGATGTAGATGACAGATGCATCAAATAAATGTAAAATGTAAAACTGATTTGAAAATTCCACATAAATCACATGTGTACTGACTGAGTACGGGTAGTAAAAGTAGAGTCGCGTTTACAGCGACTCCGTACGTTCTTTTCTCGTTTTGTTTGTTGTTGATGTTTTTCTATCCACCGAAGTGGAACATTTTCGCTTCGCTTTTTGCGTTTAGTGGGGCAATCGATCGATGTTCGCTCAGGTCCATTCGTACGGGGCGATCGAAAACCGATAAGGGTTTGATCTATGGAAAACCCCAATGGAATGGTGATGCAAATGATGTCCGGAGCCATATGCAAATGTATCTGTCGAATAATTGAAAATATCCGTAGGAGTATTTTTGCCATTTTTTTTTACTCAAGTGGCATTAGAATACCTTTTATAAAGAATCTTCACCTTTCAAAAAGAATTAGATACATGAATATAAGATCTTTGAAATTCATTAAACCAGTTATAATCTAAAATTTCATTTTGTTGGGATTTCAATGAGTAAAATCTCTGCAATTCATTATAAAACAACTTCCCATTGAATCAGTTTCAAGTTCTCTTCTGCATCCCATGATAACATCAAGTTTAAATGCAGCTTAAAGGCTTCATTCCCTACTCTTCTGACTCTCACTTCCCTCCTCACTCTTCTGCTGTACAAATGTCATGCAAAATACCTTCGGGGAGACCCAACGAAGCGTGCAACGAGTGTACGTACCTCTTAAGTCACACGCACAACAACCCGAAAAGGCGAATCTTTGTGCAACAATTGCAGTGCCACGAAGCAGGAGGGGGCGGAGGAGTCTCGGCTCGACTGATGTGAACAATCTGCTAGGTAGTAAGGTCTAAGAGACTAGAGGTCTATTGTATTTGGAAGTTAATCTTTATCTGTTGCCAACCTGCCACGTTATAAGCGAAAATCTCATAAGCTTTTAATTTTTCATATATAGCATGTATGTAGGTAGGTATGTATAGTACATACATACATATTTCTCTTGGCGTTTTCGCTGCGGTCGCGTAATCAGGGTGTAACAATTACGCGTCTTGAATTGCCATAGACAGAGAGAGAGAGAGATGCAAAGATACAAATGCAGCTATGTCTCTGACTCTGAAGCTGACTCTGCCGCGCCCCGTCACGTCTTACGTTTTGGCCGTGCTTTTGCCTCTGTGTACGGGGTTCGGTTCTCATTCGAGCCAACATACTCGCACTCGTACTCGTACTACGAATATGCGAAATAATTTCAAACTTTGTATTGTAATTGTAGACTGTAGCTCTCAGGCTCCGTCATCCATCTATCTGTACTTGCATCTGGCATTTGTGTTAGATTCTTACTTAATTTCAATTCTGTGGTTACGCTTTGAATTTGATTGTCTTCGACTGGCTTCATGGCTAATTAAACGCCTTAAACTCGCCTTTTGGCTGGGGCCAGCGCCATCTGTTGGCCGTCAATGCATAATGATTTCACATCGGATCGAATCGAAGCGGCTCGGATCGGCTCGGATCGCTTGAAGGTATGTAATTTTTGCAAAAGGCAGACCCAAAAAATGAATTAAATTTTGCTTTAGAATGTTCAATTTAACGACTCAGCGGCGAGCGCTCGATGGCCATAAAATAAGTACCTCTAATTTGGGTGTGGCCCAAACAGTGTGGGCCACCCACCCAAAAAATACAAAATATGTGTGCCACAAAAGAATGTGCCACAAGGAATGTTGTATGCTTAATGGCTGTATACGTACTTATAGAAAAATTGGTCAAATGGAATTTTCAAATGGTGTTCAAAATGTGTTTGCCAATTGATAAACAATTGAAGTTAATGGCCGAAAATGGCAGGGCAAGAAAATAGATGTAGAGTCCCACACGGGTTGCGGGTAAGAGACGCAGCGGGACTGTTTTTAAAGTTGAATATGTTTGTTAAGGGATCTATGTATATCCAATACTATCGATTGTAGCACAATCTACTTGGGCCCAGGAGTCTTGAGGAAAAAGTAACTGCCAGGGACCAGGGATAAATTAAATGATATTATAAACATACATATATAATATTTCAAATACGTGCGAATGCACATTGTTTTAATCTATATATGCCGATAAGGCAGACGTTTAATGGGTCTGGTGGTGGCTCTACCATCTGACACTGACTTACTGTCCATATCAGCAATCAGCACCTTTGAATGAGCAGAATAACCATCGTCAAATGAACTAAGAATATAAAATACTTACAAGTGTACATACATACATATATACGAATGTATACTTGTATAAAATAGCTATTCAACACAAGCCGCGCAGCCTTAAACAAACAGCAGACAATCAATAAAAAATAGAATCTAAGCCCAAAAAAGAAACCAACAAATGATCTGACATCCCCAAAACCAATCGTGCAAAAACACACACAATTTATCATTGGAAGTGTAACCTTCGAGGCAAATGGAACGAAACGAAATCGTTCTATAAGACAATCCCCCCAATCCCAATCGCGTTCCCAATCGCAATCCGAATCCCAATCCGAATCCCAATCCCACACTGCATCCAAAAGATCAAAGCGAGAGAGGGAAAGAGACAGAGACAGAGTGAGAGAGATTCGTGGACCCAAAAAGATGACAACGAATATGGCAATCATTCATTTAGGTGCCTGCCAAAGTCATTGCTAGACATTGCAGATACATATCTGGCGAGTAGTACGAGTATATTGTAGGTGAACGATAGATAGATGCTAACGAATCGAAAGGCAGACAAAGATATGAGGCGCCACAGATACTGAGGCAGAGGCGGTGGCGGTGGCAGAGCAAGGCGAGAAATTATTATTACAGAAAGCTAACGGAAGAAAAAGCTGGCAGCAAAGTGTTGATAAATGAAGGAAATCAAAATGCAGAAAACAGAGAAAAACACGCCGCCCACACGATCCCCGGATCCCATATGCACTGCGGTTGCAGTTTCAGTTGCAGATGCAGATACGGATGCAGAACTCGACCGAAACTAAGCATTGATGAAAATATATCATCAGATGTATGGACAGGGGTCGGGAGGGGGGGGACATGCATCTATAGGCATAGATCATTTTCCCCCGAGTTATTTTTAAAACGAAAGCACACAGAGCACCACACACTGAGGAGGAGGCTGGGCTCTACCTTTGGCCTGCCATAGTTATTGTATCTGGTGGATGCGTTTAGAACCTATGCGCCCGACTCTTTTGGATCCCTCTCTTTCTCTCTCTCTCTCTCTATCTGTCCATCTGTATCTGAATCTGTTAAATCTGTATCTTTCGCTTTGTATGGTCTGGCCTGTCAGTTTGATTTTGCTCGACATGTGTGCACACCGCATTTGAACTGACTTTCATCTGGTTGCATTTTGTGTATCTTGTAGCTGTATCTGGTATCTGGCATATCTCTCGCATCTCGCATGCGTATCTCTGTACACATGTAACTATAACGCTTTGTTGAAAGGCAGACACAGGGGCGGGGGAAAGGGACGGAGACGGGGACTCAACACAACTCGCCTGTCAAATTAATTTCATTCAATTTAAATGCAATTTGACGCTGTTTCACTGCACTCTCAGCGCACTCGCTCTACCGCTGACGCTTGGATCTATAAGTATCTCTGTATCTGTCAGGTATGCATGCGCACGTATCCGCCAGATACTTGTACGATACTAGTGCCTAGTGCTGCCCCTTCAGCGCTGATTCAACGTTAATGATGCAATGCCCCGTGTGAGACAGCAAACTGTGCGTTTTATTTGTGATGCCTTTTGATTAACGACCCTTGGCCCTAACATTTTTGCTCGATTGAGTGGATGGCTCCCGAAGGGGGATTCTGTACTCTCGAGAAGAAAGTATTATTCCCATATTCGGACATTAGCTTACCTCTTTAAATGGTCGTGACGGAACGGGAATATCTTGGTCGCGGTCGCGGCGTTACTCGTTGGGATCTGCAAAGATAAAGAAAGGAAACCAATATTATTTTCATCATCATTTCTCTTAGTGTAACATCGTTTCTCCATTCCCCATCACAACCATTAAAGATCGTTCTTTGATGCCTATAATCCCAAGACCTTCAGCCATAGGCTTCAAAAATTAACCAAGGAAACAGGCAGCAGGCAGCAGTCAGAAGGCCTTAAGCAGTAATAAAATCTCTTCAGAGAGCTTCTGAGAGGCGTTAGCAAAGCCACTCCCTAGGGGGAATATTAATCGCTAAATACATTCGATAATCATTTAGTGGCCAATCAAATCAGATGGCCCAAAGAAACGCCGAAATAGTGGCTTTAATTAACCAAAGAGTGAACAAATAACGCATTAAAATATATTTATGTTGTTAAATTATGACTATAAAATACAGCTTCTTCATTTATGATGGAGTTTATTCAACTTCCAAATGATTTTCCTACTCCCAAAGATACATCGAAGTATCTTTT
The DNA here is from genome assembly GCA_009664405.1 of Drosophila bifasciata. NCBI lineage: Eukaryota > Metazoa > Arthropoda > Insecta > Diptera > Drosophilidae > Drosophila > Drosophila bifasciata. The sequence continues at coordinate 33,795,557 of CM019044.1, forward strand.
AGTGTCATCCAGTGTCCAGTGTGGTAACGAGGCTAACTTTGCTTACCGTTCCACTTACATCTGTCCAAAACTGGCACTATCATCCGATTTTGTCATTGTTTAGAAAGAAAATTTTCTTTTTCTTTTGCCGGCAAATGAGCGCAAACAAATGAAAAGTTTAGAAAACTCTTCACACTTCAGTGTGAAAATTCTACGGTTACTTTTTTTATGTCTAAAGATGATCTAACGCCCCGATTTGAAAGCCAGAACAAGAGAGAAAGAGAGAGACAGAGAATGGGGTAAGATCGTGACTGCGACGGACGCTGGAGAACGGGGTTAACAGAAGCACACGGTAGCGGATGGAAATCTTTTGGGTTTATTTCGATGGGTAGATAGTACTGTAGCTGTGGCTGGTCAGCAGAGAATATTTTGATGTGTTGCTTAAGAGAAGGGTACACTTAAAGTTTGACATGAGTTACTCTCTTTATCTGTGCACTATTCACTACGTGAATTCGTATTTTATGAGGTTTTCCTTACAATCATTTGGAATGTTCATTATGAAATACATTTTATTTTCTAACAAATCTATCTTTTGTACAGAATCTAACCCTAAAGCCAACAAGACAATGAATCATCATACCACATAGAAACCTAGTACAAAGAATCGCCTCACAGAGAAATTTCGTGCAAACACTTCCTAAGAAAACCCTCGCAGAGTGACCTAACATTTCGCTTAAACTAAATCCCAGTAATATATCTGAATTACTATATAATTATTTTACGTGCACTTACTCTCTACAAATACCATTCAATATCCCTCCACATTATATAGCACTGTCATAGATCAGTAGATCAACCCTCACAACCAATTCGCCAAACGCTTTTATCATTCATTTTTTTTATTTAATATCTGTGTTTGCTCCACTTTTTTCCCAATTTCTGTGCCGCCAGAAATCATCGCTCGAACGAAGGGGGGAGATATATATTACATACATACATATAAAAAACTTTCATAACTTTGCGTGGATATTGTGTAACAACAAAAGCTCCTCCGCGCATGCACCTCCGAAATGTATTTACAGCTACGAGATTATGGTATAAAATTATGAAATGGGAAACATATACCCAATATGGATAGATGGATGGATGGATGGTGTTTGAGCATGAAATTGACAAAATGGTCAATCAATTATCGAGAGGAAGAGAGGAAGGGGGGTTGTTGGGGGTTTGTTATGGATCATCAATGTCATTAAACTCTTCAGCAGCATCATCGATTTATACATTGATTTTTTAACAGTTTTGTTCAGATAAAATTATGCTAATTTGTGACTTTGGTTTTCGTTTTATGCGCGGCATTGGGATTAGCATATTGTGTGAATTTTGTTTACCTATTAAGAGGGTATTACATTACATTCATACATATGTACATACATATGTATTATAAATGATCTCTAAAACGGCATAAGAATAAGCACAAAAGATACTACATACATACATACATATGTACATACATATATATGTACTATGTATAGGTTTTTCAGAGATGGCTGCTTCTGCTCTACAGTTTTGTTTTTTACTTTATCGTGAACTTAGTGATTGAAGATCTCTCGATAATCTACGAGGTTTTCTCCTTTGTTGCACTTTGTTTTGCCTTTGCGAAGTATTTTATTTGTTTATATTTTTTATACGACTATAAATATCCTCTATTCTAAAATTTACCGGATATTTCCCAATATCAATCAACCGACTACAGCTGAGGTATAAACAGATTCTGTATGTGCATATGTATGCATCCTTTTCTTTTTTTTTGTCTTTTATCTTAAACGTTTATTTCTCCAACAATTTCAATGTCAATTCGGTCTGAGAATACTCGTATATTTCATGCAATTTTTGTTTATTTTTAAGCCATGACGATGACGACCCTGAGATGTGAAAGTGTTCGGAAAAATTCAAACCAAAAAAATCGGAAATTTACTTATATGTATGTATAGTACATAGAAATGATGCATAATATATTTGGCACATTTCTGTCACATTATCAGCTCACATTTATTAATAACAATCATACGCCCCTTGGCCCTGAACTGAAAACAGAAACAGAGCGAAATATCCGAGGGAAAAATAAAATTCATTCATTGGACAAAAAGTAAATAAAATACGCTTCTTGCTGGCTCGCTGGTTCGTTGGCTCGCTCGTATTTTCGCAGCTGTCTTTTGGCCTGTTCTCGCTTCCCTTTTCGCTTTTGTGTAAACATTTTCGCACTTGTTTTCTTTTTCTTAGCGCTTAATTAATAAATTTCATTTATGTGTTTGGCTTCCCCCATCAGCTGGAGGATGGCAGCAGAGGAAAGGCCTACAGATGGATTGTGTTTACAATTCCAAAAAGTCTGAAACGCAGTTCTTAATACGAAGCAATACCCCGCGTACATTCCGCGAATAAACAAAATTTCACACTCCAAAACGACAGATTGGAGATTGGAGAATATGGAGGGGTTTGCTGTTTGCTGGTTCTCTCTCTCTCCTTTTCTCTTTCTTTTGAATATTTACGGTTCTCAAAATGTGAAAGGCGCAAAAAACGTAGCTACGTTTTCTTTCTCAAGATTTTTCTTTGCTATTTTTCAATGTTTATAGAGCGCTAATAATACATTTTGGTTAAGCGATTTAAGAGGGTCTGTAGGAGGAAAGTATTCGATATGAGATGATGATGATATTGATGATTGACTGCTCGGTCAGTCCTTCGACAGAGACCCAATCGAGGCAGGTGCCTTTTGTTAGATCTACTATAGACAGTTCCTCACAGAGATTGTCTTTCTCTCTCTTCATTCTTCGCCGAAATCGTCTCAACCATTTCCATGCTTTATTTTCAAGCAAAATCCAGATTTAAAGGCCAACCGCTTGCCTCTTCTACCTTTCCATTCCACCTAATTTGCCATATAATTTACAGTTTGTCTATAATTTATGCACATGCATAATCGATCGGGGGCCAGGTTCAGAGGCGTCTCCGCGATGCTATAGCCTAATCCGAACCGATTACTGAACAAGATTAGCATTTTTATATAATTTCGCAATCAAGTTCAACATTTAGACAGCCAGCGAAACGAGTTCTGTATGGGGGGGTTCTATAACTTATTTTGATTACATAATAAAACACCAAATTCCGTAGACAATTTGGCTACCAACAAAAAACAAACACTTGTGTAAACTTTCTGGCCAGTTTTTGGCTTTATTTCGGAAGCTTCTCGATTCAGAAATGAATCAGACATCGCCTCAGAGTTATGCCTCATTTGTCGAATAAAGAATCTTATATACTCGTAGTGTCAATGAAAGCAAACAATTGTTTGCATTGGCGGCAAAGCGGCAAAACAGCTGCACAAAAGTACGAGTATTTGCGGTATTTTGTCATGTTAAAAGCATTTCGATTCGATGGCTTATTTAATTATAGAAATAAACTAACACAACACACATTCTGCGAGCATTTGTTATTATTCATTCGAACAGCAACAGCAACACAAATCACGGGGATGACATAAGGCAGCCGAGCCGAGCAGTCGCTTTTTGGCCGACTAAATTGTGATTTTCGATTCAATAGAAATCAAAATGTGTGGCCACACTGGCCACGCTCTCAGCGTGTCCCTGGCACTAATAACAGAACACAAAACAAAAGTTTAGTTTGCATGTTTTCTGCTGCCGTTTCTGCATTTTCTATAGTATTGCAAAATTCAAAACAATAGGCTACACCGCCACTGCCGTGAAATCATTCAGAAACAACGCAGAGAAGTGCCTGCCTGCACTGCACCGACATGATGATAATTGTGTGTGCAACACACAATAATTGCAACACTGGCAGGCAGCACACGATCACACGAGCACGCACTGATTTTGCGCACTTTATTTGGCTTTGTTTTGTGGATAATTTTCCCATTTAATTGCACTTTTTTTTGCTTGCGTTAATTTCCTGCATTCAATTTTCACTGGAATTGGTAATCATTGTTTTTGAATGAGGGTGGGTAGGGGGAAAGAGGTTACTAGCTCCAAGACCCAAAAGCAAAAGAAGATGTCTATGTAGTAGAAGCTATTTCTTAAATTCCTTTTTACATTTTGTAACAATTAAACAAAAATAAAATATGGTCGGACTTTGTTCTAAAATATTTACAGTTAAATACATTTCAACAACTGTACGACACTCGTATGCCCTTCTCCACTCCCAAAAAGAAAACTAAAATATCTGCGCTAAAAAGTGTCACACAAAGCGAATTTCTTTTCTCAATTGATTCCCACTGCCAGTGTGGCCCTATCAACAAATAACAGCAAATAATAAAGAAAAGGCACCGCCGAGTGTCACCATACTAAGCCATGTTTATGGTGCTCTTTGGCTGCCCCATTCCACCTCTCCAGCTCTACCTCTTTCGTTGCGAGTGGCATTGGCTCTGTGGCTGTGGCCTGCCACAACTTCGATAAGGCCAAATGCAGCAACATTGTTGCTACTATTATGGTGATGGTTGCTGTAGCTGTTGCTGTTGCATGATGTTGTAGCTGTTGCTGATGCTGTTGCTGTTGCTGCTTCGGCTTGTAGTCATTATAGTTTCTTGTTTATTTTCTGTCATCATCAGTTTTTCGGTTGTTTTGACTGTTTTGCTGCGATGCGATGCGACGACCATCATCAACATCAACATCCATCGGTTTGGAGGAGTCTGCACGAACTACCACTACATAGAGAGTGTATCCGAACACAGTCAGAGCATTGAACTTTTGCCGAATGCCGAAAGTGATTGTTCGGGAAACCGGAGATGATGCCGGAGAGATGGGAAATGGTAGTGGTAGACGACTGAGGCCAAAGCCAAAGCTGAATGATTTCTATTGTTAAAACTTGTGCTGTGATCATCCATGTGCATTATTTATACCAATTTATGGCACGACAACGATGTTTGAGCATTTGATTAGCGCGAAGAAAATACCAAATAGCAACTAGCAAATAGCAAATAGCAATGGCAAACAAATGAAGAAAACTTCAATCGCTTCAGTCAAAAGCAAAAGCAGCAGGCCACTAATTGACAGGCGCCAAAGCATTGATCTTTAGTCCACGTACTATCCCCATCGAACACTCTCTATTTATGCATAGGTTCAACCATATATATGTAGATACATACATAGGTAGGGTAATTGGTAACGCAGAATCAACCCCCAGAAGCTTTCAGTGCGTGCAAACAACAGACCCACCGGTGGACACACCGAAACTCAAACTCATAGAATTCAAAGCAAAACCTTTAAAAACAAAACAGTTCAACAATTTGTATCCCCTTCGCTCTTCTTTTTTTTTTTGTTTGTTTGCTGTCATTAGTATTTGTTGAACCGAAAACAAAGCAAAGAACCTATCGGTCTATGGGCTAGGGGTATACCCGGTACTTGAATTTGTTATACTAAAAGATATTGTTTAAAGTTTATCGTAGCCTGAATTCACACAGAAAAAAATTAAAATATCTATTCAAATCGAATCATATTTGTAATATCCATGATTATACAAACAAATCATACATATGTACTATGTATGTACATATATGTATCTTTAAAGTTATTATCTTAGTATCTCAATATTTTGTCTTCTGTTGATCCTCATCCTCCTACACTTTACAAGTTTCCACGAGTCTTTATTCACATCTTCAGATAAACAATAAACTAATACACTCTCTTGCCATACAAGGGTACCACGAAAAAAGAAAGAATCCATTAGGCCCGAACCAACGATCCGCAGAGCATCGCATTTTCAGAGCCAAAAGCCAGAGCCAAACACTAACCGGAAGTTTACAAAAGTTGACAGTTGATCGTGTTTTAATGTACATACAGACAACAGCAACAGTTCGCTCTTTCCCTCTCTGCGAGTCTCTGTCTCTTTTTTTATAGTTCAGTCAAATCAGTCAGGCATATAGAACATTGACATATCGTCGCAGCATGCCACAGAAAGCGCAGACAAAAAAAACAACGCAAAAAATGGGTTGATGGTGGAGCAGAGGCAGAAAGGAAAGGCATATCGATATGCAAAAAAAAACCACAAATTAAGAGAGGCAGAGGAAGGGGCATTCCATCGAAAGCGGAACTTTGTTGGGTTATACGGTGTATCGATGGTAACCCAAGACTCAAGCAACACACACACACACACACACACACACATACCCGTTAAGCGATGGCAGTGAGGGGAGTGAACAACAACAAAAAATATCGACGGTAGACAAAAGCGCATAAGTTTCCGTTGACCGTTAATTAAAGCCACAAAAACAGTAGCCGTAGCAGTGGCAGTAGCATGGCCTAAAACAGACACAGGGACAGAGAGACGGAAGGCAGACGGACATATGGGAACATAAATTTGTTAGCGCCTTGACACAGCTGCATGGCATTAGAAAACTGCAACGTCAACGGCCAAAAGCCAAAGCAAAACCAAAACCAAAAACCACAGCCGGAAAACGTAGCAACGGCGAGGCAACGCAAGACGAAGCTGCAACGGCGGCACGCGCTCCAATTCGCCCAAAAAAACCCGAGGAAGGGTAGTGGGAGGCACGGGCAGCGCACGTTGCAACGCTTGGGCTACGCCTCTATCAAGGTTGCGCCAAACTAATCTTGAGTCGGCGGCGCCGCTAACTGTTTGATTAAAGGATCTGGCGGCAGGCGACATTCACTCTTCCGACTAGAAAGTTCATTGAATTGCTTAATTCTAACGAATAGGGGATACCGTGCAATGTGAGAAAATATAAGTGAAATAAAACGATAAATAGATATCGATTCAAAAATATACAGAGATAGATACGATACATTCAAAAGATATTGAGAATTCTGAAGAGATTATGTAGATAGATGGATGCGAAATTGATAGAGGGAGTGCTGATTACTATATATGCGGGAACTACAAAAACATATATGTATAGTCAATCCAAGATAAAATACGATACAAAATATACATTATAATAACGAATGCCTGTATTCTTTAAAATAGAACTGGTAGTGAAGATAGAAAGAGAATGAGAGGGGCAGGTCAGTTACGTCACCCTTTAATAGTAAATTACTGCGTAAGAAAGTACGGGTATGGGAAATTGATATCCATATTCTGGCTATAATAACGAATCACACCGATCACAAATGTGGTTCTGCAATTCTTTGAAGCTTTTCCTTCAACGTTTTGCACTCACAGAAACTAAAAGCGAAACTACCCAACAAAAACAGGGTATCCAAAAATCATGCTTGAGGAGAACGTTTTGGCGGCAGCTGTGCCACAATTTATGTTAAATATTGCACAGCCAGCAGAAAATCTGCAACAAATAAAAAAGAGAGTTGAACGTTGAATGTTGCACAGCCGCAAGAGATGTCAGCTGCTGCCGCTCTGTTGTTGCATGGATGATGATGACAATGATGACGATGATGATGATGCTGCTGCCCCGCTGCCACATGGCGTTTGCAACATAACACGCATATGGAGGAGAAATTGTGCCAATTTGTTTGTTGCTTTTGTTGTGGTTGTGTGGCAAAAGGCGGCAGGCAGCAGGCCACAAGAGGCAGACAAGAAGTGTCTATATGGCGGCATTATTGATGATGACAGAAATGTGTCGTTTGTGGAAAGCATTTTCTAAGCGCGCAGCTGTTCCACTCATTGCCATGAACCTCAGTCCAAAGTTTGAGGCCAAGTCAGAACGCAAGTTCATGAGCCACATGCCGCAAGCCCCAACGGCCCTCCTCCATCCAGAGCAGTGTCAAGAGCAGCTCCAACCAGTTGTTGATTAAGCTAAATGCGCCTTGAGGATCGGATCGCAGTGGATCCTCATCGCGGATGGGCATTCGCTGACTGGCTGGCTGGCTGGCAATATTTATGCCATGCATTAATTTTCATGTCTAAAAGGGTTTAAGCCGTACAGACGGAATGACCTTGTGCGTAAATTTTAATCAGCACATCCTTAAAAAAAAATAAAAAATATACAAATAAAATAAAAAGTGACTGGACGGGTTTGTCTGATCCGTGATTCGTGATTCGCGTGACTCATGCACTCCATGCCAAACACCACAAATGATGTACAGACAAGCTAAGATATTTTTGCATGCGGAAGAGGGAACATCACTTTGATGGACAGACAGACACAATTGGGTTACTCTTTCTCATTCTCCTCCCCTTCTCCTTCACCTTCTCCTGGCATTGCAATTCCATTTGGCAACCTATAGTATGCCTCATATGATATCATCTTTCAGCCAGCTTTATGCTGATGCTGATGCTCTGATGCTCTGATGCTCTGATGCTCTGATGCTGATGGGGAGAGGAGATTCTTTAGAAAACCAAACCAGAAAGAACTTCAAGCTAAAAAGCAAAGACACCCGCCCACATGGGGCATGTCAACCACAAGAGAACGACGTCGACTTCATTGTCATCTTCATCAGCAGATAGAGATTGAGAAACAGATACAGCAACAGCAGCAGCTACAGCTACAGCTACAGATACAGATACACCTACAGATACAGCAAAGCGATATACAAATTAGCAAATTGTTATTTTTATAATTTAATTGAAATGCCGAGACAAAAAAAGAAAATAAAACGTGGCAAAAAGCATCAAAAAGCATCTTTAAGCCAAGAGCCAAACAAAAGATAAAATTCCCCCACGAGTCACAGAGCTACCAAAAATTAATGCAAAAAGAGAGGCATGCAAAAGAAAAAGGCAGCATTTAAAAATTAACATGATAATCTTTACTTCTGCTGTCTCTCCTCTCGGATTTTTAGTGTTTTCACTGTATCCGACACGTTGCGTCTCTCTCGTATGCGCATTCATGCCGATTATTCAGTTCCACTCATTCATTCAATTCGAATTATTTGCAGAGAACCAACCACCAGCCTCCCCATTGCCAAATTCTTCGGGTTTGCTCTAGATTTTCTCTGGTTTTTGATTGTTGTGGCTTTTTTGTTGGGGTTTATTTGATGCGTGTACAACTCTGCAGAATACAGGGCTATCCGATGTGTACACACTGGCTGCAGGCAGAAAGAAGCTGACAAGGAGGAACACTTTCATATGTTTGTAGGTACAGACTTGTAAGGCTTTCCCATCTCCAAGAAATATTCTTTTCTATTTTCCATTTTTCCAAGAAACCCAACCGACTTTTTCTGATAGATTTGGGGCTTTTAAAATTATTTGATGATATTTTTATTTGGCAGAACTAATTTTAAATTCAAAGTCATCTGAACCATAATTTCTTGAGTTCCATCCACGTTGAAAAGAACAGTTTCTAGATCCCAGTCGAAAGCAGAGATCCATCCATCCTGGTATGCAATTTGAACCTATGTAAAGATAAATGTTTCCTTAACCGCACAAAGCCAAAGTCAGAAAACAATGTAATCTGCATCCGAGAGTGAGAAACCCAGAGAAAACCAAAACTTTGCGTCTGTCTTGTCAACTTGCATATAAATTTCATTTGGCCAAAAAAAAGAAGATGATAATAAGCGCCGTTGCGGTTTAACATGACCCGAATTCGCCTTTAGGGGTTTATTTAAATGCAAGAAAGATATTCTCGGTAAGGTTACTGTCAAAACGTTTATATACTCTCGTACCGCAAAACTATATTTGTACATGTACAATACGGACGGATACAGGGCACAAAAGGCAGGCAGACAGACAGACAGACAAGTAGGTAGGTAGGTAGGTATAAGAACTCTTTTCCTTATCCAGCTCATCAACACAAAACTCAACGCTTGCCCACCGCATGGATCCCAGGGATCCCAACTCCAAGTTTCTCTACAGGAAAAACGCATTTGAACGCTCTCCGAAGAAAGGCTGATTATATAATCTTCTAGCCTCAGCCGAAACTCTGGCAGCAGCCCCAATGAGTGGGCCGCAACCACAACAAAATTATTTTATATTATTTTTATTATAACGAGGCGGGCGATGCAGGGGCAAAGGAGAAATATGCGTGGGAATCAGAGTTGGGAAATGTTCAAAATGTTTACAATATACAAAGTAGAAGAAAAAATAATCATAAAAAAAAAAATAATAATGCCAGGTCTCGGGGCAACACAGCAACAACAGCAACAACAAATGAAGTTGAACATTTTTCGCTACTGTTTTGTCCCGCGAGAAGTGGAGTGGAGTGTAAAGTGCCACCTGAAGAGGAGGCAAGAGTAGCAGAGTCATCATCAGCGCGTTTTGTGGTCGTCATTATCATCATCATCATCGTTGTACGACGCCGCTCCTTCTCCTCCTCCTCCTCCTCCTTCTTCTTCTAAGCATATTCCATCATCATATTCCTGTAGGTGTTTCTTCTCCCCTCCCCCCTGTTATCGCAAAATCTCATCCTCATCTTCCCCTACTTCAACTATTCCTTTGGAGACGACAACGACATTTGGCCGTGAAATATTATTTGAGTATCGTACCCAATTTCGTGGTCATGAATTTCTTATAATTTAATTAGGAATTTTCTTACATTTCGCATCACAATGCACACACTTGTGGGGTAAATGAGCAATGAACAGGAGCATGTGCTTGAAAGAGGATGTCCAAAGGAATGGCCGTAGATATTTGGCAGATTTATTATGCCTACAATTCCGAATTTAATGAGGGAAAACTCTCTTTTCTTTTCCTAATAATCGTGTTAGATGTTTTTCCTTTTTCCAAAGATTTTAAATAAATATTTGGCTCATTCTCATTCCGTCTTTCTTGCACAGAATAGCTTAGTAATAGAGCACCACATCTCTATTCCTAGCTCTATTCTAGTGGGACTCGAACTCGATATCATTTTTGACAAGTATTTCAGGTACATTTGCTTAGAATGGTTCGGTTTCCCACACAAATTATTTTATCAACAAATCAGTCCATTCTTTCATTAGTTCTAACTTTAACAGTGGTCACCATTCAGCAGACATTCTGCATTTTGAAACCTACTTGGAACTTGGTCAATTAACAAGTTACCTTTCTTTTTGTGTTTCCTGTGCATGTTTTGGGGGGCAGCAACTGACAACGGCAATGGCCCAAATGACAAGAATAACCTCTTCCGTTGAAAACAGCAAACCACCAAGTAAAAGGGCCTACAAATTCCAAGAAAAAGTTTATATTTTGTACCTCAGCACAGTCTGGGACTCGTTTGCTTTGGAAATTGGTTTCTCTTGTGGGGTGATCGCATAATAATAAAGCTTCGGGGCTCAAAGCAAAATGCTAAACATTGACAAAAAGGGAAAGAATCAAAAGAATCAAGAAACGGCTCTGCTGATGAGCGTCTATTCAAAGAGTTTATAAAACTATGATTGTCTCTTCGGCTACTCTTCAACCTGTCCCATGTGTCCATCAAATCTTTTCTTCACATTTTGACGTTGAAGTTGACTTTCAAAACACGTGTCGCCTCGGTAGGCCCCCACCGAAAAACGAATAACGAATTACGAGTATTATCATGCATATCATATCATAATCTAAAAGTAATGCCGTGAATATGTTGTCATCTGTGGACATATTTAAATGCTCAACTCGTAAATCTATAGAAAGTCTATGTAAAGGGTTTCCTTATGAGACGGAAAGGGGGCGTGAGCAGCCAGAAAATTATTGACCTGCTGAGCGTTTTACGATTTGACAAAAGACAAGCATCGCCAGTTATGGGCCATAAAAGATATATGAAACGAAGAAAACTTAAATGAGATCTAGATAATTTTTAGAGTATCCCCCCACAATCTCTGGCTACGAGACCATGGATTATGGTCAGAGATACTTATACTTGGGGTTTCAACTGAAATTCTTTCGGGTTTCGCTATCCCTCGTTTCAGATCTGATCTGGCAAATTCCAACTCCCCAGAGGAAAGAAAAGAGAAGAAGGGGGCGAGGAGAGTGAGAGAGAAGCGCCATAAATTCAGTTGTCCCAAAATGTCTTAGCGCCCCAAAAGGAGGAAAATAAAGCAAGAAAATAAAATGCGCGCATTTCCCAATATTTAGCTTCGTTTCGAGAAGAATTCCTGTCGTCTGGCTCCCAAGACAGGGAGCTCTATCTCTATCTCTACAATTATCTTGGATATATATAGAATGGACATACGTATACACGCTTATAAAAATATATATACATACATATATATAATTATATAGAACCTATTTTCATCTAATTTCTTTCATTTCATTTCTATCCACATGCCTTGCTCTATTTCTGTGGGGCGCAGCATTTTTAGCGCTGTTTTTTTCTTCTGCCGTTGTCTGTCGTCGTCGTCGTCGTCTTCTTCTTTTATAACTCAATTTTCATTGCATTTCTTTCACTCTCTCCACTCTCCACACTGCAGTCTCTTCTCTCTCCGCCATTCGTTCTTCTTTCTCCTTCTGTTCTGCTCCATTTTTGTGGACTTTGTTTTCGTTTACGCATTGTCTGGCAAGCAGTAAAAAGCATCGAAATAAACGAAATAAAAGCTTTTTCCCCGCCCGTATTTTATTGCTTGGGCCAAATATTAAGACACATATTTTTGCATTCCATTTTTTTTTCCACCACATTTCACTAATTTAAATTGTATGCTCTATAAAATATTTCGATTCCATTTGCCATAAATTATCGGGGGGCACAGTCACTGTTCGTTCACGCACTTTGAACCGGCGCCTGACGCTGGCAGGCAGTGCCTCGAAAATAGAAATCTTTATATTTGGATTACAACTGGAGCGCATAAAAGTCGGATCATCTGATTTATAGCAGGTGGTTAATATACATACGTACATATGAACATACATACATATGTGTGTATATATGTATTTTGTGTGTGCGTGTGTGTGTTTTACGAGGGTCTACTAGAGTTTGGATGGTGTTCAGGGACTGTAATCGGGTCATGTTCTTGTCTTTTTAGTGGGTAATGATTGGGGAAATCAAAGTTTTCTGTCATTTCTCTGATTCATTATTCGATATATTTACTATATAAAAATGGTGGGTTTTTGCGGGTTTCCACTTCCCCAGTTCCGAATAAAATTTGTACAATTTTTAAATTAGCCCTTTGGTTGTCAATTCGTTTAATGCAAGGTGAAAGGCCACTTATAATTTGTCTGTAGATTCAGAGATAATTCTTTCTTGCCCTGTGGGTTGTACTACCTGGATGAGGCTTCTTAAAGATTATTAAGTGTCACATTCCACCGCAGTCTCTTCTGCCATTCAATGGATTCATTTTTTTTTCTGCACTAGATGTTACATTGGGTCGCAGCTGCCGATCTTTTCTTCATATTAATACAGTTTTCCTTCTGTAATTCGTTCTTTCAACTATTTACATTAACAGTTGTTCATTAAGATGATATTTTGTAAATTTGTTTAAAGCCAGACAGAATGTAGGAATTCACCTTATAATTCACCTATAATTAATATTGTCTGACTCTTTACCTCTCTCACAGTGTAGCTTAGCATATGACATCAATTGTAGTCTCACTCAATTGTATGAACATCAATATTCCCGTTGCTTTAATTCATTCGTTAAACTGTTTATCAAGCATTGGCAAGCATAATCAGTTGGACTCCAAAATACTCTATTAATATGCGTTACATACGGCCATAAATTGTGAATCAGGAGGTACAGTACAGTACTCGCCGCTTTCTTCAACCATAAATTATCGAAAAGCAATGGCCGATTAATAATGGATAACTCCATTCGCTCAAGATTCATGATTCAAGGGTGTGGCATACTCGTAAGATGCATACTTGAAATGCCAGTCGCATTCGTTAATAACATTGTTTTATATATGAAGTATAAGTTTATTAACAAATATGGCAAACGATATCAAAATGCACTCAGAGCAGGGAGGAGGAGGAGGAGGCGTTGACTTACCATAAAAAGCAGTTAGGCTTCGCTTCGTCGAATGTTTTTATGGCTACATTTAAGCCTGCAAGAAAGATAAGATTAACGAGAAATTTATTAGACAAAAGAGTTCAAGCCCATAAACTGTGATATCTAAATAAACAGGAATATAATGCCAATGCTGAGTGGGAATCGGAGATCGGAGCTTTGCCGGAGCTTTTATATGCAATTTTTTTGGGTTTGTATTGTTAAGTTTTGGTCTTTATTGATGAAGGGGGAGTTTGTGGGGAGAACTGGAACAAAATTGGTTTCACATGTTTAGGGATCAAAGCTAAAATAAACTTTGAAAAAGATAATAATAAATAGAGAATTAACTTCAGTTCTTCCCTTATTTCCACTTAAAAATAGAATGCTATAGGTGGGCCTCCTCTCAGCAATTGCCAGTGTCACCCCATTTTCTATTAAATATAAGCCACATTTACCCATTAAATAAAGATATTTCTTGATTTTTAAAAATATTTTGTCAAAATTTATGGCAAACTGCATAATTTGTAGAGCCAAGAATGCGTAACCGTCTCCTATCTCCCCTCGAACCGCAACAACACCCAGCACCTCACCCTACCCTACCGTACACACCCTCTGCCAAGTGCTCTTCTATGCCTATGCAGGCGATATTTTAATTTTTTACTCAGAGCGCCAAGAACTAAAAATTCCTAAAGATCAGCCAGGCCAGGCTGTTTGTGGTTGCCATTTGCTATTTTTGCCATTTTTCTGTTGATTTGACAGCTTTTCTTTGCAAACGACAAACAAATTATAGAAAATTATGCAGGCAACAGAGTAGAGTCGTCTACAGTGTCTATAGAAAGATGGCAAGACATAGGGGGGATCTATAGAGACGAGAATCAATAATGATTCGACGGAGTGGTCTCGCAAACAATTAAAATTGATGAGGATCACAACTGGAAAGAACTATTCATCAAATAGCCAAAGGGGCTAAGGCGAAACAAAACGCAAATTCTTGACAAATCTTCCAAAGAAGAATTTTTGTTCTTTTTCGCGGTTTCAGAATCTGTTTCTGTATCTGTACCTCTTTATTGGGGTGACCACATCCCATTCCACTCCATCCTTCCCTCTTTGTGGCCACTTTTCAATTAAGATGAACAAAAACTTGGTCGTCGGACTCGTAATTTTTGCGGTGTGTGTGCTAAAATAAACATTTTTATTGCCTGCATGGCGCCAAAGGCAAAGATGTACATATCTGGAAGCCATCCCAAATTCGAGAGATTCGTGTATTTGTGCAATTTATTTCAATTGCCAGTCGCTAATAAATATGCAATTAAAACTCGTTCCTTGTGCACAGAACGCACAGAATTTCTAACGCACGCAAAAGTGATCAAGGATCTCTATTCTCCCTCCCTCCCCCTACATCCAGCACCAAAGAAGATCCATTCGAAGATCCATCTGTTGGATCTGTTGGCCACACAATATTCACATTTGAAGATCAAACGCTGGCTCTGGCTGTGTCGCTGCGATCAGATCATTTGGCTAATTGATCATAAAAACCCAACGAGCCGCACCACAAGTCCAATTGGAGTGGAGAACACCAGCGATGTTTTCCTAGAGGGTGGGGAGAATACTCCTTAGATCTATGTACAATTAAGGCACAGTACATTCTGCTGCTGACATGGGTGGGCACCAACCAATAGACCACAAGAAGATGTTCAAGAGTTCGATCAAAATTGAAATTGCATTGCCAGCCCGACCCGAATGGCCGTTCCATAAGTGGAATCGGAGCTTAGAATCAGAGCGATAAACCGAAAGAGCTAATGCGCGAGAGCAACGCCGAAAGAGAACGAAGGAGAGAGAAATACATATGCACGAGTACAGTGTGCTGATATAGTGAGCACTGTAATGCGCAAAAATATCAATTACAAGCAACTAACTAAAGGCACTTTAACTCACTTGAAACTCTCTTTATTTCCATAAAAATTCCATGCAAGAGTTGCAGCTTACTTTCCCTCTCTCTCTCTTGATCAATCCCATTATTAATTGACCCAATCCCATCGATGAACAAACTTTCTACAACCCAACAAATAACCCAGTTAAGATTCTTTACAATGCCACACGTATCGGGAGAGGGAGAAGGAGAACAACCAAACCCATGGGGCAGGGCAATATGGTCAGGCGTCAGGCGTCTGGCGTCTGCCGTTGGGACTTTCTTTGTTGATCAAAAATCCATAAAGTGTAGCCATTTTCACCAGAAGAATGGTCATAGAATACCTGTACGGTCGATGGTCTACCCTTCTATCCCTCTGTCTATCTGTCTATATGAAAAGTTAATCAAAGAACTGAAGGAAGAATGACAAACCCAAAGAGACATACAAATTAGAAAACGCTTTACAGCACAAACGCAAACAATTACAAACAGACGTAGGAAAAACTTCGTGACAAAATTACAAATTGTTGTATTTATAGTAAATAAACAGAGAAGAGCAGCAGAAGCAGCAGCAGAAAGAAACAGCTAAAAAAAACTTTAAAAAATAACAGAAAATAGAAGAAGAAAACGCCAAAGCCAAAAGTCATTAAGTGAAAACAAATTTATGACAATTCAAGCTCATCGAGAGACGAAGAACCAGAAATAAGACGACGACCCCCGAAGAACCAAAAAGACCTCTGGAAGAACACCAAATGTCAAGTGCATGCAGATGGAAAAAAGCATTTCCCTTGTCTTTAGCCCGGAGCTTTTTCTTCCTTGCATTCCATTCCACCTAATGCAATTACAGTTTTACAATTGCAGTTTTAGAGTCGCACTCTCGATAAGATGTTGGGGCTCCTCTAATGGGTTCATTATCGTGCGACTGACTATATATGCATATACCTAACTGTTTTTGGCAGAGAGATACAGACAGAGTTAGAGGAAATTTTATACTATATTATATGAACACCCAAGAATTCATTCAAGTGCTAGGATGCAGCTTATTAGGTGCTTTTCGGAATATTTTCTTGAAATTTATTACTGAATAATTAAACGATTACGACCCTCACTGTTAGAGAGCTACTAGCTAGCAGTGGAGTTATATACAGGGGAGTATAAGTAAAGAGTTTTCTTTGAGCTAAGGCCGAACACTAACCATTAAGTGCTAAGCCACGCTGAGATCAGGATAGAAGAACCAGCCACGGGAAATTGTTCTCTTCATTGTCTGACTAGATTAAATATCAAAGTCTTTCTTCAGGAATTGGAACAAATTGAACGAATATTCTTCGTTATTTATATACATATAGTATATGTATATGTGTTTGTATGTATATACACCCACCAACTTTTTGTATTTTCAGCTATCTCTATCGCACAAAAGAACCCCTTCATTTTCAGAGTCATGGACAAAGGCAATTGATTGTTGATTTGCTAACCAGTGTATATGTATTTCCCACTATATTTTTGCCGCTAAACGGGTCTCAGCAAATGACTGATTGCGTTAACTATGTCAAGTTCCTGTCGATTGAAAGACGTAGACTCTCTAGTGATAAGGTCCGGTGTCTCCCCCTAACGCAGCTCTCTGTGGCCCATCTATAAATAGATAATGATTGTTGATTTTATGACTGGTCGCAGGCGGAAATTGTCCATTTAGTTAGTGGTGGAACATGGCTCAGAGAAGACCCCTCTGGCCACTAGCTTCGACAGTGTTGGTCAATGCAAAACAGATGCAAAACAGAACGAGGGGAGTGGTCTCTAAAGAGTGGCCTCCCTCTACCCACCAGCCTATCAGCCCATCAACCTACCAGTCGCTTCTCCTCCGATGATCAATGGATGGAGCGTTAACTGATTGTGATCTGCTGCAACATAGTGTCTGCTTGGAGTCGGAGTCCCAAGCAGATTGCAGACAGACAGGGAGACAGATACACTGAACAGTCACTGAACTTGCAACAACAGCAGGAGATGATCGCGGGAGAAGCTGCAACGGGGAAGAGCGTCAAAAGGCCAACAAACGCACGCATACCAATCCCTCGCCTTTACCCTCATCCTCCTCCTCCCTCTCGTTTCACGGCACATATGGTCAACATTGTCTGGGGGCCAACTAATAACAAAACACACACACAACCGGCTTTAGGCCGGGCCAACACAGAGAAACAGAGAGAGAGAGAGAGAGTTGAAGAGAGGTGTACGGTGTGTGAGCGATGGAAAGAAAAGTTTGTTTACTTAGGAGGCAACAATTTTTGTGTCTGCCACACGAAACTCGTCGTTTGTTGTACCCTTTGCTGGAGAAAGGGCATTTTGACAATGGCAAGAGAGTATATCCGATCCGCAGAGGCGTTCAGATCCGATAATGCCTGACAAGTCACTTAATTTCGGTGATATCTGGCACTGAATCATTGACCATCCTAATAAGGATCGATACAGATAATGGGAAAACCTTAATAAAACCAAAATAAATCTGTAGTTTAATAATTTGTTTTTTTGATGATCAACCGAAAGTAGAAATTGGAGAATCGTAAACAAATATATACACCTTCCATAATAAATAACGTTTTTCTTTGAGGGTATCATTTGTTTCGATCTGCCATTATTGGCGGTTGGCTGTGGCATGCGCATAAGTCACTCTCCCGTTCCGTTGAAGCTTGGGGCGGAGGAGGTTGCTCCGGCTCTGGCTGTTGCTCTTTCTGCAGCAAATTGCGCAAATTCCTAAGCCGCCAAGGCAACAACCGCCGCCGCCGCCACACATCTGTCGTCACATTGCGGCAATTGTCGCTTCACAACACTGTCCAACAAGAGAGACAGAAAAAGAGAGAGAGAGAGAAGTGAAGGCCGTACTGAAGCTGGCTGTGGATGGAGGAGGGAGTCGCACAAATAATTGCATGGCCCGCATCCCAAAGAGAGCCTCGAGGAGCCTCCACTCTTGGGGCCATAACGAATTCGCAATAATGTGCATTTTATTAGATGCTCTCCACAACCAGAACCACTTCTTCGCCCCTCTTCGCTCTGCTCTCTGCACTCTGCTCCCCCCGAAACACCACTTAACTCTGAGTGCATTTTCCGCTTGAACACGATTTCATTTAAATTTTCCTTCAGCGTTGCCCTTTAGGGGGCTACAAGGAAGGAAATGGCATGCCTCTGGCTGGCTTATGGCTCAAGGTGTTGGATGTTGGCTCAAATGGCGAATGGCTTAGGGTTGTCAGCTAAACGGAAAATATGTGTGCCAGTGTCAGTGCCAGGCTTTGCATGTGCATGTAAAGGCGTTCATTTTTATTATGGCTTATGATGGAGAAAATTCCAAGGGAAACTTGGAAACAATAAAGATTAAGTGGCCTTGCTGGTCGAATCTTCTTTCGGTCATCATCGTCATTAAAGCTTTGTATATTTCATTGATTCCACAACTAGATCTTACATTATGGATCTTCTAATTAGAAAAAAGTTCCCAAACGATCTTCAACGGCTCTCAGGGGAAGCTCTCTCAACGGATGGGGTTTGTTGCCTGCAACATCCTCCACATCCACAAACGACATACAGACCGATAGACAGACAATTTCCACAGCCATTTATTTAATTTATTAGCGTTGCTGTTGCGGCAAAAGCGAGAGTAAAACCCGCCATACCTCGCCATACAAATAAAAAGTGAAATTTTCCCAGCCAGAAAAGAGAGAGAGAGACATAGAGAAATTGTTGCACATTCGCGCGAGGCGTAGCACAAAATAAGCTTCAGGTTAAAGTAGAAGTACATACTTATAGTACATACATGTATACCGTATAATTGGGGAATAATTAAATAATTATTCAAGCATTTTACTCGTACAAAATGTCATTGGGGTATTCGGTATTCGGTAATCGGAGGAGACCCACAGATCTGTTCAGAGAGGGTAACCCGAACCTGAACCCATTTATCAAAACCCCTAAAAAACACAGAAAAAGACTACGACAGGCCTGAAAATTATGCGTAAATTAACATGGCAGCTGGGAGACGGAGGCCCCAGCTAAAGGCCCCAAAAAACAGACTTTGAAGGTCTCGTCTCTCTCAGGGGCCAGGTCGATTGGGTTTCTGTGGGAGATCTGGTTTTGGGGTTCCCCGCCCGTAAATCGACATTGACATGTGTGACCACCGACCCCCGACCCCAGACGGCAAGAGACAGACAGAGTGTGACCTTCAGAGAAGCCCAAAAACCAGCAGCAATAATCGGTAATACCTTAGGACCATATTTCAATGGTTTAATTGAGAGATTGATCGATCACACTCACAGTTAATTGTACTCCCTAATTTTTGAGTGAAAAAGTATTTCACGCCACAAATTCTGACGCAATTCCCCATTGATTGTTAGGGCATTCTCTGTTTTTATGGGAATTCTTCCAAAGTTCGGGGATCTCTTGAGATAACGCAAAATTCCAACCATTGCCACAGCGATAATAAAATTCAATTTGATTAGCTTATCGGAGAGCGGGTCTAAACAAAGCTAAGGCTAGCTATAGTTATAGTCAGATATTCGGAAACGTAAAGTGTTTCGTATGGCAACTTCTAATACAAACCAATTCGAAATAAAACTCTTACATTGTTGCCTTGAACTTGTGAACGAACATAACACACCCAATAAGACTGCAAATTACTATAAATCAATCTTTACATAAATGTAATTTGGAGCCATCTAATCTTTATGGGGAATTCCAGTACCAGGTTCGAAAGTTCCGCCAATCAAACTCCAGTTTAAATCTCGAACGAAAGTTGAATTCTATTACTGGCAGCCCTGCCAATTTCGAATGCAATGCACCTCAATGTGATTTACAAGCATCTGTTCCTCGTTCGCCCCTGTTCTTCTCGGTGCGCTCGCACTCTAAACAATTTCATTTACTTTGTTAACAAAAAGGCAAATAGAGAACTTAATTGCTACAGAAATGTAAACAGTGAAATGCAGAGGAGAACACCTGAGCGAGAAGGCGGCGCTACATAGGGTAGGGGACCTACGCCTCTAGGCAAATAGACAACTTGACGTTACGTTCATTCCACTGATAATTGCTGATAAACGTTGACGCTGCACTCTATATATCAGACAGACAGACTGACAGACAGTCTATAAATATGTACATATATGTATGTACATATGAGTGAACGAGTTCGAGTCTTGGGTGTCTGTTCTGTTTGTTCTGTTAACTTTAATCAAATGCACCCTCCCCGCCCTATTCATAAATTCACTTTGAAGCGCAGTTCTGGGTGCAATCAGAGCTGTGTATTTGCATAAATGGGACAAGCTCCATATGTACATGTACATATATACACGTATAGAGCAGATAAGACCTGGCTGAGGGTTGAGAAGGTGTGAATAATTGCAGTACACATTTAAATAAGATTGTTCGGACAAAGGTGGAGGCAAAGTACAAAGTGAAAGATAACCCGTGGGCAGGGCACAGGCCCTGCCCTGACAGAGGGTCTTACCTGGCAAAATAAATATTTACTTCAGATTGGCACAGACGTCACTCACTACAGAAGATCTTTCTCTATTCCAGATATTTCTTTCAATTTCGTTTTAAATTTCGTATTCCGCTTAGCAACACATTGAATTGGGTTTTACTCCGAGCCGAACCGAACAATCCAGCCATCAAACTTTTATCCACTCAACCTCATTTTATGCCTGGCGAAAATATATTAAAAATTCACGAGTTTTTCCTTTAGCGTCCCATTTACACGCGCACCAACCACATCCCCTCAGATCCGGACACGTTAAGGCCTTGTGAAGAACTGAGCAACTGAAGCCGGAAAGCATTCAAGCCATTTGATAAGGCTGCTCCTCCTGTAGAGCCTCCTGTAGAAGAGGCACATCAAAAGCCATTTGCATGCATACTCACAGGCTCTTTTATATCTAAAAACATAGAAGTATCCGTATATATGACTATGTACAATGTATCTGTATCTGTATTCAATTTGATATATAGGTCACAAGCTGTCGACTCTCTGTTGCAATGGCAACGGCAAAATCGGGAAAAGGCGGGCTCATGTGTATGTAACTTCGTTGCACTCGTTTTTGTGTAACTTCGGCAAACGATTCCTTTCCAGACCACCCGGAACAGCTGTTGGAGTTCACAGCCACCCTTATGTAGGTACATATGAAACTAACAGCAATGTTAAGTTTCAACTGTTCGAATGTTGGGATAGGTTAAGCTTTAACATTTCACAAATGTGTACGTACATATTTATTTATGTACATATGTACACATATATATAATGCCGAAAATTTCAACTTTTGTGCTGCTGGCAATTAATTCTCTCTGCTGCTGCTGCTCTTGGAGCTAGGTCAACAGTTTGTACCCTCATATACATGGATAAATACATATGTACATCCTGTATACCCCTATGTGGATGGTGGGGAACTTATTAGGAATGTATCCTTTGAAAGGGGACTAAGGTGGTGGCTCCAAAGCTCTGACAAATGTCTGACTCTGCCTTTTTTTGGAGCACTCGAGGGACCTGCTGGAGCTGGAATTTTTGCTGATAAGCGAAAATGATGATGTAATTGAAAATTTCAATTAAATGAATTGCCAATGCTTTGGGGTACGGAAAAACAATGCAAAAATAATCAATTTAAAGGAGTAAATATTTGTTGGAAGGGAAAGAAATTACAAAAATGAAAACGGATTAAGGGTAAATCCTAACAATTACATAAACAGTTGAGCTTTTGTCCTCTCATCATCGATGGGTCTTTTCTAATTATTATAATTATTTATTTAATCAAATGCTTTAGTGCTCTGCATCCGATCTTTGATTACGAATTAGAAACTCGTTAAAAATCAAACCAAACTTTTGTCCCAGGGCCCAAAGAGTAGCCACTAAGTCACAGGCTTTAAACTTAATTACGCTTTAATGATAAGCAATCCCAAAACCCAGAGTCTGACCCAGACGCAGAACTACACCCAAAACCCAAAAACCCTTAACAATCAGGTTGCATTTTAATTATAGAGTAAATCTACGAATACGAACTAATAAATAGACAGACGACGATGCGATCCCGACAGCCAGGCATGGGGCGCCGTCAATTTTCTACAGATCTAGAGATAGGGCGGAGCCGAATCCGAAAGAACGAATATGGTCCCAATAGATAGAACATCTCAGCTGGACATGGCCCAGGGCCAGGACAGAAATGGAGTGGGAGAGAGATAAAAGAAATCGCCCCCTGCGGCATTTCCGTTCATGTTCATTCAGGAAAAAAACCAACAACAAGGCAGGCACGCAGAGCGTGCAAAAGCGTAGCTGAAACATGGCCAGAAAGAGAGGCACTCGAAAGAGAGACGGAAGGGACACACATCTTTGGAGAAACAAAAGAAATCCAAGCGAGGGCGACTAATCCACGGACACAGACACAGACACGGACACGGACACACAGCAAGTGCAGTGCATTTTCCAGTCTGGCAGAGCCGCCTCTGCTTGTGCGTGTGAAAAATGAAAATGGTTAAGATAGCAGGTAAGTTAATAAGCGACGAGGCAGCAGTGCAGTGCTCTGCCGCAGCACAAAAGCATTTTCACTAAATACCCGGCATTGTTTCGATGGATACGCTGCTGTCGCTGTCGCTCCTGACAAAGAAAACAGAAAAATGTTAAACCATGAAAGAGAAGTAGCAACCTGTCGAAAAGAGGGGGTTCTACGCTGTGCTGCAGTAGACTGGGCGACAATAATTGCACAAGTGTCACTTCACTTGTAGCAAGTTGTATGTGTTTTTGGTGGTGGAACGAACAAACAGGTAAGCAAGCGACAGACCCAAAACTGGGCCCATCATATGGGTGGGCCCACAAGTGGAAGCAGCAACAGCAGCAGATGGCCCAAAGAGAGCGGGAGAGACAAGTTTTTATGGTCGATTATGAAAGAGCCCGAGAGTTAAACCAGAAATTATTATGAAATAATACGAATGGGGTGTACGTTTTGCACTGTAATAAGATACAAGGTGTTGGTCTACTCCATCAAAGGAGTAGAGGCGTGTCTCTGGAGACTGAGCTGCAATGTAAGCTTTGAATTCTTTTATCGAGTTGCAACATTTAAAAATTACATTTAACGAAATATCCGGGCACATCCTAAGAGCGATTATATTCTTTCAAAAGTCGAAGGAAGGGCTCCCAGATCTCAAAAAAACAGTTTCTTCCTCGATAACCACAACACTGTTTCACAGTTACCACATTCAAAAATTACAGCTGGCAATTCTGTGCAGTAAACAATGCAGAAAATTTACCAAAAAGTCAACGGAAAATGAAATGTTTCTTCTATGTAATTCTGATTACCTCAACAGGAGGTCAAAAAAAACGAAAGAAAAACCAGACCCGAAACCACTTCACACAGACTCCGGCTCCAAATGTGCCCCAAACAGGCATTGCCAACACTTTCAACTCGAAAAAGTAAAGAAAAAACTAAAGGAAAAACAAAAAAAATATATAAAAACCCAAAACAACTGCAAGAGACAAATGGCCATAAAAAATGAAAATTGCAACTTTGGAAATTATGCGGCAAACAAGTTTCAAGTTTTTGTTCAGCGGCCGCGCTGCGGCGCCAATTTTCCACGGGTTGTACTATGTGGGGGAAAAGCTACCAGGGCACCCTTTTTTCTTTGGTTTTTTCTTTGGTTTTTTCTTTAGTTTTTCCCCAGCTGCAGCCACTACCGCGAGCTACGAGTATTATTTGTATCATTAAGAGCTGCCGCGCCGCTGCTTCCGTCTTGGGAGCGAGCGAACGAAATGAAATTCACATAAATTCGACGCACGAGGCGCGCAAAAACAATAAGATGGGAAAAGCATAAACAAAACAAAAGCACAGCAAGAAACAGTGAAACAGCAGCGGAAAGCGTCTGAGAAAAGAGAGGGAAGGAAGGAAAGGAATTGATTTTCATGGAAAAATGCATTTTTCTTAGGGGGAAATGCTTTGGTTTGCTTTGGATAATTGTGTAATGTCCCCAAAGCGTTGCCTGCCAGTCCCCAGTCCCACACACAAATTTTCTCTCGTTCGCCAACTGTCGCTTCGGGGCGATTTATTGTCGTTTCTTGTGGGTGGCAGGCACTGCAGTGTGTACACACCCGAAAGCTGCTTGAGGTTTGAGGTTCGGTAAGGCAAGAAGGAACGTGTGTGTAACCCTAGCCCTTTCGAGGGCCTCCTTCTTTCTCTCGTCTACTTGTAGCACTCGTACGAGATACAATCCAATCTAATCCAATCCAACTATCGCCCTTGCTGTTGGCTGTTGCGAAAGTTCAGCCGCCACTCGAAAGGCAAATGAAGCATGAAGCCTGAAATATTATCCAAGTGGAGGGAGCGGAGGGGATGGATTTCGCACAAAAAATGCGTTGCGTCGCATCGCCCTGTCGCACAACTAGGCAACCCTGACGACCGACCGACACGGGACTGGGACTGGGGCTGCATTCCGCAAATGCAATCAAATCAACTTTCCAATGATGGATATTTTTTTCTCTTTCGATTATAATTTAGCCATTTTTTTCATCATCTCTTTCGGCATTACCTTATTAGACGCAAAAACCTGTTGCACTCGACGATGACGATGATGATGATATCAAATAAATGACCAGGCGCCTAAATGCTGCTAACGTCTGAATGCAGGTGGAGAGGATGAATGGGTCCATTGGCATGCAAAGTGAAAATGATCAAACGGAAAAATACAACAAGTAGGAGGCCTGGCCTTAACAAATTGATCAATTTTAGCCTGAGACAACCGGGACAAAAATAATCAAACCAGGATGAATTCAATAGAAGGGAATGCAAGGCAGTGGATGAAAGCTCTTAATTTGAGGAAACAAAGGTCTCTGTTTTTTACCACAAAGAAAATAGAGGAAATGTTGGTGGAAACAACCCAGCATGCACCCAAAGTGGAGGAGGTTGACAACATTGGACTCTATGCTGTGGGTATAATCGCTGTATTCGTAGCAATATTCTGCTTGTTATGTTATTTCATCAATAAAGGATGATTGTCAACCACATAGTCTGCATAAGACAGACTATACACGAACCATCACAAATTCTTGGGAGTCGCACTTTTAATGCCCTTCCAGAATGATATAGCGATCTGTTCCAACCTGCCTACAGCAAACTAATGTATCCAATGTTCTGGCAAATAATTCCGTATCTGCGTTGTCAAATATCTTCTCAAAATCATTACACCACCTACAAGGGTGTGACAATCGAACAGTTAGTCTGTTTGAACAGTTACTTTAAATTCCAACACTCACCGTAAAAATCAAAGTTGTCAATTTTTCCTTGTCAATGCTTTCGCATTGCACACAGTTGGTTTGTTGAAAAAAAAATATTAAAATTATAAAACACGCATTAACAGAATCCCAATTGTTGTTGCTGTTTTTTGTGGCTATTTTGGAATACAAACGAAACGAAAAGCATTAGAAATTTCTATACACAAACGCACACACTGAGACGACAGAGGAGCAACACGTACACACAGCATCCATCCCACTAACGCACACACACAGACGTCACGAAAACGTGTTTGTTTGTGTAAAACGCTTAGAACTGTTGTTGTTGCCCCGTTTTATAGCTTTTGTTGTAGTTTTGGTAAACTGGTATTAGACACAAACGATCGCTATAGAGGAAAAATCTTCATTTCCACGATATTATTCACTTGAAAACTGATGGTATTTCTTTCGGCTGCTTT
Source organism: Drosophila bifasciata (assembly GCA_009664405.1). Classification (NCBI taxonomy): domain Eukaryota; kingdom Metazoa; phylum Arthropoda; class Insecta; order Diptera; family Drosophilidae; genus Drosophila; species Drosophila bifasciata. The sequence continues at coordinate 33,821,912 of CM019044.1, forward strand.
TCAATTTCCATTCGAGAAAATTAATACAAAACGGTACTCGCACAACATGCACACACTCATACACGCCCCCACACACTCCCCACACACATACAGCATATAGAGAAAGAGAGAGACGAACTAGAACGCGGCACAGAAGCACAGGTGCAATTTATTAACAAATTATCAATTAAAATTTCACACGTATTTTGCTTTTGCCAGCAGCAAAGAAAACTATAAGTCGACGGCAAACGCGTTCAAATGTTTTCTTAACTTTACCACGCAGTGTGCCAACAAAAACAAGCGCGAGAAAATATTATTACTTTATTTATTTGTCCGACGACGCGCGCATCACGACCGCGCAGTTCACCTTTTTGTCGGAATTTCTAAATTCATAGCGTTGTTTACGTCCGCGGGTGCGATTCTTATTTATCGAAAAAATATATCGCGAAATATATCGTTAGGCATCGCTGAATCGCAGGTAAAAATGCCGAGAAAAGTAAGGTATGGCGAATGGAAAAAACGGTCGGCAAAATTCACACCATGCAAGGTAAAATCCACCCTAATGATTTACTTACATGGATTGGAAAGCTTTCAGACCCATTAATGTATATTGTTGCAATTTTCTGGTGAATCTTGTACGAGGGCCTTAAAAAAGCTCCGCTGTTTTCCCCATAACCTATACCTTGCCATAGCCAATCGAAAAAGAGCAATTTACGCTCTCCCGACTCATTTTTCCGTTTCAAGCATGAGCCCGAAAATACCACAGGAAAATACCATAGACGAAAACAACTAAATCTACTTTAACCCCCCTTTATTCAAATACACAAAATCCTTCAATTAACTGCAGTACTGCTTGTATATTCCTCTTGTAGATCCTTACTTCCTCTTTAGTACCATGATATATTTCGCCTGAAATGCCTAAAAAATGTTTCCAGTTTCATGATATTCGTGAGTAAATTAAAACACTGTCCATAATCGCAAATCGCAAAAGTTTTTTCCCAGAAAGTACTCAACCTGCAACAATATAATACAATATAATATAATATAATATAATATACTACAATATAATATTTTTCAGCTTAAATTTGTACACACCAAGGGATATTCAAAAGTCCACTAAATATGTGGAGCGACGACGTCAAGTTCACGAATTGGACGACGGTGCAATTCGGCTTAGTGATGTAAAAAAACATCGATGCATCGAACATCGATGCTTTGTTTGCGATTTTTCCGATTTTTCCGATGTTTTTGTTAATACTGATGCATCGAAGAATTGAAGCGATGCATCGAATACTGAAGCGATGCATCGTTTTTATTTATAAATTACCCAGTTTATTGTATATTTAATACTATGTCGTATATTCTGAAGTGATAGTTGGGTTAAAAGTGTAAGTCGAGAGTGTGGTTGAAAATGTACCACCCAGTACGTCAACAAACTCAAATTCTTTTTGGGACCACCATCATCAGATGGCGCAGTCCCATAAACCAAATGAGGAATGTGACGTGGAACTAAGCGCATATGTGCGAATGCCGCTAGCAGCCTTTGGGGAGTAACCCCTTAAGTGATTGGGAGGGAATGAAGAACACATTCCCTGGACTGTACCAACAAGCGCTGCAATTTTTGCCGGTTGTAGGGCCCTCAGTGTGCCCTCTGAGCGGGTTTTTCAGAGGCTGTTAATGTCCTTACCCAAAAAAGGAACAGATCAAACCCTGAACGGCTAAGCCGCATGCTCTTTCTACAAAGCATAGAAAAAGAACACTTTTTTAAAGTATTTAGTTTCTGTCTAAAAGATTTTTGGTTTTTTTTCCTATTATGTTGTTAGGTTAAAGGTTGTTTCAATAAGGCTGCTCTGAAAGCATTATTTTTAAGTTAAACCTTTTTCAAACAATTTAAACTGCTATGAAAGCCTACATTTGAAAAAACATTAATAATTTTGTTTAATTTTTAAAATTTGTTAAAAAAATTAAGAAAATGTGAAGGGGTTAAAACATCGGATGATCATCGATGCATCGAAGTTTCGACCCGATGCATCAACTCAGCATCGATGTTTAATTTTCAAAACACCGATTACATCGACATCGATGTTTTACAAAAATTTACATCACTAATTCGGCTACCAGATTCGGCACTCCCTTGCTACGACATAGTCCATTTTACGACGAAAATTTGGGACATATTATTTTATAGGAACTTTATAGGAAGCTTTGAAAGAGTTGTAAAACCGAATATATGATGCGAACTGGGAAGGAACTTTTGAAATATACAAAAAGAATCCTACAAAATCAAGGGGGAAATTGATGTTCGATGGCAAGCCATTACGTAAGACAGAAAGAAACTGCATACAATTGGAGAAAAAGGTAATTTCCTGAAAAATCAAACCAATCAAAAGAAATATAGGATTTACACATCCAGACATTTTTTCAAAGGATAATGCACAGCGCTCCATCCGGTTTTTTTTTTCTGAGATAGTCGGCATACACATATAATTACTTGATTAGAATACTTATCCTATCTTGAATTACTGCTATATTTTCTTGAATTTTATATGCTACTACAAAGTAAAAGAAATTTAAAAATGTATCAAATTGTTAATATACATACGAAATTTTTCAATTTTAAATCCACTACGGTTTGCTCCACCTAACAATATTGCTATTTCATGGGCGCCTAATAGAGTTTGCCGGTTATTTTGAAAAGTACATTAATATACCTTAAACGAGAAAGAACGTACGGAGTTGCTGTGAACGCGACTGTACTTTTATACTCGTACTCAGTCAGTACACATGTGATTTATGTGGAATTTTCAAATGTTTTATCAGTTTTTACATAATAAATTTTTTTGCTACATCTGTCATCTAAATCTACATCACTTCTCACAACAACACACGTACATTGCACGAGGCAGAATGTGTGAGCAGTTTGTGAGCGAGAGAGAGAATCTGTAGCGACTATCATCACCATAAAATGACTTACGCTGCAAGGGAAGGTGGGGAAATCTCTGCTGAAAATTCATTTTATCATTGTGGCTATAGTAATAAACCGATCTGAACCACATTCGGGAGTCTGGTATGTATGGTCATTCTCTACGATACTGAATTTTTCGTTTTTTGCGGGGGGCGGTAGTGTGCGTGGCAAAATTTTGAAATAAACTTGCACTGAAGCGATACCACAGGAGTCTGGACAAAAAATTTGGTTGCGCTAGCTCTCACAGTCTCTGATATCGAGACGCTCATTTTTACGAAAAACCAAATCAACTCGTTTTTGTGTGAGTGCGAAAGAGAGGGAGCGGTGTTTCTCGAAATGGTTTTCTCTATTGTGGCTATACTAATGCTGCGATCAGATTCAGATTTGGGACTCTAATAGATATGTGTTTTTTCTATGATTCTGCATTTTTAGTTTTCTGTAATTTTCAAAATTGTGGACGCCACAGATGTGCGCCCTTTGTGGGGACGAAAGTGTGCGGTGTGAGATATCACATCAGTCTGGAAAAAAAATGTGGATGCTCTATCTCTTATAGTCTTTGAGCAATGGGCGACAAACAAGACGGACAGACGGACAGATGGACAGACAGACGGACAGACAGGGCTATATCGACTCGGCTATCGATGCTGATCAAGAATATATATACTTTATGGGGTCGGAAATGAATCCTTTCTCTAAGTTACACACATCCACTTTTACCACAAATACAATATACCCTTTTACTCTTCGAGTACGGGTATAAAAATACCGTTCTATACCGATATTCCGTAAAAATACTTTAAATTCCATTTCTACGTTTAAATATCCCGAAAATTATATAATATACCGTAGCCATCTTTTTGGCAGAAGGCTGCACTTTGATACGAACGTGAGTGTCGAGTTCGTCAAGGATCTCCTAAAGAGCTAATAGCAGAAAGTACGTACATATGTACATCCGATCCGTGAAGATGCACAGATAGAACAGTAGCAAATTTAAATTGCAAGTAATTACAGTACCGATTTATCAAATGCATTCGAATCTCTGTTTTCACAATGGGAGTCGGTGCAGATTGATAAATAATTGCATGAAGTATACATACATAAATTGGAATGGAATTGAGTTTCTATATATCATATGTTAAATTTTGTGGTATTTAAAAATTGTGACTAGGTCGCTTTTTAATGCCCTTTAAAGTTCCATTTTCCAAATCTATTCTTACAAATGAATAAGGAAATATGAGTATTTTCAATACAATTACAAGTACCTGTTTTGCAATTAAAGAAAACAGAAAACAGAACATTTGTTGAAAGCTTAAGTTATTTCATTTTTGGGTGAATCAATTGGTTAATGGTTTGAAACTGGGAAAAAAAAGACTGCCCTGCGCGAGCTGTCCATGTTTATACCCTCTGGGAGGGTATCTTATTTTAAATTTAAATTGAATAATCAAAGCTACTCATGCGGAATGAATTCTGGATAATAACATTGTATCATTGGGATTCAATTCGCATTCGCTTACCATTCGGTTAGGCAAAATGCAGTCCAAACTAATATTCTGTGTTCTATTCGGAATATTTCTAGCTACATCATTCGATTTTAATGTAAATATAACCTTACACTTTCTGTGAAACAGATCCTTCATTGATTAAGGTTCGCAGGATGCAGTGGTTTTTAGGTTTACAAACTTCGTCTGCAAGAGCTACAATAAATCCTGGGTAGTATTCCACAACTGTCGTCTGAAGGCCGTCAATCGCAACAAAGTGATCCTCAACATGAATGAAACGATATTGCATCCTACCAACGATATGACAAGTCATATGCAGATGTTTAAAAGAGCAAGTGGATATAAGCCCTGGCTATTCAATGTTAAATTTGATGTCTGTCTTCATTTTCGAAGGCATAATAACCCCTTTTTTTCTCTAGTCCACGATTTCTTCAACGAGTTTACCAACTTCAATCACACCTGCCCTTACGTGGTAAGATAATACTGATATTTGTCAAAGCTTCTATATCTTAAGTTCCCATTACAGGGCGTAGTATTTGTAAAAGATGTGTATCTAAGACCCGAGCGACTGCGCCTTCCCTTTCCAACGGGAGATTATCTGTTGTCGATGAAGTGGTATTTCGACAAGAAGCATCAAACAGATATAAATGTTAGTTTTACGTTCGTCGAAGATTTACTGAAGAGCTAATGGTGGGAATTACTTGCTATCTCTACTAGCTCTAACAGCTTCTACTGTTTTTCTAATAATATTATAACCAGAATGAAGAAACAACTATACTGACCGGGTACACGGGTATAAAAATAGAGTCGCGGCTACGGAAGCGACTCATAGCATTCCCTCTCTTTTTTTATAAAGGTAGAATATTAGCTTTATTAATATATATCACGAAGTATGTACACATGTTGCACAGTCAATAATTAAACATTTCGATTAGTTAAGATTCTTAAATTAATAAGGAACTATGTACATACTAGGCAGGGCACTACTGTACCTCTCCTCCCGGAGAGGGAGCAAGTAGCGATGCCTTTAGCTAAGTGCAGGCTATTAACGCACGAGACATTCGAGAAAATTGCTGACAGGCGATGGCAGCTGACCAAAGGAATCAGGAAATGATCAGGAATGATCAGTATGTGCGTATATGAATAATAAAAAAAAAATTAGGAAGGAATTTTAAAGATCACAGAAAACTAAAAATGCAGAATCATAGAAAATACCCATATATATCAAAGACCCAAATCTGAATCAGATCAGATCATTATTATAGCCACAATAAAGAAAATCATTTGGAGAAACACCGCTAACTCTCGCTTGCTCTCACACACCAACGCGTCGACTTTGCCCATTCGTCCAAGTGAGCGCCTGGATCTCAGAGACTATAAGAGCTAGAGAAACCAAACTTTCTGTCACGCCATGCCCCCTTCCGCCCCCCAAAAGATGAAAGTACACAATTTTGAATGATACAGCATGCTGCGGCACCTAGCAAACCTACTCAGTTGGAATTCGGTCGGTTTGACAGTCTGTGGCACCCCTGAATATGATTATGATTGCAAATAACTTGAAATATGATGTTTTTATACCCGTACTCGAAGAGTAAAAGGGTATATTGTATTTGTGGTAAAAAGTGGATGTGTGTAACATAGAGAAGGAATCATTTCCGACCTTATAAAGTATATATATTCTTGATCAGCATCAATAGCCGAGTCGATATAGCCCTGTCTGCACGTCCGTCTGTCCGTCCGTCCGTCCGTCTTGTTTGTCGCCCATTGCTCGGAGGCTATAAGAGCTAGAGAAACCAAATGTTTTTTCCAGACTGATGTGATATCTCACTCCTAGAAAAGTGTTTCAAAAATTTTGCCCACTTCCCGCCCCCACAAAGGGCGCAAATCTGTGGCGTCCACAATTTTAAAAATTACAGAATCATAGAGAAAGACCATATCTATCAGAAGCCCAAATCTGAATCGGATCGGATCATTAGGATAGCCACAATAGAGAAAACAATTTCAAGAAGCATCATTCCCTCTCTTTTGCACTCACACAAAAACGAGTCAATTTGGTTTTACGATCTCAGAGACTATAAGAGCTAGAACAACCAAACTTTCTGTCTAGAAACCTGTGATATCGCTTCAGTGCAAGTTTATTTCAAAATTTTGCCACGCCCACTCCCGCCCCCCAAAAGACGAAAATCCACAATTTTGAAGATAGAAAAAAACGAAAATATCGTATAGAATGACTATATCTACCAGATTCCCGAATTTGGTTCAGATCGGATCATTATTGTAGCCACAATGATCAAATGAATTTTCAGCTGCGAGCTTCCCCACCCCTTTGCAGCATAAGTCATTTATGGGGATGATTGTCGCTACAGATTCTTTCACACGCACACTCACGCTAACACATGCTACCTCGTGCAGTGTACGTGTGTTGTTGTGAGAAGTGATGTAGATGACTGATGTAGCAAAAAAATGTAAAATGTAAAAACTGATAAAACATTTGAAAATTCCACATAAATCACATGTGTGCTGACTGAGTACGGGTATAAAAGTAGAGTCGCGGCAACAGCGACTCCGTACGTTCTTTCTCGTTTTATTTGTTTTAATTTTTGTATAGATTTATAAGATAACTCGAGATGATATGATTATACCAGACAACAGGATATGATATATGAATGATATAAGAAAATACGTGACTTAAAATGTGATACAAAACAGTATTATGTAAATACAAGTTGAGAGTTGTTCCTTTTAAACGTTTAATTTTTTTTATGGACATTCGGACGTACGCGCTTGACAAGTTATTTTCGCAAGTGATCAACACAATCTCTTCATCTCTTGATCTCTTTGTGCTTTTCTTGCACAATTTTTTTGGCCACTGCTTGCGGTACTTAGCTTATTGCGGTACTTTACCTAAGATAAGCCAGACTTAAACGGTGCTAAGTTTGCCCCTCGCCCTGCGCTTTGCGCAAGCGAGAGGTTGGTTCCATTAATTCTTATCTTTTTGATCAGTAAAGTGGACGACAATTGCATTATTTGAATATAAATAATAACAATTGAAGCTATGGACTATAACTCATCGAATCAGTCGCTAACTAGTAATAGGCAAGCTCTACTGGAGGAGATGAGAAAAGCAGCAAGGGTAAGCCCTGAAACACTACGCTCTCAAATCCGCGGTAGCGTAGCATCCATTTCTGCGGAAAAACAACAGCTTATTGCCAAATCTGGTGATAACTGGCCCGACGGTAACAACAAGCATTGATACCAGCGTTACCTGCACTATCTCTATGTCGCAAGCAAGTTTGACATCTACAGCAGCACTGAGTAAAAACCGTTTTGCAGATCTGGACGATCTGATCTCAGATCAACGAGACAGACGATGCAGCGACGATCAACTACAAGACTAGGCAAAATCAATGTTTTGTCAATCTAAAAACAGGGACCCAATGTGTCTAATGCTTTGAAAATTACACAACTCGGCATATACAGAGTCTCAGTGGAGCGTGCTCCTCGCAGAAAAGAATTTCTACAATGTCTGAGATGCCACATCTTCGGTCATTCAATAATTATTGTCTCCAGGGCCCAATCTGTGGCAAATGCGCTGGCTCTCATATGACTGGTTCTCTGCTTTGCACGAGTGAAAATTTCCTGAGCGTCAACTGCGGTGTTGATCACGCGTCGACCGACAAAGACTGTCCTGTCAGGATTGAGAAAAGCAAAAAACTGAAACCGATCCCATGGCTTCCTGCTACTGGCAACACTGCCATGCCAAAATATAACCAAGGCCCATCACGTGGCTTCATCCCGGCTGAGACTGTCAGATGCAGTTTGTCTTACGTCGTCGTTGCTCGGCGCAACAGGGCGGAAACTGGTCCAAATGCTGACAAGCATCTTCAGCGGGAATCAAACTCACTGCCTGACAAAAATTGATGCGCTGGAGAGCTCCATACGGGATCTCAACTCCAGAATGGACCAATTATTAAAGTTGGTTCAAGAGACTATGGAGGCTAACAAGGCCTTCCGAGAATTGGTCCAGGTTCTCATTTCAAGTATCCAAAAATGATGCAACCGGTCATTAAAATCGGATTGTGGAACGCACGGGGACTAGTTAGGGGCTCTGGAGAGCTCCGGCTGTTTCTCAGTGCAAATAATATAGATGTAATGTTTGCCACAGAGACACACATGAAAGAGGGACAGCGTGTCTTCCTGCCAGGCTACTCTACCTACCATGCCTTTCATCCCAGCGGTAACAGCAAAGGTGGCGCCACAGTCATTGTGCGCTCCAGCATGTGCCACATTCCTCAGCCTCCCATCTCAACAAACAACATACAGCTAGCAAGAGTGAATCTGCAGACATCGGAAGGGCCCGTCGCGCTAGCATCTTTGTATATTCCTCCCAAAGAGCCTTGTACTAAAGCGGAATTAGAATCCCTGTTTGCCATGCTAGGTAACAAATTCATTGCAGGTGGTGATTACAACGCCAAGCACTCATGGTGTGGCAACTTAACAAATTGCTCCAGAGGCAAAATATTGCAGGATGTTGTGGCGAATGATCGGTACCAAATTCTTGCAACGGGTGAACCTACATTCCACTCATCCAACTCCCTAGTATCAACATCAGCGCTAGATTTTTTTGTCATTAATGGATACACAATAAGTAGGCTTAATGTGAAAACGCTTCATGAGCTCTCTTCGAATCACACACCACTTATAGCTGATTTACCCGCCACTCCGATAAGTAAGTCACAGCGTTCTTGTTTACCAGCACGCGGCGCTGATACAGAAATTTTCAGGGCCCATCTGGAGCAGCTGATTGATGTAAATATGGAAATTCAAGACGCAGATGATATTGATAACGCAATTGATATTTTTTATGAGCGAGCTGAAAGATGCTGCAACAAGAGCTGCTCCTAGGAATCAACAACATCTGCATGGAGATATATCGCCTCAGCTTCCTTTTATAATCGTTGAGCTCCTGCGTCTCAATCGTAAAGTAAGAAAGGAGTATGGACGAAGTGAAGCAGCTGGTGGCAAAGCTAAAACCCAATAAGGCCCCTGGCGAAGACTTACTCGATAACAGAACCATAAGACTCCTACCAGATCAAGCACTATTGTTTTGGTACTTTACTTTTTAACAGCGTCCTACGTGTGGGATTTTTTCCGAAAGCCTGGAAGTCGGCAAACATTATTATGATCCTCAAGCCTGGAAAACAACCAACTGATGTGGACTCTTATATGCCGATCAGCCTTCTTTCTTCACTGAGCAAAATAATGGAGAGGTTGATTCAAAACAGAATGCTGGATCTCGAGACTGTTACCCTTGTGATCCCTAAATTTTAATTTGGATTTCGTAAGCAGCATGGCACTCCAGAACAGCTGCATAGAGTTTTCAACTTTGCGCTAGAGGCTATGGAGAAGAAAGAGTATGCGGTCGCTGTCTTCCTGGACATACAGCAAGCTTTCGACGGGGTGTGGCACCCTGGACTTCTTTACAAAGCCAAGAGCCTTTTAACCCCCCCGGCTGTTCCAGGTTATAAAGAGCTTCTTAGAAGGGCGAACATTCCGAGTGACTGACGATGGGTGCAAGTCCTCCATTAAATCTATTGAAGCTGGCGTTCCCAAGGGCAGTGTTATAGGCCCCACATTGTACTCGATATTTTCAGCGGATATACCAACCCATATGGCAATCACCTCAGTTGAAAAAAGCGATACGCTAATAGCGACCTACGCCAACGACACTGCTGTGCTCACAAAAAGCAGTTGCATACTCCTAGCCAAAAGTGCACTGCAGGAGTTTTTGGACGCATTCCAGGAATGGGCATCGAAATGGAATGTGTGCATAAACACAGGTAAATGTGCAAATGTGACTTTCACAAATCGAGTGCAGAACTGCTCAGTCGTATCACTCAATGGAAGAGTACTGGATCATTTATTTGCGTACAGGTACTTAGGTGTCATCCTAGACAGAAGCCTTACCTTCGCAAGACATGTCACGTCACTGCAGCACTCTTCATCGTGCAGCGTATGTCATTTATGGTGATGATTTTCGTTACAGATTCTTTCTCTCGCTCACACACTGCTCACACATTCTGCCTCGTGCAATGTACTTGTGTTGTTGTGAGAAGTGATGTAGATGATGTAGATGTAGATGACAGATATAGCAAAAAAATGTAAAAATGTAAAAACTGATAAAACATTTGAAAATTCCGCATAAATCACATGTGTACTGACTGAGTACGGGTATAAAAGTAGAGTCGCGTTCACAGCGACTCCGTACGTCCTTCTCGTTTATTTATGTTTTCTATAAAGAAAGAAATAAAGAAAAATAAATAACTTTAAGACATGGGGGTTTGTGAACGAGCGAAGCGAGAGTTAGTCCCTAGTATACAAAAAATAACAAATAATTATAATAATAATAAATAATAATTGTTTTGTGCCATACCAACTGATGAGCAAAAATAATTACATGAAGTATACCAAAATTGGAATCGAAATCATTGATCAATTATATATGTGCTTTATTACATACTATGTATTAAATATTGGTCAATTAAATAGTTGTGGCTGGGTCGCTTTTTTAATGACCTTTAATTTTTCAGTTTCTGAGCTCTTTTTAATCAATGGCTTCCACAATCCTTTTTAGTTTTCCCATTCCAACGAAGAAGTATGTACATGCTGTCGGTACGGTTGTCATTTAAAGACCAGTTCGCATGGCCTTCACATCGGGTAAAAGATATCTGAACAGCAAACAGTCTCAGCTATTTATATACTCCATATAAATAAATTAAAGAAAATAGTTGTATGCGTGAGCTATTCCATTACTGGGCGAATCAATTGATCGAAAACCCTTTGGAAGGGTATCTTGTTTTTTGAATTTAAATTGAACCATCAAAGCTACTCATGCGGAATGAATTCTGGATAATAACATTGTATCATTGGGATTCAATTCGCATTCGCTTACCATTCGGTTAGGCAAAATGCAGTCCAAACTAATATTCTGTGTTCTATTCGGAATATTTCTAGCTACATCATTCGATTTTAATGTAAATATAACCTTACACTTTCTGTGAAACAGATCCTTCATTAACTAAGGTTCGCAGGATGCGGTGGTTTTTAGGTTTACAAACTTCGTCTGCAAGAGCTACAATAAATCCTGGGTAGTATTCCACAACTGTCGTCTGAAGGCCGTCAGTCGCAACAAAGTGCTCCTCAACATGAATGAGACGCTACTGCATCCGACCAACGACATGACATGTCATATGCAGATGTTTAAAAGAGCAAATGGATATAAGCCCTGGCTAATGAACGTTAACTTTGATGTCTGTCTTCATCTTCGAAGGCATAATAACCCCTTTTTTTCGATAGTCCAAGGTTTCTTCAAAGAGTTTACCAACTTTAATCACAGCTGCCCTTACGTGGTAAGATTATACTGATATTTGTCAAAGCTTCAACATCTTAAGTTCCCATTACAGGGCTTAATATATGTTAAGGATATGTATCTAAGACCTGAGCTAATGCGCCTTCCCATTCCAACGGGGGATTATCTGTTGTCGATGAAGTTTTATTACGACAAGAAGCATCAATCAGATATAAATGTTAGTTTCACGTTCGTCGAAGATCTACTGAAGAGCTAAAGGTGGAAATTACATGCTATCCCTAATTCTGAAAGTACACGGATGCATAACAAAGTTTCTACTGTTTTTCTTATGGTTTATGTGGAATTTTATCATTTTCCATTTCTTGCTACATGTGTCATCACATTTACATCTACATCACTAATCACAATAACACGACGTTCTCCGCTACAGGCCGCACGCTGAACAAGGCAAGCAGAGTGTGTGAGCAAGAGAATTTTGAAATACAGTGAAATACGGTTCTTCTATTGAAGTGATATCACAGGAGATTGGATAGAAAGTTCGGTTGCTTGGGTTAGTTTTTTAGTTTTTTAGTTTTTAGTTTTTGGGTACTAAACGACAGAAAATACGAACAATCAATGCAGACGCGTTGGAGTGTGAGAGAGAGCGAGAGGAAACGATGCCTCTCCAAATGTTTTTCTTCATTGTGGCTATACCAATGATTCGATCCAGATTCGGGCCACGGAAAGATAAGGGCTTTCTGCTATCTTCGAAAGTGTGCACGCCACAGATTTTCGTCCTTTGTGAGAGCGGAAGGGGGCGGGGCGAAATTTAGAAATACTCGTAGCAGTGTGACATCACATGATTCTGAAAACATGAGTCTGCAACGGTACGCGGTTGTCCGTCAAGAAACTGATAATTAATATGACTCAAGCGACGATCATTAATGGAAAATTCCAGGGAGAGGTAGTCCTGCTTCGTTCGAGTGGTTCTTGCGTTGGCAATCAATGATTCGCAAGGCTAATCTTTGCAAGTCTGTGGGATTTATCTCGAATTTCCCTATTTCTCGCACTATCAGCTGTACGTTGCATGTTCGCGTGTTGGCCGGAAAACAAATCGAACAATATTGATTTCAATTCCATTCAAATATATAATATTTAAATTATAACTATTTGTTTATACCCGTACTCGAAGAGTAAAAGGGTATATGTATTGTATTTGTGGTAAAAAGGATGTGTGTAACATAAATAAGGAATAATTTCCTATAAAGTATATATATATATATATATAGCCGTCAGCCACTCGGGTGATACAGGGGGAATCACGGATGATGGTCCGACCCGCGATTACTGTACTCTCCGGACGGGGGGGGTTGCATGGGGCCGGGGCTTTGCCCCAACCCGATGCTGCCACGCCCTAGCTCTATGACGCAGTGAAATCGCGGGCGGCATCACCTGCCGTAACTGTACACACCAGTGGAAGTGCGACTATACTCTCCTCGTGAGGGCGGCTGGTAACAGGTCCTTGGTACGGTCAGGTCTCTGCCAAGGATGCTGGCTAATGGTAGTCGGGCGGATAGAAGAAAACTCTCAGTGCAAATTACCCCAATCCTAGGTGGAACAGCATGCGCTGATGGATGCGTGGCCGAGGGGGTGTTCGGTCGTTAGTATGCGAACTCTGAATACCTGCCGACCTCCAGTTTAAATCAGGCATCCCGGGGCACGCGGGCTATGCCTCGGGCGACTAACCCCTTCCCGCCTACTCGTGGGACCAACTATGCCAAAATCTTTAAATATAAATAAAACTACCGCAAAGGAGCTCGGTACTGCTCTTAAAGTACCGGAGCGACAAGACCATCACCCTTTATCTCCGCCTGGGAAACCAGGTCCAAAGAATACGGGGAAGGAGACTGAGTCGGTCCACCGTCTTCTTGCAGAATCCGCTGCGAGGAGGGCTCCGATAACCCAATCGGGCCCATCCACGTCGGGGGGCACCGGGGTCAAACCGGTCATCGGGGTGGCTGCTAAGCAGAGCGTCATCGCGGCTGGTAAGCGCCTCGCGGGAAACCCCAGCAGGCGGCGGGTCTGCAGGCCAGGGAGGTAAGCCGTCCTACCAGGACAGGAGGCGTGCTGCCTTCATACTGGCCAACGTAGATCCGGAGTTTGTGGCATCGGCGAAGGGGATGGAGCAGAGGCTTTGGGCCAGCTCAATCATCCCAGACTTCCAACCAGCCAAAATCGGAAAGGGAGCAACCAAGCAACGCTCGCCGGAGGACAACGCCACACAGCCAAGCCAAGCCCTGCAAGCCAAGCGGGCGAAGACGCACCTGACCAACAGGTCTTTCGCGGAGGTGGCGAGGGCAAACCCTAGTTGGCGTCCTGAATAGGGGCGCCAAGGATGGTAATGTCCCCGTGACAAGTGGCACCTGGTGGAGGCAGAGCTCCAGGACCGCTTTCTGGAGGAACTTGCCGAGAACGGTGGACCCCCGCCCAAATGTGAGGACGCTGGGTGGCAGCGGGGCATGGTGAAAGCCATCGCCTGCCAAGATGCACGCTCGGCGGCCCTCTACATGAAGGCGGGGGCGGCGCTCGAGGAAGTTTATTCGGGAGCGAAACTGGAGGCCGTAAGCTGGGAAGACGTCCCAAGCAGACCGAGGGCCCGAGCGTGGGTGTCGGTCAAACCCGCAGAACCTGACAAGATTCTCAAGGTTCTGCAGGTCTGCAACCCCTACCTTCCTACAGCCGATTGGAAGGTGGCCAAGGTCGAGGAGGTCGCAGGACAGAGACGACAGATAATCTCCGTCCTGAACGAGGAGTCGCTAGCGCTCCTTGGAGAGTCGTCGGGGGTGGTGGACTATGGCTACCGTAAGGTGACCATAGTCCCCTACAAAAACGACTCCAAGGGAAAGCAAGCCGAGGTCCAGCCAGACCTTGAGCTTGAAGTCCCGGAAGCGGGGAGCCAACCCGAGGCGTCGGACGTGGCGTCCATGGTGTCTGACGATATCCTGGATCGCTACGAGAGGTCTCGGACGTATCGACGTCGGGGAGGACGACGACTCCCCGGAGAGCGACGTCGACACGACAGTGGTGGAGGCGAGTCTCAGGAATGTCCCTGACACTCCTGCAGATAAACCTCCACCATTGTGGTGTGCTGCCTTATTGCTCCACCCAGCCAAGGGTGGGGACAACATAGTCCTCATTCAGGAACCCTGGATCCTTGGAAACAGGGTCTTCGGTTTGAGGACTCCTGATTATAAGCTATACTTAGCTGACTCCCCAGGTAAAATACGCACCTGCATTCTTTCAAAAAAGAGAACTGCACTTTTTTTTGCTCCCAAATTTCAGCAATGAAGACCACACGGTGGTGAGCCTCGAATGCCAGGAGCGCTCACTCCGCATCTGCTCGGCGTACATGGGTCACGACCAGCCAGACACTCCTCCACATGCGCCCTTGAGGGCACTCGTCGCAGACTGCGAGGCCAAGACATCGGCCTTTTAGTGGGATGCGACGCCAACGCTCACCACAGTCAGTGGGGGAAGCACTGACACAAACGAACGGGGTGAGTTCCTTTTAGCTACTTACTGACCACACAGATGGTCATCTTAAACCGTGGGGATGATCCCACTTTCATTATTAAGAACCGCAAGGAGGTCCTGGACCTCATGCTTGCCTCTCATACGCTACAGGATAACATAGTATCCTGGAGGGTCCTTGAAGAACACTCCTTCTCGGACCACAGGTACGTGGAAACTGTCTTCACGTTCACCATACCGAGTCCAGCCCAGTTCCGTAACCTCAGGCGGACTAACTGGACACGCTATGTGGACTTTCCTTGCCAAACTCTCCCTGAGACCCCCCACCTAGGGAGGACATCTCATGGATGACCACGACTCGTCTGGTAAAGGTTTTTACCGACGCCTGTAACGCTGCGCTTGACAAAGCCTGTCCACCCAGCAAAACAAGAGGTCGGAAGAAACCGGCATGGTGGACTCCGACGCTGGGGGAGAGCTCCGGAGATCCTCACGGAGACTTTTTAACAAAGCGAAAGCTCTTAACGTTGAGCAGAACTGGGCCGAATACAAGGCAAGTCTGTCAACATACAACAAAGAACTCAGGAAAGCCAAACGCGCGTCATGGCGCCAGTTCTGCACCGAAATCGAGAGTAACTCCGAAGCCTCGCGCTTACGTAAAGTACTCTCGAAATCAACTCCAACCTTGGGCTATTTGAGGAAAGCCGACCAATTCTGGACGACATCCAGTTCCGAGTCGCTAAGAATCCATCTCAGTACACATTTCCCAGGCTGCGCTGTAAACAGACCAACCTACAGAGCGCATCCTTCTAATGCCACGGGCTCAATTCTGAACCTGTTAAGTCAGGAGAATATATCCTGGGCAATAAAAAGCTTTAAGCCCTACAAATCCACGGGACCAGACGGCATCATCCCATTCCAGCTGATCCAAGCCGGACAAAGAGCCATAAATTGGCTCAAACGGATTGGCTCATGGCTTCGGGCCAAAGTTGTCTTCATACCCAAGGCAGGCAAGCCCTCGCACACTGCCCCTAAAGATTTCAGACCAATAAGCCTGTCGTCCTTTCTCCTGAAGGCGATGGAACGGCTTCTAAGTCTGCATCTCAGGGCAACCATATCGCCGAATCAAATCTCTCTGCATGCCTATCGGAGGGGAAGATCCAACGAAACGGCCCTACATGCGATCACATCGATCATCGAATCGTCCCTCAGCTGCAAGGAATATACCCTGGTAGCCTTTCTTGACATAGAAGGGGCCTTTAATAATATCATCCCGTCCGCCATCACGGGAGCACTGACTGACCTGGGGGTTGACTCCCGGACGGTGAGTCTCATCGATCAGATGCTGCAATGCAGGACCGTTGAGGCATCACTGGGGACGTCAACGTCCACCAGGTTTGGCACCCCGCAGGGCGGAGTCCTCTCGCCTCTCCTATGGAACGTAGCAGTGAACGAACTGCTGCGGGAGATAGAGGGTGGCGGGTGCCGCGTGGTGGCGTATGCGGACGACGTCGCTATAGCATTTTCTGGGAAGTTCCCACAGACCCTATGCGAGTGCATGACAAGCACTCTCACAAACCTGTCACAATGGACAGCTAAATGTGGGCTAAGTGCTAACCCATCTAAAACGGAACTTGTACTATTCACCAGGAAATACAAGATTCCGACACTTACCCCACCGAAACTATGCGGTGAGCCGCTAGTTTTCAGCAACCAAGCCAAATACCTTGGCCTTATCCTCGATAGGAAGCTCAACTGGAAGCTGAGCATAGAGGACAGGGTGAAGAAGGCCACAGTAGCCCTCTACACCTGCAGGAAAACCATCGGTCTAAAGTGGGGCATGACCCCGTGCATAGTCCGATGGCTGTACGACGCCATCATACGACCAATCCTGATTTACGGAGTAGTGGTCTGGTGGCCAGCCCTGGACAAGAAAACTTGTCTTGACAAACTCACAAGAGTCCAACGCATGGCAAAGCTATGCATAACGGGCGGAATACGCACTACCCCAAGTGAAGCCTTCGACACCATGTTGTATCTTCTACCTGTAGAACTTATGGGGAAAAAGGTAGCAACACTCTCCGCCCTTAGAATGAGGGAATCCAACCTGTGGAAAACCTCCACGGTTGGCCACTCGGGAATCCTAATAAAACTGCAAACGCGATCGACTTCTACACTGATGGCTCAAAAATTAGACGGCCGCGAGGGAGGGGGCTCGTGCGACGAGCTCAATATCAGTCTCTGCTTCAGACTTCCGTACCACTGCAGCGTGTGCCAGGCAGAGGTCTTTTGCCATTGTCTCCAAGCTTTCTTTAGACGAACACTCAGTGTGCGTCTTCTCGACAGCCAAGCAGCCCTCAAGGCTCTTGGCTCTATTGCGTCGAACTCAGCGACCGTTAACGACTGTCGCAGGTCTCTAAATGGGACCGCAGAGCAGCTGGATCTCTCCCTAATATGGGTCCCAGGACATAGGGACATTGCCGGGAACGATGCCGCCGACGAGCTAGCTAGGCGGGGCACTACTGTACCTCTCCTGCCGGAGAGGGAGCAAGTAGCGATGCCTTTGGCTACGTGCAGGCTATTAACGCACGAGACACATTCGAGCAAATTGCTGACAGGCGATGGCAGCTGACCATCACATGCAGAACTTCAAGAGCGATTTGGCCAAATCGTTCGAAAAAGCGCTCGGAAGAGCTTTATAGACTCAGCAGAGCACAAATCGTTCGAAAAAGCGCTCGGAAGAGCTTTATAGACTCAGCAGAGCACATTGCTCCGCCGTCACCCGAGCCATCACGGGGCACTGGCAGATCGGCACACGCGCTGCAAGACTGTCGATCCCTCACAACGACTTCTGCAGAAGTTGTAGGGACGAGGAGGAGTCGGTTCACCACTTCTTCTGCCTCTGCCCGGCCCTGGGACACCGAAGACTACGGTTCCTCGGGGCCCCTTTCCTTACAGACATTTCGGACCTTTCCGAAACCAAACCGGGGACTCTGTCTAAATACATCCAGGCCACCGGATGAGACTGCGCTTAGCTCGGCACTTAGTTGCTCACCATGGTTGAGGCCAGGAGAAGGGGATCGCGCCCATGCGGCATCACAATGGTCCACTTACTGGACCAAGTGAGCGGGGGAGGTCAATCCCCTCCGCTACCGCCTTATCCTAACCTAACCTAAAGTATATATATTCTTAATCAGAATCAATAGCCGAGTCGATATAGCCCTGTCTGTCTGTCTGTCTTGTTTGGCGCCCAGTACTCGAAAGCTATAAGAGCTAGAGAAACCAACTTTTATTTCCAGACTGATTTAATATCTCACTCCCAGAAAAAAGTTTCAAATTTTCGCCCCGACAAAGAGCGCACATCTGTGGCGTCCACAATTTTGAAAATAACAGAAAACTAAAAATTCAGAATCATAGAAAAGACCATATCTATCAGGGGCCCAAATCTGAATTGGATTGGATCATTAGTATAGCCACAATAGAGACAAACATTTCGAGAAAAATCATTCCCTCTCTTTCGCACTCACACAAAAAACGAGTCGATTTGGTTTTTCGTACAAATGAGCGCCTAGATCTCAGAGACTATAAGAGCTAGAGCAACCAAATTTTTTCCAGACTCCTGTGATATCACTTCAGTGAAAGTTTATTTCAAAAATTTCCCACGCCCACTCCCGCCCCCCAAAAAACGAAAATCCACAATTTTGAAGATAGATAGATAGATAGATAGATAGCCACAATAATAAAATGAGTTTTCAGCAGAGATTTCCCCCTTCCCCGTGCAGCGTATGTCATTTATGGGGATGATTTTCGCTACTGATTCTTTCTCTCGCTCACACATTCTGCCTCCTGCAGTGAACGTGTGTTGTTGTGAGAAGTGATGTAGATGATGTAGATGACAGATGTAGCAAAAAAAGGTAAAAGTGTAAAAACTGATAAAACATTTGAAAATTCCGCATAAATCACATGTGAACTGACTGAGTACGGGTATAACAGTAGAGTCGCGTTCACAGCGACTCCGTACGTCCTTCTCGTTTATTTATGTTTTCTATAAAGAAAGAAATAAAGAAAAATAAATAACTTTAAGACATGGGGTTTGTGAACGAGCGAAGCGAGAGTTAGTCCCTAGTATACAAAAAAATAACAAATAATTATAATAATAATAAATAATAATTGTTTTGTGCCATACCAACTGATGAGCAAAAAATAATTACATGAAGTATACCAAAATTGGAATCGAAATCATTGATCAATTAGATATGTGCTTTATTACATACTATGTATTAAATATTGGTCAATTAAATAGTTGTGGCTGGGTCGCTTTTTAATGACCTTTTAATTTTTCAGTTTCTGAGCTCTTTTTAATCAATGGCTTCCACAATTCAACAATTATTTGGGATTTTCATCCGAATCCTTTTTAGTTTTCCCATTCCAACGAAGAAGTATGTACATGCTGTCGGTACGGTTGTCATTTAAAGACCAGTTCGCATGGCCTTCACATCGGGTAAAGATATCCTGAACAGCAAACAGTCTCAGCTATTTATATACTCTATATAAATAAATTAAAGAAAATAGTTGTATGCGTGAGCTATTCCATTACTGGGCGAATCAATTGATCGAAAACGCTTTGGAAGGGTATCTTGTTTTTTGAATTTAAATTGAACCATCAAAGCTACTCATGCGGAATGAATTCTGGATAATAACATTGTATCATTGGGATTCAATTCGCATTCGCTTACCATTCGGTTAGGCAAAATGCAGTCCAAACTAATATTCTGTGTTCTATTCGGAATATTTCTAGCTACATCATTCGATTTTAATGTAAATATAACCTTACACTTTCTGTGAAACAGATCCTTAATTGATTAAGGTTCGCAGGATGCGGTGGTTTTTAAGTTTACAAACTTCGTCTGCAAGAGCTACAATAAATCCTGGGTAGTATTCCACAACTGTCGTTTGAAGGCCGTCAGTCGCAACAAAGTGCTCCTCAACATGAATGAGACGCTACTGCATCCGACCAACGACATGACATGTCATATGCAGATGTTTAAAAGAGCAAATGGATATAAGCCTTGGCTAATGAACGTTAACTTTGATGTCTGTCTTCATCTTCGAAGGCATAATAACCCCTTTTTTTCGATAATCCAAGATTTCGTCAAAGAATTTACCAACTTTAATCACAGCTGCCCTTACGTGGTAAGATTATGCTTATATTTCTCAAAGCTTCCACATTTTAAGTTCCCATTACAGGGCTTAATAACTGTCAAAGATATGTATCTAAGACCTGAGCTACTGCGTCTTCCCATTCCAACGGGAGATTATCTTTTGTCGATGAGGTGGTATCACTACAAGAAGCAGCAATCAGATATGAATGTTAGTTTTACGTTCGTCGAAGATCTACTGAAGAGCTAATGGTGGAAATTACCTGCCATTTCTAACCCTGAAAGTGCATAGATGAATAAAAGAGTTTCTTCTGTTTTTCCTTCGGTTTATGTGGAATTTTAAAATAGTTCAGTTATAATCAGTTCTTACATTTTACATTTAACACATTTTGCTACATCTGTCTACATCACATCTACATCACTTATCACAACAACACGCCGTTCTCCGCCACAGGCCGTACTCTGAACAAGGCAACAAGAGTGTGCGAGCGAGAGAATTTTGTATTGGAGTGATATCACAGGAGTTTGGATAAAAAGTTTGGTTTGCTCTAGCTTGTATAGTCTCTGAGTAATGGACGACAGAAAAGACGAGCAATCAAAGCAGACGCGTTGGAGTGTGAGAGAGAGCGAGAGGGAACGATGCCTCTCCAAAAGGTTTTCTTCATTGTGGCTATTCTTATGATCCGATCCGATCCGATCCCGATTCGGTAATATGAAAACGTGAGTCTGCAACGGTTCGTGGTTGTCCGTCAAGAAACTGATGATCAATATGACTCTAGCGACGATCATCAAGGAAAATTCCAGGGAGAGGTGGTTCTATTCCACGAATTCCGATTATCCCAACTAATCTTCCATTCCATTCGATTGGCTTTTGCGATGACAATCAATTAATCGCAAGGCCAATCTTTGCAAGACTGTGGGATTATTCTCGAATTTCCATATTTTTAGCACTGTCAGCTGTACGTTGCCTGTGCGCATGTTGGCCGGAAAACAAAGCGAACAATATTGTTTATGATATCACCTCAATTGATTTCAATTCCATTGTTTTTTGTTTATTTGTATTATTCCTATGCTACAAAGTTTTACTTTATAATTAATGCACCAGTCACTAAGATTCAGGATTATTGTTTGGTAAATTTTCTTAATTGTTGCTTAATTGGTAATTACTTAATTGTAACTTATTCTTATCCACATTTGTTTAAATTTAATTTTTATTTTCTCCTGCACATATTACACTCCTAATTTTATTTTGAATTATGTTATTGTTTTAGTTTAGGTTATTAATTGCGACTTTCTTCTTTGAAAGCACTAGCCATTAAGATTTAGTTGGGTTTATTCCTAGTCCGTTATTAATTGCCCAGCTGTTAATGTTTGTAAGTTCCCTATTTGTTATTATTGCACACTCATTTATGTTACCTACGGGACGGCATACATACATTTGGACATCATCAGCATACAAATGGACTTCACACTCTGACATTACATTTGCAAGGTCATTTACATAAACAGTGAACAATAATGGTCCCAGGATAGATCCTTGCGGAACTCCTCTCGTAGGAGACAAAAATGATGACGACCCAAATTTCGTAACTACAGATTGCACCCGATTTTTCAAGTAGGAATAAATTAGTCCGGTTGAATGCTTTGCTATAGTCTAACAATGTCAAGAATGCCACCTGGCCTTCTTCCATGTTTTTACGTACATATGTCGCCTGTAACTTTAAGATTGCAAAAGTACAACTCTTTTTCCTAAGCCCCGATTGTTTTTCATTCAGTACTTTATTACTTATCATATAGTGAGTAATTTGGGTTGGAGAGCAAACGTTCAAAAACTTTTTGAGAGGAAGGGCAAAATAGCAATCGGTCTAAAGTCATTATGAGATTTCCATATTGGGGAATATTTTGACCGCTTTCCAGGCCTAAGGAAATGACGAGCTCATTATTGCACTATTAATGACATGTGCTATACATATATACATATAAAGCAATATCTTTGGTAACAGTATTTTAAGGAATTTGGGGTTTATGTCATCTGGCCCTGTTGAATTCGATTTAATTTGTAGAATTCCACAACATCACATTGGGAAACACATATGTATGTACAAAGCTAAATCTATTATCACAGTAAAAACCACAGTCATGGTATACGTTATTTATCACAGTAGGTGCGGTAGATTGAACAAATTTCTATCCAAGTCTTCAAGGTCAATATCCAACTGTGGAGATTTCGGCATCTGTTTGCCGATACCGGAGTGATCTTAATTACCGCCATTTTTGACTGCTTGACGAGAATTCGTGAAATTTGTTCGTGTAATATTTAGTTTTAGCTTTTTTAATGCTAATCTGCACTTTGTGCCTTTGTGCAAGGAAGCGTCCTTAAACAAGGCGTAGTGTTGGCTCGTTTTGTACCGTTTCCATCTTTCATAAGCAAAGTTTCTAGCATTTATTAGGAGTTTTATATGGTCGGGAACCAGGGTTTTAAAGACGGCCTAATAGTGCGTGATTTAGCTGGTACAAATTTGTTGTAAGGGTACAGTATATTGTTTCGTAGTAAGTATTCTATTTCATTCTAGTTGGTCACATTCAGCACATAACATAACATAGTCAATATGTTGAATAGTCAAGATTTTCGAAATAAATATCATACGTCAGAAATATTAAGTCAGGCCTAGAAAATACTTGCACAGAGACTTGGTCATATAATAGAATTCTTTGACGATCACTAACAAAAAATAGTCAGAGTTTGCAGCATGCAGTCCTATCGCTTCCAAAGCACAAGGCAGCGAAGAGTACAGAACATGATGCAATTATACAAGGTGATCCCATCCCAGAGCACGAACTCTTTTCATAACATTTTGATCAGTACACGACTGATCTTATCAAAGAGAACAAAAACTTCTGTCTATTTTCTGTATGTCTTTCTCTGTCTTGCCTCTCTTATCAGATATGGCGTAAAAGCTTTCTTAGTATTGCGAGCGTAAAGTAAGCGCCGGATCTTACGGTTGGGATCACCTTGTATAAGTTCATCATGGCCTGCACCTCCAGCTCCTGCTCAAAGCGCGCTTCCAGTGCCAATATTTTTGCCTTAGTGGGCCGTTATCGGATGCCTAACTGCTCCACCAGCTTGGCCCTAGGCACTGGAGCTCCGCGTTCAGTTTGATGACCTGGTCTCGAAGCTCACCCAGAATCCGCTGTTCGGTTTCCCGTAAGAGTTGGGCCTGCTCCCCAAACTTTTCGGAAATAGTCTCCAAAAGTCTGGGTGAAGGTGCATCTGAGCTGCATCGTTGTACATGTACATGTACATTGTACTTCGCTGTCCTGCGGGCGTTTTTGTGGTGGAGCCATAGCGATGGCATCGATGCATCGTTGTGTGGAGTGTGTTTTGTTTGGTGTTCCGTTTGAGTGTTATCTGTGTATCCTGTGTGTATTCGTATAACTTCGAGTGTTTGTACATACTAGTATATTGGCGCCTTATGTGAATGGCGGCGTCGATCAAGAATTTAATTTGTCGGTATAAGGTTGCTACCGTGTTTACTTATTCTTGCCGAGAACGCAGGATGTAGTGTTAGCGCTCGAGTTTTCTTAGAAAAAGTTTTAAACAATTAAAGTTCAATGATTGTTATTCAATTTTTAAATTTTCTAGAAGCGGGGCAAGACTTTCCGGTGACTTTCGTTATGATATATTAAATACATATATACATACATACATACATAAACAAACATATATGTATATTATTGAAATTAGAACTATTTTGTAATTAGAACTAGTATCAAGAATAATATTTTTAAAAACAATAAAACCATTTTCAGACGCCTTAGTTGGGGTTTTCATAGTTAGGCCAAAAAATTAAATAGCAACCTACGTATGATCATCTCTGAGCTTAGTCTAACCGATGAAGGAAACAAATCTTTAATCTATTTTTATACCAATATAAAGCTATTCGTCTAACCAGATTTCAAAGAGGACACGTGAGAAAACAAAGGAAACGACTTAATTTTTGATAGAACGAGAAAGAACGTACAGAGTCGCTGTAAACGCGACTCTACTTTTATACCCGTACTCAGTCTGTAGTACAGACTCTGTACACATGTGATTTATGTGGAATTTTCAAATGTTGTATCAGTTTTTACATTTTACATCTTACATTTCTTTGCTGCATCTGTCATCTACATCTACATCAGTTCTCACAACAGCTCACGTACACTGCACGAGGCAGAGCCTGTGAGCGTGAGTGTGAGTGTGAGAGAATCAGTAGCGACAATCATCCGCATAATTGACTTACGCTGCAAGAGGAGGGGGGGAATTGCTGCTGAAAATTCATTTGATCATTGTAGCTACAATAAAGATCCGATCGGAAACACATTGTGGATTTTCGTCATTTGGGGAGGCGGGATTGGGCGTGGTAAAATTTTGAAATAAACTTGCACTGAAGCGACATCTAGAGGAGTCTAGACAGAAAGTTTGGTTGTTCTAGCTCTTATAGTTTCTGAGATCGAGGCGCTCATTTAAACGAAAAACCAAAACGACTTGATTTTGTTTGAGTGCGAAAGTGAGGGAGCGAAGTTTTTCGTATGTTTTTGGCTATCTATTGATCCGATCCGATTCAGATAGATAGCCCCTGATAGATATGGTATTTTTCTATGATTCTGCATTTTTCGTTTTCTGTTATCTTTAAAATTGTGGACGCCACAGATGTGCGCCCTTTTAGGGGGCGGAAGTGGGCGGGAGGAATTTTAAAACATTTTTCTAGGAGTGAGATATAACATCAGTATGGAAAAAAAATTTGGTTGCTCTATCTTTTTTAGACTTGGAGCAATGGGCGACGAACAAGACGGACAGACAGAAAATACCACAAATACAATATACCCTTTTACTCTTCGAGTACGGGTATAAAAAGGTCATAAAATAAATCATATTCCTGGTTATACTCGAAACTCCAAGAGTTTGGGAATATATTAGTTTTGTGGTCGAAGCGGATGTGTGTAAAGAATGGCATCTACGATTTTCAAGATACAAGAAAACCAAAAGAGCCGTATTGTCGAGAATGAGCAAATTTACCAGATTTTCGAATCTGGCTCAGATCGGATCATTATTATAGCCAAAATAAATAAAAAATATATTTTCAATTCCAATTCCAGCGCTGTAGCTACTCATTCTACGACCTCTGGCGGAGATTTAAGAAAACAGTATAGATAAAAGATGTAGCAACAAAATTAAAACAGATAAACTATTTGAAAATTCTACATAAATTTAAGTACCGGGTACAGCAGTAAAGTCGCGGCAACTGAAGCGTCTCACAAGGTTCCCCCTCGTTATTTTCGAACGATGTTTTTTGAAAGCTACTTAAGCAAAGTGAAATATGATTATCCGTACTTTATTTTTGTACATTTTATCCGGGAAACTTTTTTGTTTCCTCCGGGTGCACACAAAGTATAGGAGAATATTAAATTGATGTTGAAGTACATATGTATGTACGTACAATGTATGTACATTATACATATATAACAGCAGGAAGGAAGCGTTTCCGATCCGATTTAGTCAATATTTTTGATCAAATAGCAATAGAATATACTATAGTTGGAAACAACTAGAAAATGTATCCCTCTTTCTGGTATACTTGTCCAGTGATTTTATATACTCAATATCTGGTACGTAGACTAATGCAAAATGAAGAAACGAAGCATATGTAATTACTCGATGTACTTGGGTGCGTTGTCTATTGTCATTTTCTCTGAGAGTGTCAATTATTGTACGTATGTATCGGCCCACATGTCTCTGTTCAAGTTATCCTTGTTGATTTTGTGCATGTGGTGCCTCTTGTATTTCACGCAACTGAGAAATGCTCACACGCGATTTTCATTATCTCGGATTCGTTCTTCTGTTCTTTCTGCTCTACTGTTAATCATGATTTACTTTATTCTTTCGACAGCCCAATGCCCCTATAATATAGTACACAAACACATTTACCAAATTTCTACATATATGTATGTCCTTTTGCCAAAATATATAGAATAGATAGCCTTTGAAAAGATTCTTAAACCTTAATTACACTTGGCCGTACATTTCTGCATTCCGTACATTAAAAATGTATAATAATTTTTAACTGGGTGGGACACCAAATATTGAAGGATTTGTATCGTAAACCCTAGCTTTCGATTCTTCCCTTTCTCGCCTGTGATTATATGCTGCTTATACGATGGATCTCTACAGAAGGCTCTCGGTTTCAAGTTCGTCAAGGACGATTAGCTTCTCAAGAGCTAATAGCAGGAAGTACGTACAGCAGAACCATGAAGATGCATAGATATAACAGTAGCAAATCTATATTTTGAAAGTCATTACAGTACCGATTTATCAAAAATAGTATTAGAATCTCACTATTTTCACAATGCGAGTCGGTGCAAATTGATAAAAATTGAAGTAAATAATTGCGAAATGAAGTACATATATTTATAATTTAATTTAGAAATTGGTATATATTTTAAAAATTAAAATCGAATAATATGAATATGAAAATATGATATGAAAAAGAATTATCTGTTTAGCAATTAAAGAAAACAGAACAGCTTAAGCCATTCCATTTTTGGGTGAATCAATTGGTTGAATTGAAACGAAGAGGCTGGGAGGGTATATTATTTTAAATTAAAATTCCATCATAGTGAATTCTGGTTATTAATATTCCATCATTGGGATTCAATTCGCATTAGTTTACCATTTGGCTAGGCAAAATGCAGTCCAAACTAATATTCTGTGTTCTATTCGGAATATTTCTAGCTACTTCATTCGATTTTAATGTAAATATATCCTAACACTTTTTGTCCAACAATTGTGACATTTATTAGAGTTAACAGGATGCGGTAGTATTCAAGTTTACGAACGTCGTTTGTGAGAGCTACAACAAATCATGGTTCGTGTTCCACAACTGTCGTCTGAAGGCCGTCAGTCGCAACAAAGTGCTCCTCAACATGAATGCCACGATATTGCATCCGACCAACGATATGACAAGTCATATGCAATTGTTTAAAAGAGCAAGTGGATATAAGCCCTGGCTAATGAACGTTAACTTTGATGTCTGTCTTCATTTTCGAAGGCATAATAACCCATTTTTTTCTGTAGTCCATGGTCTGTTCAAAGAGTTTACCAACTTTAATCACACCTGCCCCTACGTGGTAAGATTATACTGATATATCTCTAAGATTCCACATCTTAAGTTCCCATTACAGGGCTTAATAACTGTCAAAGATTTATATCTTAAACCCGAGCTACTGCGTCTTCCCATTCCAACGGGGGATTATCTGTTGTCGTTGAAGTTTTATTACTATAAGAAGCATCAATTAGATATGAACATTAGTTTTACGTTCGTCGAGGATCTACTAAAAAGCTGAATGGTGGGAATCACCTGCTATCCTGCTAACTGCATTTTATTGTTTGAATACAATTGGAAGAATTTTCTTATAATTTTAAAGAATTTTAGCTTTTATAAATAGATGACCATCTCTATCCTTCGATCAATTAAACAAATATAAGTGCATGCAGTTTATAAACGAATCATCTGTAATATTTTTATATAAACAAATACCAATATACAGCTACATAGGGGTCTCAAAAGAAGCAAAACTTAATGCAATTGGTGTTTAAAATTACAAATATTACAAATAAAACCTTAATGCGCGTTTGGTTTCCGTTGATTTGGCATAATGTAGGTGTGTATAAAACAAATGTTCAGGCTGGATTTGTGAAATAAGCTAAATTGGATATTAGATATGCAATATCAACAAGACGAGTATATATGTATAAATATAAGTGATAATTTATCATAAATCTTTATATCTTTGGTTAAGCCGCATCACTCCTTCAATGCTCTCAGATCTGGATAGAGGGCTCCGGCTTTAATATAATGAGATTCCGGTTTACGCAAGTCGCGTTTATAATCGTTCACAACGGCCTCGCCGGTTCGCTTGGCCAACTTCTTGGCTATGCCTTTGGGAGATATATAGTTCACATTCTGGCTGATGATAAAGGCATTTCCCACCGTATCGAAGGTGCCGCAGGCCAAGTTACCAGCAGATGGTCCATATCTGAGAGGGAAAATGAACTGTGACGATGGATCTAATGCCGATAATCGCTTGATCTTACTTGTGCTCTATAATCTTGACCGAGTTCTCGCTCAGGCTGTTGCCCAAGATCTTGGCCGATGTCTCGAGGCCATCCACGACTGTGCTGAAGCTTTCGACAGCTCCCGCTGCTATTGTGAGTGCCCCCTCCATTGTGCTGTTCGCTTCGGTGGTGTCGTAGCCAAAGCCCTTTTGCAGCAGTTTAGAGCCCTGCTCCTGGATATGCGGAGCCAGATAGCGTCCAACGGCCATCGAGGCGGTGCCCACCTTTCCGGCTATCCAACCGGTCATTCCGACCGCCGCGTGTGTTACCTTCTGCGCCACTTCCACTTTGGGAGAAAGTCAATTAAAACCGTGAGATATCCTCAGCTGAAGACTTACCTGTGGACTGCACCGAGGCAGGCACTTGGGTGGGGGCTTCAGTCGACGCTGGCGACATCCTGGAGATCAGATACGGCGTGGTTCGCATCATCAGACCGCCCGTCTTCTCCGCTCCTTTGACCAGATTGCGCGCTATGAAATCGCCCGCGCACACAATGTGCTTGGACACCTTCTCTGAGCTGGTGCCCGGACCGGAGCCAGCACGTTGGGTGCCCGGCGATTTCAGCTGCTCCACTGTGCCCGCCAGTACGGCTTCAAGCAGGTCAAGGAAGAACTGCTGCAGATCCTCCATCTGCTCCTCCTCCGTCTCTCCGGCCGTTGAGCTAAGCGGTCGCTGTGGCTTCGCCAACATGATTCCGAAGGCGTTTCCCGGCTCCTGGCACTCCATATCCGGGAAAATGAAGGCTCCGTATTCCGTGCGATAGCAATTGGTGATCGAGGGCACCAGTGGGTACAGCCAGATCAGGCCGGCGGCCGTGGGAGCCTCCGGAGGAGCCCCTTCTTCCGTCATTGAGCACTGGATGAAGGTGCTTCCGCTGAGATATTCCCACTTGCCGCCCACAGTGCACATCACCAGGGACATGCTGGTGCTTCCTGTGATGGTCTTAACCACACCACTGGCCTCGATGCGGTACAGCTTTACCTGCGCCCGGAAAAGCTCATCCAGCTGGGCATGCGCCTCGTGACTGGCAAGGAGCTCTCGCAATCCGGCAGCCATCTCCCTGTATGTTCTGGGAGTGCCGCTGGCATTGGCTATGTCGTAAAAGGTCGAGGGATTCTCGGCCAGCAAGGGTCGCTGACGGCTGGTGCTCTGCCCATCTGGTTCGTTGCGCTTCCTCTCCTCTTCCCCCTCTGCACTGTTATCGATGGGAAGGCTCTTGGCTTTTAAGACCTTCACGCGATAGCTAACCTCCGTTTTGGCGCTCTTTAACTTTTGTATCAGGGAGCAGGCGTCGTTCCACTGCGCCTGCACAGCATCAATCTCATCGGGTAGACCTACGGGTATGCCGAAGGTCTCCTCAATCATCTCCAGGGCTCGCTCATACGCCTCAATGGTTTGCCTCGCGTCCTCTTGTTCCTCGCGGTCTAGGGCCAGCTCTACTTGCGTCATGGCTGATTTGTAGGCCGTTTGGATTTGGCCATACGCCTCGAGGAACTCGCTTTCAGTGGATGCCATTACGAAATATAGTAGCTGGTGGAATAGAAAAAAGGAAAGGGCTTTAATTTTGCATTAATTTGATTCCCAGAAAACCAAACTTGTTGGTAGATATCCATCTTTGCTGGTCACCAACGAAAAAACAACTGAAAATGTAAAATTTTCGCCCAGCTTCCGTTTCCTCCCTGACTAAGTGCGTCAGACATCGTTCGTTAAGTCTGTTAGCATTTCGAGTCTCTTTTCCTTCTCCGATTTATGAGAATTATACTCTACGTATGTGTTCCTCCACGATTCGAAAGACCTTTCTGCGATTTAGGGGCAGCTGTTGCCTCTCCTCAAAATTGAATTGTGGCCAACAAAATTGAATTGGGTTTGCTTCATCCACAATGGGATTCATCACACCCACTTGTTGCACTCACCTCTTCTTCCGGTCTGGTTTTCAATTTTCACGCCTCTATCAGCACTTTCCTTTTCATTGAGATTCAATCGGATTCGGACGAACTTTGATTACTAAATCATCGATCTAGAAATATGTGGGGCGACGCGTCGTAGTCTCTAAGATTGTGTCATTTGTTTTATTTCGCAATTTCTCGCTCTCACCTGTCATAATTCTTTTTTTGCGGTCCCCTGTATAATATAAAGCTTCTTGTTGCTGTTTTTATGTGAGAATCAACCATAAATTAATAATTATCATATCTAAATTCGGTAAAAACTTATTCGATTTTATTGTGGAATGTTCTTTGCGTTTTTGTTTTGCTTGGTCTGTTTTTCCTTCTGCTTCTTATCCTGCGCTTTCTTAGGGAGGTCTAGCCACGTTCAGTCACGAATCATACACACAAGTGGCATTCACACGGAACGCCAAATTCTACGCGAACCTGTGAGTGACAAGATCAAATTCGAAAAATTTCAGATGACAAAAGATAAATTTATCTTTTTGTCAGCTGAGTGAAGATAAAGTTTTCAAAATCAGATGGATGAAAATTGCGACACCCTGTACGAGTGACTGTGTGCGTGCACGTGTGTGAGCGGGCGTTGTGTTTATTTATTGTAGTTTATTGCCAAACAAATCAAAATAAAGAAACTAATCAAATGTATTTAAAGTTTAATATGTAACATAATGTAATATTATTCTTCCGTTTCAAACTTCCTTTTCCTTCCTTTTTTTAATTTTGAACTAGTTGTCGATGGCGTCCTTCATGTCGTCCTTACCCAATTTGATAGTGTTCAAATTGGAGGAGACAGCACCCACCGGTACTTGTGGCGTCTCGTCCGCAGGTTGTTTTTTTGTCTCGTAATCAACTGCAAGTAAAAGATAGCCACGTTACAATGTACAATTTTCAATATTAACTTGTGGCTTACGTGAGCGACGCCTCTTTCTGGTTTCCTGGGAAGACACATTGTCGGTTGCCGGTATTTTATACTTGGATAAATCCAGAGGAAGGGGAATCGCTAGAGAATGCGGCTCGCAAGGGGTCCACATACATTGCCTCTTCACCGGGCGCGGCTGAACTTGGTGGCATTGGCAATGGTGGCAATGGATGGGGCTAAAATGTATTTAAAAAAATATAATTTGTTTACTTGAATGATTGACCGTCGATTGACCGTCGGCAGCGTCCTCCTGCTGCACATTCGCGAGTATAACGGTGCTTAGGACCA
Organism: Drosophila bifasciata; assembly: GCA_009664405.1. Lineage (NCBI taxonomy): Eukaryota > Metazoa > Arthropoda > Insecta > Diptera > Drosophilidae > Drosophila > Drosophila bifasciata. The sequence continues at coordinate 33,853,695 of CM019044.1, forward strand.
ATGTTTCAATGTGAATACATACATACATATGTCACACACATTTGTGTGCGTGTTGGTTCCTCGCTCTCAATAGAAGAAGAGCTAACAAGCGGATAGTGCCAATTATATTCCCCTAACACTATTTTAGCCCTGCCTAATAAAGTAGTGATTGTGGATTTAGGGAGATAGCTTTGTTGACCAACTGACACACCCACTAACAAAATGGAAAATATTTTGTTGAATTTGTTTCAGAATTATGCAGAGGAACGTGGAAGGATGGAGAAACTATTAAGGACCATACGTTATGTCGATCGGAAGCCCTACACTCAGGATGTAGACGCTGGACACGTAAATTTGATGGGGAACCTGCAAAAATATAAGAATCGGCTATAAGAATATAAGAATCCAAGCTGCATTTCTCAAATCTATGGGTTGGTTAGCTTAAAATAGTATTTATTATCATTAAAATAAATATGTAAATAAATACATCCATATTTCAGGGCTGTTATTGGAAGGTTCTGTCCATCGCTTTTTTTGCCATTTTACAGATGGTCACGTTGGTCTCGTCAACAATGTGCAATATACATCATATGTACATACATCAATGTGAACCACAAAAAGTTGCAAAATTATGTGTTTAAAATCCAAAAAGCCGGCAAAAAATAATAGCAATAGCAAAGGCAGCGCAAAGCGATTACTTACCCTCCTTGAATGATCAAGAAGTGGATTGCAAATATACATGAGCTAGGGGCTGTTCATACATATATTACGTAATCACTAAGTTGTGGGAGGGGCTCAGTAATATGATTATGTTTGATTAAAATATGGGGGCAAGCCCCCGGACAATGATTACGTTATCATTTTACAGTGATTTTTTTTATTGAAATTATTTATTCAAAAATTTATTTCGCGCCGATTATTCCGGGAATGCAACCCTGTAACCCATTTGTATGTCGAAAATCAGCTCATCGTTGTGAAAGTATATAATTGACTTGTGTGCTCACAGTTTCACAATGGAATCTGAATTAAATGCACTCTATCAAACGCTTTTCAAATCTTACAAACGGCGCTATCCAGACAAAAGACCGTCAGTTTGTCAAAAAGAAGCATCTGCAATATGGAAAACAGCAAAAAAAGAACAAAAAGAGTTTCACAAATATATAAGTGACTTAATAAAAAGCTATGAAAAGCAAGTGCTACAAAACAATATCAAAACTATGTCCTGTGTGATCAATGTTTCAACGGTGTGTTATTTATATTTATCTATTAAATTTGTTTCGTAATACATTTGCATTAGGTGCTGTCCATATATTACGTAATCACCTAGTGTGGTGAAGGGGGTCAAGGAAATGATTATATTGATTACTTGTGGTGTTTGTTGGTGGGGAGGGGGTGTTGTACAATGATTACGTAATCACTTATAAAGATTTTTTTATTGAAACGCTCAAAGGGAGCAAAACAACAAATTTGTTAATTTTTTTCTTGTGATTACGTAATCACGTGTGGGGGGGTAGATCATCGAAAACTTCATTAAGTGGACAGCCACTTAACAGTTAACAGTGTTGTAAAAAAATAAAAATTTGTGTTTGTGGTATATGCACATATTGTGACTCCAAAGACATGCTTTGCATTTTGGTGGACATATTACTTCTATTAATTTTGTAACTATTTACAGAGTAAACATCCTCCTAAAAACGATATTCCTAAATCAGAGATCGATTCTAATGACAATTCCATGGATCTATGGTCTGATCATGGTAAGTAAATAATAAACAAAAATATTTTTATATTAGTTAACAGGCAAACTAAATCACTTGAATACTTTCATATTGTAGATGAAGAGACAAAACATAATGTCAGCAGCGAAAGAAGCTACCCAAAGCCTGCGCAACAAAAGACAAAGGAAAAATATTATATCCTTAACTCAGAAAGCATCAGACTTAGCGCAGGCAAATAATTCAACAATGTCTAGCGAAATCCAAAAGGAGCTTGCCAAAACTAGGCAAGAAATTGAAAATGAAACAAGAATCCTCAAGCGCAAGCAACAAATTGCAAAAGCTCAACATAAATATAGGCAGAATAAAAAAAAAAAATTGAGTAGCCTATTTGAAGAAATTCCAGATGCTCGAATTCTCTGGAACCAACGATCTAAGGCCGGCAGACCCCCGGTTGAAGACGATCTACCGCTTCTCCATAAAACTATTTTGGAGATAGCCATGTTTGGAAGTGAAGCTGATGAAAGGAGGCGCACTAACCTCATCAGAAGCGTAAAAACCTTGTCTGGTTTCCATGAAGTGCTCAATAAAGAAGGGTTTAATTTGACCAGAAGCTCAACCTATCTTAGACTATTGCCCAGAAGCTCTTCCTCGGTTGAAGGGAAACGCCATGTGAAAACGGTACCAGTAAAGCTTTGTCGAGCCCAGACAGATTATCACAAGCAGCATGTAGACGGATATTTTGCAACAGCATCCATAAAATATCTTGAAAGCATAGCCTCTGTTCTCGGCCCTGCTCAAGTTTTTTTTTGGCACAAGACGACAAGGCTAGAGTGCGAATCGGTTTGACTGCCACAAATAAGCAAGCACCTCTGCTCATGCATCTTGAATACAAGCTCAATTGGGAGGTTGCCCCAAGGCATAAGCTAATCCCATCAGTTTATGCTGGGGTAATTATAAGTCCTGAAAAAATGGGAGACCCGGAAGCTGTCGGTTATTCTGGCCCGACATTTATCAGCATAAGGAGTGGGAAGCACTCGTCATCTACTGCGGAAACTCATGCCAACGATTTCGATAGTATTATTAAGCTAGAGTCCTTTCAATCAATAGCAATGACCGATGAAGGACGAGTCAAGCCTGTGGTTATAATAACTTCCGATGGTGGCCCTGATGAAAATCCCAGATATGGGAAGGTTATTTACCATGCAGTACAACATTTTAAGGCATACAATTTGGATGCAATTTTTGTTGCGACAAATGCTCCAGGTATAATGTTTTAAAGTTTATCTAAATTGTTTTATAAATTCCATTTTTATTTCAGGAAGAAGTGCTTTTAACCGAGTCGAAAGGAGAATGGCCCCATTAAGCCGGGAGTTGTCTGGGTTGATTTTGCCACATGATAAGTATGGAAGCCATTTGGATAACCAAGGCAAAACAACAGACTTTGACTTGGAGGAAAAAAATGTTGAATTCGCCGGGAGAACATTGGCCGAAGTCTGGGGCAACATGGTCCTCGATGACTTTCCTGTGGCTGCTGAATATGTTCTACCTAACGAAGAAGAGGCAGAACTGGATGACATTGATCAGTACTGGTATCAAGAACATGTTAGAGAAAGCCAGTACTTTCTGCAAATTGTTAAATGCCGTTCCGAACAATGTTGTGGAGAATTTAGAAGTGGATTACTTCAAATTCTACCAGATAGATTTTTCCCTCCTCCCGTACGTGTTATTCAGGGTGTCTCAGAAATAATTGTTTCCGAGGACAATGAGAAGGGCAGTTTTCTGGACCTAATGCAACGCAGAGCTCTCGTGATATCGATAAATGAAGACAACAAATATCTGCAGGTAAGCATTTACTACATTTTATTTATTGAATATGCTAATATCACAGTCTCCACTTTCTTTCTAGATTCCCTACGACTTATATTGTTCGTCGGTACAAAACCAACTTAAAAAGCGCATATGTAAAACGTGTGGTTTGTATTTTGCATCCCAAAAATCAGCAAATCTGCATGCAAAAATCCATATAAATGTATCTGCAAACTTGGATGGCAAAGCAAAGAAACCCCTTTATCGTGTGGTTGGGCGGCGAAAGGGAGAATGTCTAGTGGTTCAATCATACGAAGGATGCGAAGACCTCGAATGGCTTGACGAAGAGTATGTTCCAGATTATATCAGCGTAGATGAACAGAATTTGACATGCCAAGTTCCAATAGTAAAAAATATTGATGATTGGATTGCATCTCCGTTTGAATCCACAGATTAAAACAATAATTTTGTTTTTCTTTGTTCTTGTGCTTACGTAGTGGGGGAGGTGGGTGGAATGATTACTTGAATGATCCTTAAATGATTACTTTTGATTACCAGGGGGGGAGGATTACCATGTGCTGCTTGGTGGGCATCCGGGCTTCCCTGGTATGTGACCAACCGTGCAATTGAAAACGATCTTCGGCTTTTTCCGGTGGGCGACCAGCTTAATCAACACAGCAGCTGATTCAGACAGGCTCATGGCGCACTCAAACCCACTGGCTAGCAGGCTTGCCAACCCGTAAACTCTTCGAAGACTGAAGAGATTCCACCCCAGTGATCTCACTTTCCGTACCATCCAATAACCATATACGTTTTGTAAATAATTGTAAATGGTCAAGGGCTATTGTACCACATCTCTTTCCCCACCTTCTAAACGTCCGGTTATAATAAAATAAAAATGTTACATATTTATTCTAAACTATGTATGTATTTAGTTTTTATTTCCCTGGGCAAATGAATAATATAGTTCATTAATATAGTTTTACTTGTTATTTATTTCGACCTTTTAATCATTTTTTAAATACATTTTTATCATTTGAAATGGTTTTTAATGCATGTTACATTTCGTTCGATTCGGACGACGCTCACACCCTGATTTTCGTGGGTGTGTTGTGTGTGAGAGAGTTTTGTGTGTGTGTGGGAAGAGAGGTGGTGGCCGTGGTTATTGGCCAAATATACAATATATATCCTGTATATAACACGATAACTTGAATAACGAAAATAATCTATTGGAATTTGTGTTCTGATGGTGGCAATGGGTTCCATCCATTCAACATGTCAAATTCTAAGAAGTCGCAGACTTTTTGTCTTCGTGAGAGAAGAGTTTTGATTGAAATCACAATGTATATATAGAATCATTATCTGTATAACTCTATGGATGGATGCACACAAAAATGTGTGTGGATCCCTGTTTTAACATAGTTTTTAATGCATTTGCCGATTCGCGACGATACTGTCGGCAAGAGTAAAAAATAATAACGAGAGTAATGCTCCTTCTATCCCTTTTTATGGATCCAAAATTGGAGGGATGGAGTACATGGTGATGATCTCCTCTTAGGCAGCCGCCTTGCTGGCTAGCTCCCGGTAGGCGTCCTGCAGAGCCTGCTGCTGCTCGGCACTCAGGCTGCTGGCACAGGCCTGCATCACGTCGGGATTCGACTCTACCTGCTTGACGATGGTGAGCATGCGGGTACCGGTCGCACTGGTGGCTTCCAGCACCTTGGTGCAGTACGCTTCGGCGATGATGGAGACGATGCGCGGCAGATTGGAGTTGTTGGCGCCCAGAATGACCGGGTGATTGGCCTCGATCAGATCGCACATGTAGCCATAGATGTGGGTGGCCTCTTCGGGATCCTCGGAAATGGGCAGCCAGGAGAACCACACACCAATCAACTCATCCACATTGGACAGCGCCGACTTGTTATACTTGAGGATTTTGGCAAAAGCCGAAATGGCGTTCTCCGTGGCATTGATGTTTTCAATTTCGCGGGCCTTGGGATCATTGATGACCTGCACCAGCAATGGAATGATCTGAGCGCATGTAACAGCAAATTGTTCGCCACCAAACTGGGCCAGAACACCGCAGCCATAGGCAGCGGCCTGGCGCACCTCCGGCGACTTGTCGCCCACATATTGCAGCAGGGCTGGCGTAAAGATCTGCTGGTACGGGGCACAGGCGGGGCCACAGAACTCTGCAACATAGAAAACGTAGACAAAGAGTTAAACTATTCTATAGGAATCCATTCCATTCTATATAGAATTCGACGCTCTCCACTCACCAATCAAATCATCAAAGACACACACACCCCATTGGCGATCGGTTGGCGGACGACTAGGATCCAGAAGCTTCACAAAGTGCGGCGCTACCTGCTCGAAGGCTGGCAGAAACTGGGCCTTGTTCGTCAGGAAGAGGGCGTGCGTGATGTCAATCACCTTGGACAGGATGTAGACATCGGTGTCGTCCTGCTCGGCCAGCTCCTCCTCGACTCCATCGTCGTAGTCCTCCTCATTGCGGGCAGCCAGACGCTTGTCGGCGCGCTCAAAGTGCTCCAGCACGTATTTATTGATGATCTCGAGGACCTGCTTCATGGCCTCCTCGTTGAGGCAGTTGGGGCCCAATGTCTCAATGCACTTGGCCAGCGAATTCAGCAGCTCGGACTGCACCTCCGGCTCTGGCTCGGTCACGATGACCTTGAGGAGCTCGGGGCAAATGTAGAGCCACATGCCTTCCAAGTACTGGGGGCCCTTGATCTTGGCGCAATCTAGCAGATACGGCAGCGACTCGGCGGCGGCTGTACGGACGCCATCGTGGAAGTAGAACTTGAGCATGGGCAGCATTAGGCGGACCACCTCTTCGGCGTACTCGGCGAATCCCTCCTTCAGCTCGCGGGCGTAGCACACAAGCATCTCGCAGGCGGAAGCCTTGTCGTCCATGCCGGCGGTGCGGATGGCAAAGTTCTGCTGTTCTCCCAGATTGATAAACGACCAGTCGACATCGCCCTCAATGTCCTCGACCTCGTCGTTGTCCAGCATGGCCACCTCGGGCTTCATGGAGGCGGTGCGCATCACGGGGCCCATCACCAGGGGCAGATACTGCTCGAACTGCTTGCCCAGGATCTTACACATGCGCGCCCAGGCCGTGATCAGGTAGGAGGTCTGCGGATCATCGTCGGCCAGCTCTGCTCCCTCGGTATGATTGACCAGCAGCATGTCCATGATCTCGCCGGCATCCCCAATGAACTTATCCCGACCCACGGCCAGTCCGATAAGGCTCACACACTCGATGGTCTTGCCGCGCAGCATGCGCAGATCCTCGGAATTGGCGTTCTGGATTATGAACTTGAGGCAGGGCATCAGGCGGTCGTAGTAGGCCACGAACTCGGCCTCGCAAGTATCCGCCACAGAGGCAATAGTGGTAACGACCTGCTCCAGCACCAGCTTGTTGCCCTTCTCGACCAGCTCCTTGAACTTTGAGTTGAGAATGGCCTCCAGCTTGGCCATGATCCCGTCCAGATAGCGTGTCAAAATGTTCTTGGGACAATCCTCGCTGAAGTTAACCAAAGCGGCACCGGCATGAGCCTGCACACGGGGATTCTGCACATCGTCCAGCAGCAGCATCAAACCGGGAATCACCTAAATGAAGAGACGGCACAGATCAGAACCATTTTAAGCGGAATTCCTATATCCGAGATCTTATACCTGGCTGTGGAACTTCTTCTCAAAGATTGGGGCAAAGTCCGTGGACATCTGGCCGATGGCATTGCATGCGGAGTAGCGTACACGCGGATGGGGATCCCGCAGGAAGTTCAGTACGCCCGACATCACCTCATCCAGTATGGCCTCCATCTGCTTGTGGCAGCCCTCGCCAATGGACGATATGGCCATGAGAGCGGCGAAGCGGTGCTTCCAATCGCTGTGGCTCAACATCGCCGGCAGGGAGCTCATCACCTGGGGCAGGATCATTTTGCCGCCCAGACCGCAGGCTAGGCGGTCCAGTGAGGACTCGGCAATCACATTGTTGTCGCTGTGATCGTCGTCGTCCACAACATCGGTGGTAGACCAGTCATCGTCATCATCCAGATCCGTCATCATCTGGAGCACAAGCGGGATCAGGGCAACGATGTATTTTTCCGCACGTTTGCGCACCATAGCAGGGGCATTCTCGGAGAGGGAGACCATCACCTCCAGAACCAGATGACGCCAGGTGTCCTCGAAGTCTTTCGAGCTGAACACTTTCATGCAGATCTCGAAGATGAACTCCAGTTGGGGCCGCAGGAACTTGGGACAGCTCTCGGTCATGTCGATCAGCAGCTTCAGCAGACTCTGGTCGTCCTGGGCCTCTATGGATTCGCCGGTGATGACGAGCATCCGATGCAGCATGTCGCTAAAGTGCTTGTACACGACCACCTCCTTCTCCTTGTCGTGGAAGAGGATGAAGGCGCCCACAGCGCGCACAGCCTGGATGCGCACCTCGGGATCCGAGCTGGGGTCCATGCTCTTGGACAGCATCTGCTTGATCAGGTCAATGTACTGCGTCTCCTGGTTGCCAAAAATCGACGGAACGCTGGTGAAGATCCGCAGCGCGGCCTCCTGCAGCTGGGGCGTCGGCGAGTTGGCGCATTGGAAGAGGAACTGCAGGATATCCGGCCATTGGTTGTTGCCATCATCGTCGACCAGATTGCGTGCCACCTCGGCCACCACCTCGCAGATCTTCCTCCTCAGCTGTGGCGTCACCTCCTGCTGCACCGCCAGCAGAATCTGCTGCAGCAATTGGTTCTGGGACTCTGGTGGAATCTACGGCGGGGGAAAGGGCAGGAGTTTCATTAGAAAACCACTTTCTGGGGCGTTTCCCTCAGTTGCATTTCCAACCTCTTTGTAGAAATCCGGGAAGTCGGTGGTGAAGAGACGACGCAGCAGAACGGCGGCCATCTGACGGGCCTCCTCGGATTGCTGGCCATTGTGGATGTTGGCCAGAAGATGTGTCACCTTCAGGTCCCGCTGCAGGGCGTTGTAGGCATCCTGAAATATGGCAAAAAGCAGACCGAATCGTGAATAATCAACGAAAACAGATTTTGTTTCGTTTCCAGGTGGGTGGAGCCGTTGTCTCAAGGTCGGCGGGCGTTGCCATGTGCCATGTGCCCCCGAGCACCGCGCTTATCAACACGGAATATTAAACAGATTGCATTTTCCCATCCACCATCCATCCATCCATCCAATGCGTCATTCCACCACACTTTTGCACCTGCTCTTTGTTTCCGTTTGCCCGAAAAATTCTATGTACGCACATACATATATCATAAGAAATTTTAAATTGTTCAATTCTTAAATGGCATTTTACTTTGTTCTTCTGTTTCGTCTCTGTCTCTCCCTCTCACTCTATCTTTCTCTCTCTATCTTCATGCCCTCTGTCTCTGTCGCTCTTCAAAAGAAAAAGACGCAACACACAGGCGAATGTGGTGTCAAAAGGAGGGGCAAAAACACGTTTTGCGTGCGAAGCGGATGATTCAGGGCACAAAATTAATAGGAAAAATTATGCCTGCGAACAAAATGGATCTCACAGACAAGAGCAGAAATGCCTGTGCCCAATTTTATATAAATACATATGCACTGATGTGATGGCACGCCAATATGCATATTGCGCATCACAGAATTGCTGCAACTCAATTTTTTCTTGTTGATCCCCCTCCTTCCTTCTCTTCTTCTCTTCGCACACGCGAGAACACTCACCTCAGCCTGCTGGCGCACATCATTATCCGTAGATAGCAGGGAAACCAATAGCTGCTGGAACTGGGCCTGGTCTGCAGACATGTTGTGTTGTAATTAAATTAAATTAACTGCAATTGACACGAAAGTAATTGGAAAACCACAATTTTCACAATCTTCACGCGACGAAGGCCGCCTTAAAAAAGAGCAGAACAATAGACGTAAAGCCGGGTTGCCAAAATCTCGCAATTTTTTTTCATCAGAGTTGTATTTTGTGCGTTTTAATTGTATTTCTCTTCTCTTGGGGGCAATATTTTATTTATGCCCATGAGTAATATTTAACTAAAATCCAGATAGATTAACTCATTTATTTTCTCACTGAAATTGGTAATTTCAAATTCATATTTCACGCATGCGACAGCACTTATGCGATAGTCTGATACACTGTGATACGATACTTTTGGCGCGCAAGCAAAAACACGCATAGCCCCGCCTTAGACTGTCGGTTGCGATTTGAATTATAACAAACTACATATATTTTTGCATTGGAACAGATAAGATAAGAAAACAGAATACATATAATAACATTAAAATAATAAATTAAACGAAATGAGATAAGATTTTTTCACTGTTGCCCTGGACAACATTCAGGTGGTCCTGGCACAGGGAAAATCTTAATTACGCATGAACTATTCCTCCACTTTGACCAAGTGTTTCATATTAGTGTAGAAACGCAAGGTAAAGTGGTATATCATCTCCACTAGACTGAGTATGGAAAAGCCCATGAAGAGGCCGAAAATACCGCCACAATTGGCCAGGAACTCGGTCATACCATACAGCTCCGACCGCTTCGAGGTAATAAACTGACTCTGCTTGAAGTAGATGGAGAGCCGCGACATCTGGGAGCCGGGATATTCCTTCATGAAATCAGTGTCGCCCTCGGCAATCAGCATTTCCTCCAGATCAAAGTTCGCCTGCGAGATTTCCGTGTTGTAGACCAAGGAAGTACACGCCGGCATGCAATTGCAAGCTAGTTCCACTCCCCGTGGATCCTCTCGCGCCGCATTCAATGCCTTCACCCGATGGAACTCCCTCACAAGAAGCTCCCGCTCGGCCCGATCGTAGCAATAGATTTTGTCCTCGCCACACACCGGCATATCCATATTCCTGGGCATCGAGAACTTTACGCAGCCACACTTGGTCAGAGTAAAGTTGGCCAAGCACTCGAGCTGACAATTGGACTCGGTGTACACCTTGAAGAATCGGAGGGACCGCTCGTGGCTGAGGAAGCACTGCCGCCGCAGCGGATTGTACTCGGCAATGCCCGAGGACATGGTAATCATGCTTGGTTTGACCGCAATGAGTACCTCCTTGCCCATGGGAATGCGCACGAATTGCTTCGAGACCTGCGGCACGTCGTCCGGGGCATGCAGCAAGACTTTAAACCCTTGAACAGGTCCGCGGCAAGCGTAGTCTACCTCCTGCTTGAAGCTTTGCAGGGCCAGAAAGATTCCCGACCGAGCCCCGGCACTGAGCACGCGAGCTGGATAAGTTACCACATCGCTCTCCATATCATAGCCCGTTTCCAGCGACCAGGTCGTGTGCGAACTGTTCTCCATGTTCTCCATGTCCAGGGCATCGGCACTATGCCGATACTGGTAGGTATCTTCCCTGTAGATGTCGGTGGCCCTCAGGCCGTTGAAAGTGAAGCATATGCCCTCCTCAGTCAGCGTTTTGCGAAAAAACTTGTCGCATTCACTGAAGCGACTCAGCCAGCGGCAGTAGAAGAAATACCGATCGAACTGGGGCAGCATTCGTTCCAGCACATCAAAGTAGTCCACATCGTCGCCGGAAATTAATGGCATGGCCTGGTCTATGATTTGCGTGTTGCACACATGGAGAAGTGTGCGAAACTCCTCCATCTCCATGGCGCTAATGTTCTGCGGCTTGAACACGCGCGAAGAACGCATGTCATTATTGAACTGACTGTACAGATCCGCAAACGTAGTCTCCTTGCCTGGAAAAACGTTACATTATTGTTGGAATTCAATTGGTCTTTGGCTCACCTTTCGGTTTCAGCACTCGCTTGGTCTCCGAGCAGACTGTGATGGCGGGAAAGGGTATGTTCCACACAGGCGTTGACTTCTCCGCAAAACTAACAATTACAGGCTGGAAAGATACAGTTTTAATCTTGGCCAATGGCAGAAGCTAATGAAAAGTTGGGGCCCCACCGTCTCTGTCCATTTGGTATAGGCACTGGCAATTAGCGTAGCACAGCCGTAAATGGAGATCACGAAGGCGCACAGCCAAAAGATCCTCTCCCGCATCGGTCGCTGGTGCTCGCCCAGGTACTGCACACCGTGTAAGGAGGTGTGGGAGGTGTATTCTCGATATGTGGTAAGGAATCCCTTGCAGACGGTCGCAACGTCAGCGGATAAGGATTGGCGCGGTTTCTTTGAGGTAAGATCAATGCCGGCATTGTGGCTCTCCAGGTCAGAGTCGCAAGTCGACATGGTGGAGTTCATTGCACAGTTTTTGGCACTCACAAACATGGTTTATACAAATATTTTAAGAAAAGCTAAGGATTAAATAAAAATGCATTTCCCAAAGAAATTTATCCCGTTACTTAAGGTTGCCAGACCGATTGTATTTGAGGAGAAACTATCGATTCGATATGTCTGAAACTATTTAATTTAAATAAATAAATTCGCGGGTTGTAAGCAGCAAAAGAAGAGACAAAATTGGAAAAGAACGAGGTGAACGATGGCCTAAGTTTAGTATACTGTAATATGTAAAGACATATACCGTGTAATAAAAACACTGGCACGTCTGTGCCGTTTGACTTTGGTTTTTTGAAGGTTTTATTCAATATATTCTTATGGCTAAGACCGCATAGCTACGCTGCCGGTTACGCCAGCAGCGGAGCGGCTTCATACATATTTTTGTCTTATAAGCATAATTGGGAGAGAGAGAGTCTTACGTAAATATTTGCATGTATATACATATATGCCACAAGTGGTCAGCGTGGGACTGCTGACTTAGCGTAGCTCATAAACGAGCGATCATATTACACGCTCACTTGAAATTTAAATATGATATATTTATGCTTATCCGATATTATTGGTACAGAATACCCTCAATATATGAGCATACTACAATACACAGTCTGAACGTGTAGCAACAGGCACAAACACAAGTTTTAAGTTCTGGGAACGTTGAAAAGTCCATACAAAATGACCCGCCAACTGCTGGCAAGTGGGCAACACTGCGAACATCGATCTGGCAGCATCGCGCTACATTCGATTTTAAGACTTCTCGATTATTTTAAGACACTCGATTATTACATGCATCAGTATCTTCCCTAGAAACGACGCTATTTCAGACAGAACAAAAACAGAAAAATATATAAAAATGGTTTCAAGAGTTTGTACCTACAAGAATTGTGAGAATTACTATCTTATAAACGACAGCACCTCAACAACACTCTTCGCCCCACCCAAGCAACCGGAGCGTGCCCAAATCTGGCGCGAAAATGGACGTGTACACCCTAAAATTGTGCCCCAAAAGATGTTCATGTGCTGCGAGCATTTTGATACCAAATACATATCTTCCAGCAAGAATCGCAAAATACTAGTGGGCGAGGCGGTACCGTATCCCTACGAAGGTTCGCCCGAGCCGGAGGAGGTGGAGGAGCTTGAACAGGTGGCGTCCACATCCTCGCAGGAGAGTTACTTCATAAATCTGACCGATAGCGACGAGTTGAGCATCAACAATGTGGAGTCCACCACTGGCAATTCCAAGCGCATGGTAACAATGCCCCAAACTTACAAGAATGGGAGTAAGTAAATAAATGCATTACAAGCCACATAGATCTCATTAACTTGAAATTTGATTTTTAGTTGAAATTAGTATTGTGCCGCCTTCAACCAAACGCTCGAGAACGACCGTCACGGAAGCCACTATTGAGGTACTACCACTATCCGAGGTCACTGTAAAGAAGGAGCCTATTGTTGCCGAAGACCAGGCAATAGACGCCACGGAGGTCTCCATGTTCACTTTTAAAGGCGAGGAATATGTTCAAATGTCTAAGGCCTATTATATGCGCGAAAAGCGGGAAATTGCAGCACAGCTGAAGCAATATAAGACCATCCTCAAGAATATCAAAGAATATTTTCAAGATGAATCCCTAGACATATAAAATTTAAAAACGTTTAAACTTCGTTCCGCCAACACTCACTAGAATAAACCCAATTAGCTATACATATTTTTCTGTGTACAATCATTTATAACATTCGGATATGTCATCACATCAACGCTCAATTTAGGTCCACATTTTCTTCGTTTTCCTACATCTCCTCGGGCACAGAACTAGCAGGGACGCCTCCTCTACAAAACCTAAATGGCATTTAGTAGAAAACCGCAACGGGTTAACGGTAAACGAGTACAGAAATAAAATTAAAAATTTTGTACGTGGAGGCCCTTTGAGTCTTTCCAGCTAACCATGCATAGCCAACTTTGGTTGTGGAAAATGGTTTTCTTCTTTGTCGAAATATACTCCTTGCATTTTTTTGCATCAAATTTTGAAGAACATTGTCGGTAACCTAGAAGAGCTTACAAAAACCTAGTCAAAGAGATGGTGGCTCGATCGATTTTCTGTAAAAACTTCTGTCGTATACAGTTTTATTTTTTACATAAAGATAAAGATAATCATTATTTGTTGACTTTTTATTTTTTGTTGGCCAAAACTTATAGGAAGTCAATAAAAAATGCATTCATACATATAATAACGATTCCACAGTTCAAAGGGTAGTTTTTAAAAAAGATTTACATATTAACGTAACCTTAAATTAGAACATGGATGGTTGAATTCCCGGACCTAATATAAGAAAGTTTCAAACGGAACTGATGTCTTCATCAAGATCTCAAAACATCCTTCAGAAAGCTTAAAGATCGACTTGTTAAGATTTCCGCTTTGGTGGTGATTCAGTCTTCAGATTTGGTGGAGATGGCTTTAGCTGAGAGGGGCGAAGCTTCGGTTGCGAGAGGCGCTGCTTTGGTTGAGAGCGGCTGATAACCAATGCGTTGGCCTACGTGTGGGTGGAGTGGGAGATGCGTCGGCTTAGATAAGAAGGCCGCATCTGGTGATCGTTATTGGGAATCGTCTGGGGACACTCACTTGTTTACAAGAGTTCTTTGTATATTGGAGTGTGGAAACGAACTTATAACGGATTGGTCAGCGTCGCTTGGTTGGAATGCATGAATTAAAGGGTTAGTGCTAGATCGTATGCATTATGTGCTGGTTAGGTTAGATTAAGGCGGAATCTGGAGGAGTTTCCTCCGAGTTTCCTATCGAGGATCAGACCAAGATTCTTGGCATGGTCCTTAAAACTGGTGGATACCCCTGCGGGGTTGACAAACCTGGTGAACGTTGACGTTCCCAGTGAGGCATCAACGGTCCTGAATAGCAGCATCTGATCTGACCCACTCACCGTCCGGGAATCAATCCCCAGGTCAGTCAGTGCTCCCCCAATGACAGACGGGAGGATGTTGTTGAAAGCGCCTTCTATGTCTAGAAATGCTACGAGGGTGTACTCCTTACAGCTAAGGGACGATTCAATGATCGATGTGATCGCGTGTAGATCTTCCCCTCCGATAGGCATGCACACATTTCCTAATACGTAAGACACACTACTCCCGCGGCACTAAACACATTAGATATCCACTGTAATGTTACAGAAAAGGGCGAAAGCCATTGAATCTGCGACACATGGTCAATATTACCTGACAGGGAGATTGAAAAAAAGAATAATTTTGGAATGATGACATTAGAATAATTATACCCGTACTCGAAGAGTAAAAGGGTATATTGTATATGTGTTAAAAGTGGATGTGTGTAACAGAGAGAAGGAAGCGTTTCCGACCCCATAAAGTATATATATTCTTGATCAGCATCAATAGCCGAGTCGAAATAGCCATGTCGTCCTGTCCGTCTGTCCGTCCGTCCGTCCGTCCGTCCTTCTTGTTTGTCGCCCATTGCTCGGAGGCTATAAGAGCTAGAGGAAACAAATTTCTATTAGAGGCCAGAATCTGAATCAGATCGGATCACAACGGAGAAAACAAAAACTTTGGTTTTTCGTATTTTGTGTCGCTTGGATCTCAGAGACTATATGCGCTAGAGCAACTAAACTTTCTGTCCAAACTCCGGTGATACCAAATCAAGACAAGTGTATTTAAAAATTTCGCGCCGCTCCCACAAAAGACGAAAGTCCAAAATTTTAATTACAGAACAACATAAATAGAATAAATGCAGTATCATAGAGTATGACCATATCTATCTAGTTCAGATCGGATCACAATGATGAAATTAATTTTCAGAAGCTAGCCGTCAACTTTTCAGCCGTGCAGTGTTGCTGTGAGAAGTGATGTAGATGTAGATGACAGATGCAGGAAAAAATGTAAAATGTAAAACTGAAAAATATTTTAAAATTCCACATAAATTATATGTGTACTGACTGAGTACGGGTATAAAAGTAGTGTCGCATTAACAGCGACTCAATACATTCTTTCTCGTAATACTTAAACATGACGTCCGCCACGTGAAGGCATAATTTCAATTAATTTGAATACCCGAATCGGAATGCTTGCGACCTCAACCTCGAAATAGCCTCTTCATCATCGAAGTTTGCCTATGGGAAAGAGCTTTATTTATGATTTCAGTTCCATTTTATTTCATACCTGTATACATTGTGTTTATGTATTCCGTATTTTCTGTATCTAAGAAATTTCATTACTCTTGAAAAACGATCGGTTAGGAAGCAAGTCAATGCAGGAAAAACATTTAATAATAATTTTGACAAGTGCTGTATGAATAAATACCCTTTTATTTCTCTAAATAATAAATCGAATAAATTAATTGTGGAAGGGTTTTTCAATATCGAATAAACAATTTTGTGACTTCAGTTCCCTAATGAGGACAAAACGCTATTGGCCAACGAGTAAAAGGGCGTCGCCTCGATGGAGACGTTTATGACCTTTGAGGCGGAACCAGGACCGAGCCAAGCCGAGCCGAGCCGAGCATACCCGAAAAGTCAGCCAGAACTGAGTCGTAATTCGAGTGGCAGGAAAGTGTGCCCGAGGCTGAGACTGGGTGCTGATTTGCTCTATGCAATTCGTATGGCCACTTTGATAAGAGGAATACAAGTCTGATCAAAAAAATGGCCAGATGAAATTTAAAATCATTTGTCCAAATCTCGCTTTCTGATGCATAGGACAAAAGAACATGCGTGTATGTGTTTACTTTACTATCAACCGATATTCCAACAGAAAAAATATTTTATGAAATTTCTTCTTCTTCAAAATGGTTTTGTGTCCAACATGAGGATATTTAAATAAAAAATTCTTTGCATTCATATTTATTTTTATAGATATATAAAATAACAATCAATATGCTAATATAAAAATAAAATTAAAATAAATATAAAAAATATAAAAATATATGAAAAATAACAGTTCCCCTGATATTGTGGGACAGCTTCTTAAAAAGTGTTATAATACTCGAAAAAATTAAAAGGTTTAAATTAAGACATTTAAAAGCGCTTCCGTGCTAAGAATTTTCTTCCCCACTAACCTTGCTTCAATTATTTTATACCCGGTTCTCAATCAGTCCGATTTTTTAATTTTGTATCCATTTTTCCGACGGTGTTTATGATACCGCTACGTCTGTTACGATTTTCAAACATTTTCCCGTTAACTCAAAGTTTGAACAATAATTTTTCTGAAGAAGGTAAATATGCAAGGCATTTGACATAATAAAATTGGAAAGTAGCAGTCCTTTCCAAAATCAAATTAAATGTTTAATATACCACACTTTCGATAACAGTGATTCATGACAATACTTTGGGTGGTCACGGCATAATTGTCATCTCTAGCTGAAGCGCGTAGATTTGTACAAATTGGTGTAGTGCGTATGATCATATTATAATGAACCCCCCGGCTCCCCGTGGACGTGCGTCTTCTAGATTCATACATGGACGTGGGCGTGGAGGTGGCGGCTATAGGCCCTACTTTTATTTCCGCCGTAATGGTCGCGTCATCCCTGCTGGCGGGAATCGCCCGCCGGGCCAAGAGGCTGGCACGAGCGCTGGTGCGGCTGTAACCCGCCCGCCTCCTGCAAGAGGATGGAATCGTCCGGCCAGTAAGCGCGGTCGCGAGATAAACCTAGACTGCAGCTTTCTGCGGCCCGAGAACTATGCCGCTCCTGAGGATGGGCTGCAAGTGCAGAGCATAGCGGTTGACAATCCAAAGGCCTGTCCTGGCTGGCGCTTGTACTTTCTGCGCGATACCTACACGGAGGACAGTGACCTGGCCAAACGCATAACGGCCGTGGAGGCCCACTACCAGCGCAATCCGCAAAAGTACGACTTTGTACGCATACGGGAGAAGGGATTCTTTAAGATGCCCGCCTTCGGCATCGTCCACGACGAGCAGTTGAAGAAGGTGTGGCCTCGTCTGACGGAGGATCTGCGCGAGCATCCCCTGCGCACCATGTCCACCCTGGCCGTGGCCATGCACACGGTGGTGATCAATCACAACCTGGACACAAATGAGACGTCAGCTACCTGCGTCCAGTCTACCCTGGAACAGTATGTGCCTCCTCCAAGCCGCATTCGAAAAATTTACGTGCGTCCCGAGGACTTTACGCCAGTGGAGCTGACCACCGACATTAGTCAGGACCGGGTGGACACGTTGTTCTCGGTCCGCGGCATAGTGAGTAGCGTGGGCCAACCGACGTACGGCATATCCTGGCAATCCTTCCGCTGCCCTCGCTGCCAGGCGGAGCAGGCGATGCGTCAGCGCGGCACCTTCCAGCCCTATCCCTACCTTTGCAAGAAGGCGCAGTGCGGGGCCAAGGATAGCTTTGTGGCTCTTCGTAGCTCGCCGTACACGCGCATCTCGGCCAAGCAGATCATACGGCTGGAGGAGTCCAGTCTATCGCTAATCGCGGACTATGACAGCATACTCCCTGGGGAGATAGATGTGGAGCTGCGCCACGATCTGGTGGACTGCGTCCACGTGGGTCAGGAGATAGTCGTCAACGGGGTGCTCAAGTTGCGCGATCTTGGCGAGGATGTGGCCACCGGAACTGGAACTTCCAACGATATGAAGCCCTACCTCAAGGCAGCGAGCATCCAGGATGCGCGTCACAAGAAGCGAGAGTTCAGCGAGCGCGACCTGGAGGCCATCGCCATGGTCAATGCGGAACCGAACAGCTTTAAGCTGCTGGTACAGTCCCTGGCGCCAGAGGTGCACGGCCACGAGCTGCCCAAGGCCGCCTGTCTCCTCTCGTTGCTTGGAGGCGACAACGGTGGGCTCAATGTGCTGCTTGTGGGCGATCCCGGCATCGGCAAGTCAAAGATATTGCAAAATTGCGCCCAGATTGCGGAGAGAGGATCGCACGTAAGCGGAAAACGCGGCGCACAGTCCGCCCAGAGGCTGGGCCCGACCTTCACAGGGCGAAACAAGCGCGTGCTCGATGCCGGCGCCCTCATGATGGCGAGCAGTCCCGGCCACTGCACCTTGGACGATGTGGACAAGCTGGCCTCGAAGCAAGCTGTGCTGCTGCAGTGCATGCAGTCGGGAGAGATCAATATGCCGCTGCCGGGCGCCTTCTCCACGCTCCTAGCGCAGCCCTCGATCATTGCCTCTGCTAATCCTCAGCGGGGACAGTACGATGAGGGGCGATACCTGCTGGAGAACATACACATTGTGCCCGCCCTGCTGAAGGAGTTCCATCTGGTGTATGTCTTGCTCGACAAGCCCTCTACCGAGCGCGACATATCGCTGACGGCACATGTGCGTGCTCTCCACGCAGGCTCCAAGAAGCGGGCACAAATTGCAGCGCGCTTTGCGCTCAAGCCGAAGACCAACTCCTCCATGTGCGAGGGCACCTTCTACGAGGCGAGGGCCGACGACGACAATGGTGACAGCGACAGCATCATGGAGCAGGATTACGATCTGGACAAGCGACTCGAGCTGCTGGGGGAGGATGCCGACCTGGATCTCCTGCCACCCAAACTGATCAAGAAATTCCTGGTCTATGCACGCCAGAATGTGAATCCGCTGCTGAGCGATGCGGCCAGCCGCTCCATCGAGCGATTCTTCATGGAGCTGCGCGCTGGCGGCCGGACGGGAGGCGAGGGTGCCGAGCAGAGCCAGATCGGATCGGGGTAAGATTGTGTTTAATTTAAGTTAACTAATTCTAAAAGTAAATTACTTTGGGAGAACTACGGGTTGATTACTATCGCATCAGCTTCAGGAGGGAGGAGACGGGCAGCTCCAGGAAGATGGCCAACAGGAAGGAGCACAAATAGGACACGGTCATCGTGAAGAAAATGAAGGCAAACTATCGGAAGAGAAAGATGGAATGAGCACTTTGATCAAAGACAGCTGAGCTAGTCAAAGGTCTCACCATCATGCCCGTGCCAAAGTAGATGGGCTCCCGCACGGTGGCTAGGACGATGCGCGCCACCAGCAGATGGACGATGAATGCTCCATAGGTGAGGCGTCCCAGTATCCGGAAGATGGGCAGACAGGCGAACTTGCGGAAGATCCCTGGGAAAGAAACACCAGAATAAGATGGGAATCCAAGTGGGAATCCGTATCCCCCGATGATATACTTACAGCCTACCTTGGCGGCCATGCCCACAATAAAGATGCTCAAACCGAAGGCCCAGAGATTCCTCTGCAGCCCAGCGTATATGGCGCCCCAGATCGCTGACGGGGCCACATAGTAGTGCTGGAAAATGGGGTGAGCGGTGAACAGCCAGAGGATACCCACCGGAATGAGGGCGAACCACATGAGCTGAAAGGCGCGCAGCTCCCGCAACTTGTATTGCTTCAGGGCCAGCTGGTCGTAGACCAAGGCGGCCAGAACGCCGCAGAAATAGCAGCCAAAGTTCATCAGAGACGAGGTGTAGAACTCCGTGAACTGGCGATCCCCAATGAACGAGTCCTTTTGGGTTCTGTTTGGAGGATTGAGTGCCATTGAAACGAGTGAAAGAGTCGAAGAAAACTCGAACTTACTGCGGCGAGGGCACAAAGATGGGATAGTAGTCCAGGGCGTACGTGAGCACCACTGGAAGGGCCAAAAAGATCGCCAGGATGGCCGCGTAGAGCTGTTTGCTCCATTTGGCAAAGCGATGGCCCAGCATCAGCAGCACCAGACTGAGCACAAAGGATTGCGTGTCCGCGGCCAGATACCATCCCTGGAGCAGGCACTGTCAGGATGTCGGGATGGGAATAAAGCAAAAACCAAATGAAGCGGCTCCTAAGCAGCTCGGGATGGATACACTTACGCGCTCGTCCGTCCGCACAAAGTTGTTAATGTAGAGGAGATTGGCCCACCAGTTGCGACGGCAGGCCAGCTGCTCCCGCTCGTAAATGTGCCGCCAGAGCGGACCTCCGGCAGTGTCAAAGTACACGCCGCTCAGCAGCAGGACAAAGGCATAGGGCACCGTCAGACGAATGTAGCGGAACACGTTGAACTTGACAAAGAGCACGGCGTACTGCAGCAGGGTCCAGGACTCTGCCTTGGCCTGCACCGTGCGTGCCACCGCCAGCCAGTTGATGGTGAGAAGTAGGCCGCTGATCACAAAAAACGTGACCGTGATAAGGGAGCCGGACACGAGGAGTGTGCCCGCGGCCGTGTGCAGCAGGCGCTCGGGGTCCTGGGGATTGCTGATGGCGCTCTCGTAGATCACCCAGTTGGTGTGCGCGAAGATCACCATGAACATGGAGAAGAACTTGAAGCAGTCGAGGAAGCGCAGCTCGCGTCCGATCTTGCCATTGGGCTCCTGGTTGAGCCGATACCAGTTCCGCGCCACCGAGAAGGTGAGCAAGAGCTGCTGGGCCAGGCTCTTGGGCGGGGTCTTGTAGTGATCCCGCTCCTTGAGCATCTTGTCGTGACGCCGCCGCTTCAGCAGGAGATCCACGAGGCTGCCCAAGCAAGCAAGAACCATCAGACCGCACAGTAGGCCATAAAATGTCAAATTCCAGGTATCTGTAGGGATTATGCTGAAGTTATGATTATGTGTCCCGTATGTCTGCCCCACATGAATACCCACCGTCAGGGACCACTCGTCCAGCCTCATCGCAGTACTCCACCACGCTCTTGGCCCGCAGACTGAATCCTCGCCGCTTCAGCCGCCAGTTGAGGCAGGCACTCGTCAGTCGCTGATGTTGCTCTCGATTTTGCGACTCCATGGAGAACAGCCTCAGATACACATTCACCTGCATGGAAGCAGAAATAACCATGAATAGGCCATCAAAATGCCAGACACAGACACAGACCCAGACCCAGACCCAGACCGCAACCTATCCCAAGCCCTTGGCCTTGAAAGAAATGCATTTGCTTTAATTAGATTTGGTATCCATTTCCATTTATGGCCAACGCCCAAGTCAACAGCAAGTCAGCTTTGTGTAATCAGCCATCGTGAATGCATTTTGATGGCATCGATCGAATGGCATCGGCCACACCATCCCACCGTTCACCAACCGCCAACCAACATCGCCCATTTACCCATCATCTATCCAACGTTTAATCAGCGGATTTTCCTAGCCGGGCATTCGAGTAATTTATGCAATATTTATAGGTAAATGCAGATGCAGATGCAGATCACGAATTCAGAGGCAATGCTGCTGTTGCTGCTGCTGCTGCTGGCCCATTGAAATTCCCCCAGATCGAAGCTGATTTCGAGTTGAATAAACTTTTGAACTGTTTTCACAGCTTCTGTGCTTTGTGTGGCGCGTGGTGGCTGATCGGTTATTAGGGGCGACGCCTTGGCCCGAGAGGAGTTTGGAAATATCCCAATAAACACAAAGTCTTGTTTGAATATTGAATTAAATTGCCCACAATCCGAAGCTGATGGTCTCTCACCTTTTCATTGTCCGTGAGCAGACCTGCCTGCAGCGATTCCAGCTCGGCGTCATCCAGTGCAGCCAGGGAGGCCTCGCATTCCCTCAGGCAGAGGCCAAAGTACAGCTGGCGATGGTCGAAGTGATGCCGATCGTAGCGCGAAATCTCGGCGATGGCCCGCCAAGCGGCCACCGACTCATCCGGCTGGACCTGGGCGCGGACAAAGCAATAGGTGGAGGTATCCCCATCCAGTTGCTGCATGCAACGGTCGTAGTCATCCAAGTCGTACAGCTGCGGCATCTCATAGAACTGCGTCACTGCGAAACAGGAAGGGAGAAACCACATTATTCGCAAGTGGAAGAGGCAGTTGAAGAAACATAATGTATACGTAGAATCGGTTGGATGAATCAGCCCATTAAGAGGCTCATCAGAAACTAGTTTTTTTTTTGTTTTCGTTTGCCTGGGAAGATCCTTTTCTCGCTAGAACCATGCCCAGGGTTCAACGGCTGTTAATTCAAGTGAAAGGAAACTTGTTTTCTTTGAACTTGTTTTGCATCCACTCCCCTCGCCCACACTCCACACCATAAGGTGCATCATACCTTTAATAACTTTATCTATTCCAATTGATTGGGAAAAACAAACAAACAGAGATTCAAGTGTAAGACGACGACATTTATAATTGTTTTGTTGATGAAGAGCCTCAATCTCTTGTCAGATTCCAGACGACGTCGCTTCGGCTGAGATAATTGTTTGCTTCATTCAAATATGAATAACGTCCAATCATTGCCGGTCTGGAGATATTTTTTTGTGGTTGCTGTTGGGGGAACTTTTGCCGGAGAACACGCAACTGGGTGGAGTGGAGCAGCCGACCTCTGGAGATGTAGATGAGACGATTGGATTTTCAATTCTATCATTGCCCCTTAGAACGTTCAATTGCGTTACGCTGTTCGATTGACAAGCATACTAGCTAGCATTAGCATGCGATCTTAACGGATGTCATCGTAATGGATTATGTGATATAGGTATCGTTGTTTTTCCCCCTATACCCACAGAGAGGAAGAGAGACTCTTTAGGTTCTAGAAAATGAACTACGTAAAAAGTTGTAATTCACTTAATTCAAATTAATCATATGCTTTAATTGCTTTTGTGCTGTTTCCTAGCTTTTTCTTAACCACAATTCATCGTTTTTTCCGCACTTTATAGCCAACAATCTCAACGTACTTATTATTTTTGGAAAAGCTGTATGATCACCACTCACATTTTTCCTTTCTTAACTTTAAGATTTGAAATATGCAGAATCCTAAGGAATTGCCTAGCTGGTTCCGGCACTTTATTATGGCCCATTTCACCCCCATCGACCCCCATTTATAGTACATAAGGACTCTTAAATTACTTTATAACAATGTTGCACAGGTTATTCGAATTTGGGAGCGCTCCAACCACAAGAATAACAACTTTTACACTTATTAATGTGTCGCTTAATGCACACGACATGTATTTTGTTTTTTTGGAGTTGGGAGCATTCCTGATCTATAAATAGAACCAAAATCCATTCTTTGTTTGTAAGCTCAACGTGTGCCTTTTCTGTTTTCCCCACATCATTCAACCTACATAAATGTACATAAGTGGAATATGTTGTTATATCGTTCTACCATGCAGGGCAATTATTATATCATTCTATCGTTTCACATGGGAATCTAAGAATGAATATTCGGCATGAAACAACGCCCTCTAAAGGCCATTAAATTAATAAATCATAAAATCATTCCCATTCCATTCCATTTTTCTTTGATATCTTCCCCATGTCTTTACACAGTTGTTAAATCATTCCTCCATTAAACCCAACTCTTCCAACAATTATCAGAATATTTTTATGGGTTAATAAATCAACTTAATCTTAAGCATCTAATTAATGCTATCCCGACTTCAACTTACTGTTCAATTGAAAGCATTGCGCAGCCGTTAAAATCGCCGCTAAAGCCACGATCTGTAGCAACATGGTGGGCTCCCAGCTTCCAGCTGCCAGCTCCAAGCTCCAATCAATCCAATCAGTAATCGTAATACACACTCTCTAATTAATGGAAACTTGGGCGACTCTGCACTTTCGTCACCCCGCCAACGAAAATTGCTGTGGGCTCAAACGACGAGAGACAAAATGCAATAACAATAAGAAGACGAAATTTCATCAACGCTTGCGATCCGATCCGAAATAAATGAAGTAAAACAAAGCAGATGCACGCACAGAGCAGGGGTGTGTGGTGTGGCCAATGCCAATGTTAGGAAATGCACACGGTCACTGATAGCTTTTGGATTGAGTATGAAGACTGAAGACCGAAATCAAGTCAAGTCAAATAAAATCAAATCAAACCAAACCGAACCGAACCGCGCTGATCAGAGCCACTTAGCTGATGAACCGTTTGCGTCAACGTGCGAGCCGAGAATGAAATGCGACGGCCCAAGCAGATGGGTCAGTCTGGTTAAAGCCTCAAGCCTCTGGATGCGTCGCTTCCTCTGCCACTGTCACTGCCCTGTCTCTGCAGTTGCATTTGCCTTAATGATCATCAGGCCCAGACGAATGGTTTCAAAATTTCCCCAGAGTTGCGTTGGTTTCCGCGAAACATATATAAAACGAAATGAAAATGCGTTGGAACATGTTCGATGCTGGGTGCCTGGCTGGCCCTTAGGCCGGAGCCGCCCACATCCCTCACAGATTTATGGTCAACTAACTATGGAAATGAAAATGTTTTTGGTTACCGCCTGGTTAGCAGTTATTAGCCATGAATGTTAGCTCATAGACTGCGCTAGGGCCCCATAATAGATACATCAAAGACATGTGTACCTTGGCTCGTAAAAAGTTCTGTGGCGAAACAAGTTTGGTAATTTTCTTAAAATCCACTTGCCAAATATGGATGGGAAGATTTCTATATACTACTTGTAAACAAATATTCATACATACATATTCGTACATATTTATATATATAAATGTATGTATATTTACGTACATATGTTGTGTGTGGACATAACAGAACGGCGTAGATTCTGCATAAAACAAAATTCCAAATTAATTTGGCATCAATCCAGAAGCTGAGCTAAATTTGGGTCCCTAGGGTCAACCTCAACATTAATTATGAATACAGAGAATAACCATTTTGGTAATTTTAACCAGAATGATCGATCACCGAAACATCGCATACTCTGTAGACAATCTGTGATCTACAAATGTATGATCTAATGATAGACCAATCCAATAATAACAAAAATTAATGGATAGAGGAAAGAGCTAGCCGTGAAGAGGAGATTCCGGAGGTATGCTCTCTTTGACTACATTTCAGACATGACTGTTAAGTTACTCTGGGCAAGAGAGTGCGAGAGTATATGCTATCCCATCGGCAAGGGTATAGAACTCATCACGTATAGAACAAAAGCCAAACGAAAGACTGAAGCAACAAACTTTCTACCCCACTCTAACGCCTATCTATCTCTTGCCTCTTTCTTTCAGGCAACTTCTTGGCCTAATTCACTTATCTGAGGCACGAGCGCGCCTGGACCTGTCCAACGTGGTCACTCCGCAACACGTGCGTGATGTAATCTCCTTGCTAACCGAGAGCATTACCCAGACCAGTCTCAAGGCGGTGGGCTGCGCGGCAACGGGTAGCCGCTCGCGTAAAGGGACTGGAGGAGGCGGAAAAGCGTCTCAGCTGCGCAATTTTGTGCACATGATGCAGTTGCGCGCCGTGGCGCTGGGACGGCGCATCTTCGAGTTCGAGGAGCTAAAGGAGATTGGGGCGCGGGCGGGCATCTTGACGGGCATCAGCCAGCTGGTGGAGATAGCCAACATGGGCGGACATTTGCTCAAGAAGGGCGCAAACATGTACGAAGTGGTTCCGGACTAGACAAATGGCAGTGTCAATATTTGACCCAAGTCCATACATTTTTGTCTGCTTCGTCAACTGCGATTCAGTATTTATTCAAGTTGATGCAACAAGTTTGTGTCTGGACATTGCTTCTAAGTAGAACTCCACTCTCGTTAAATGTTTAAGCTTTTCTCAAGTTTTCGTGTTCAGTTGTTAAGATTACGACACGGTTCAGTAGCCCCGATTGGCTTATCAAATGGGATTCCCCTCTCGCCTGTTTCCATAAATTATGCCTCACTCACATCGACAAGTTGTCTTTTCTTTGATTCTGAAAAAAAACCTGAATTTTCGTTGCATACTTTTAAGGCGGAACAAAAAATAAACTGAATAGAATCTTAGAATCAGAATTAATTAAGTAAAATTCAAACAGTATGAACACTCTATATGGCTATATTAAAGTACATGTATATTAGTATAATTTGCCATTTTCATTTTAAACTTTAATTTTTAGCTGTAGGCTAACAGAACTCTAATGTGTTAGCTAATTAATAACTCACTTTTCATCTTCCTGCTGAAATTTGGAAGATTTCTTTAAATAATTATCCCAGTTCCAAATCGAAGTTGTTTAAAAGCCTTCAAAATTACAACACATCACAAAAATAAAAAAATAATGTTGAAAACCTCTTGGTTCATCTCTTGAATAGCTTTGTTAATCCGTTGTCAGTTGATAGTGATGCAACATGGAAAACGCCATTGTAATTGGTTTCTTTTAATACTTTATTATCTGGTATTCATAAAACTACATATAATGTAATAAGTTTTTCATAAATAAATACTCAAAACATTTGTTGTATCAGTTTGAAATGTTCGTCGTTTGATTTCCGCGTGTCTTTCGGTCCTTTGTCTTTCTATATATTCCTATATGTCTTATATGTCCTGGGTATCCTAAACACTGTATGTATGTATATGTCTTGCTTGCTCTGAATGCATTTCGTCTACATATGTATGTATGTATGTACACATGCGTTAGCCGTCGTAGTAGTAACTATTTGAAAAGCTCTGGTGTTTTGGGGTTACACTAGAGATGGGGCCGTGGGGCCTTAAGCCTAAGTGGGGATTATCGGATCGTACATATATTAGAGCTATTTTAACCGTGCCTTGAATTCGCATTCGACTATTTACAATATTGCTAATTGTAGTGCTAATTTTATATTTGGCTTATTATTTTGCTACTCTGTGTGTCATTTAAAACTTATATCTATGGGTTTTACAATTCAGTTTGCATAAGGTTAAAGATCTAAGGGGTTATAGGTTAAAGGTTAAGGTGCAGGTTCGGTTAGAGTGCATGCGATTGAGGATAGTAGTTATGCTCGTAATATATTTGCATTCGTTTTGGTTGTAGTCAGTAATCAGTCTAAACAAATCGATGCGAAGGCAAACGAAAACGAATTCAAAATTTATCTAACTTTCTGGCTATAATAAAGGTATATTTGCGTCTAAATATTTGTTGGCTATCATCAAGCTTAGTCCAGCCTAGTCTGTCTGTAGTCAAAGATCACTGCACGAAAAAGCGTGTGCCTGAAATCTGTGGAATCTATGGAGCGGGATCATGGTTGGCAATTTGGCTAAAACGGAATGCGTTGCCCTGGGCAGTCGAGAGTTGGATCAATATGGTACTATGTGCTTTGTACTTTCAAAAACTGCTAGAGAGAGAGAGAGAGAGAGAGAACTGCAGACGAGAACGAACTAAATAAAGCTGAGAACTTTCGTCGTTTGTTACGCTTAAAACTAAGAAGTCAGGGTCCACAAAACAACTCAACATACAATACACTAAATAAATAAAATACACAATAAATAGATTCAGATTCCGATTAAGAGAGAATGAGATTCGGACTGCCGCTACGTATACTGCTTCACGATCTGTCGCTGAAGGTGAGGTTGAAGGTCCGCAGCTCCATCGGCTGCAGGCTCACTTCCGCCAGAGAGCGGATGCGGAAGTTCTCCTTTGCCTTCTCCTTTGTTTGCTCCAGCCCCGTCAGGCTGGTGGCCTCAATGGTGTGCAGACTCAGTTTGCCCAGCTGCACGGGGCCGAGTCCTCCGTTCGAGAGTGGACAGACGGTGTCCAGACCCAGCTCCCTGCCACCCACGGCACTCACACTGCAGTCAAAGCCCTGCCGATGGAGGACCATCAGTGCCGAGGCGGACGGAAACAGCTGCAGCTCTGGGTCGGAGAGGGTGCGCAAGGTGGTCAGATGCACGTCGCAGGGCAGAGCCCCCTTGGGCAGCAGCTGCACCTGGGCCTGCAGACCCGCCAGCGGCTGCTCCACGCTACTCAGGAAGTACAGATTCGGCGGGTATCGCAGCGCATTTGCCAGCATCTGTCCCTGCATACTGGGCACCTGGTAGCCGGGTGGCTTTGCTGCGTGCTGGCCCCGCGGCATATCCTCCACCAGCAGCCAGAACTTGTGGCGCGTCAGGTGGCTGTCGACCACGCCCTCGCCCATGCCCCTGTAGTCGTCGTACAGGGTCCGCCGATCGAGCATCACCTCCAGTTGTCCAGGCTCATAGCTGGCCGCTCCCTGGGCGTGGGTGGTGAGCAGAGTGAGGCGGAGGCGCGAGTCCTGAATGAAGGCTCCCGATGTGATGGGGAAGTAGTTGCCCTCGATGCCAATGGCAGGCACTTTAATGCGTCTAAAGAAGAGACCGAAGAGAGAGCGCGTTTACAAAAGGGTATTGGATAGGGGATTCTTTATCGTTCTCTACTCACTCGTGGTACTGGAAACCGTTCTGATCGCTGTAGAAAATAGGCAGCTCTGGCATAGTGCCCGTGTCCGTGGGCTCCTTGAGGGGATCCCTCTGCAGTGGCGCCCCCGCAATGTTGTCTATGTTCGTGATAAGGCGCATGAAGAGTTCCGTTTCGCGATTCTTGGGCGGCGGTTCAAAGTCGATGTCATTCTCCACGTAGATGGCAGCATCCAGATGCGTTCGCGTATTGAAGATGCGGACGGTGTGGGCAAGGAAAGGGCCATATATCACAGTCACATCGCTGGCAATCGGTCCGGAGGTGATGATAATCCGCACATCGGTGTAGCCCTCCAGCACATCCTTCTCGGCCTCGCTCTGCTCGGGATCCGTCTTGAAGAGGTACGCCCCCGAGTGAAACTGGGCGCTGCGGTACGCGGCAAACTTGATGTTGCACTGCATCGGCTTCAGGAGCTCCTTTCGCTGGTTCTTTCGCGTGACAGTCTTCAGAAAGCCGCTCTTCTCATCGAACAGCAGACGCATGTGGGGATTCTCCAGCTGGATGTCACCTGATTGAAGATGGATTAGTTGATAAGTAAAGCAGTAACAGCTATGGATGTGGATCGATCTACTCACCCGCTGGCTTAGCCCGCACTTCAAAATCGTTCACTATAGCGCCACTAGCTCCGCCAGGAATAGTGGTGCTCGCCGGGGCAGGCGCCTCGTGGCAATCATCGCAGTAGATGGTGGCAATATTCCGCCTGTAGCTGGCCTCATCCACCTGGACACGGTACGTGCTGAGGGACAGGGGCTCCAGCTCGGCCACGAACATCACCTCATACTGCCGCGTGCTCGTGCGAATGCGTCCAATGGTACCCGTGGTGGTCGTTCCGAGCACCAGGTCGTAGGTGTCCGTGATGTTCCACACGGGATTGATTTGGATGTGCTTCAGTTCCACGCCCTCATGGTTGAGGATCTTCACATTCGGATGCTGGACCCGCAGGGTCACGATTTCGATGCGCTTCTGTGCCAGCGAGTTGTACAGAACAAAGCTGCCAATGGATGCTCCGGCAGAAGAGGTTCCGCCTCCGCCTCCTGCGGGTGTCGTGGAGTCGTCCCCGCTGACCATCTGGATGGGCATCTTGCGCGGCAGCTTGTTAAAGTTGTCCCGCTCGAATTCGCTGATAAGGAAGCCATGATGCCGGGGCTGGTCCCTCTGCAACAGCTGCTCAATGCACGACTCCTGCATCTTGACCATGTTCTGGATGCTCTCGAACAGCCGCATGGCGTAGTCGCGCATAACCGCCGCCTTCGAGGTGCCCGTAATGGCGTCGTGGTGCTGAAACAGGCCCAGATTGCGCCGCGCATGGATGATCTGCTCGTAGTTTTTCTCGTCGATCTTAATGGCGTTCTCCCGCTGCGCCTGACGGGCCGTGTTGTACGCCAGCGTAAATAGTATCTCGGCGGCGCGCAGGTTGTGCTCCAGCTCGGAGCTGAGCAGCTTGTAAAAGGGTCGCGTGGTGAAGTATCCGGACCAGTAGGCGGGCCTTCCCTCCGAGAAGATGTCCGAGTACACGAAGAAGTCGCCCTTGAAGCTGGGAAAGCCGGGACTCCTGCCCTTCATGCGCTCTCTGATGGCCGCAAAGTAGTCGCTGGGCGTTCCGAATCTGATGTCCGTGTTATAGAGCCGCCTGTTGGCCATGATGTGGTCTATGAGCTTCTTGTAGTTCTGGTACTGCTGGTCCACCTCGCGCTCCTTGTTGTAGCGGAAGTCGTCGCCCACCGGGATGAGGGCCACGTTGTGCGGAAAGAGCGAGGCGGTGCGGGCGTACTGCTCCAGCAGCAGCTGCGCCTTCTCCTCGACGTTGTCGTCGGTGATGAACTGCGCCTTTACCGAGTACTCGGTGTACTCGCCGGGGATCTTGCGGAAGTCAAAGTTCAGGCAGATGAACGGATGCGGCCCGCACGAGCCCTTGATCGAGTAGATGTCAAAGGGCATGTTGTGGGTGAGCAGGCTGCCCGCTCCTGCCCCTGCTGCCTCTCCCTTGGTCCGCCAGTAGGGCTTCCACACAAAGTCGCCCATCTGCTGGCGGGCGAACCACTGCTTCCACGCGTAGTGGATTCTCTGGATGATGGCCCCCTCGAAGTTAGCTCCGGACAGCAGGTAGGGGACGGTGCTACCGTGGCCAAACGGATCGATGGACCACCCCACCTTGGGGG
Organism: Drosophila bifasciata; assembly: GCA_009664405.1. Classification (NCBI taxonomy): domain Eukaryota; kingdom Metazoa; phylum Arthropoda; class Insecta; order Diptera; family Drosophilidae; genus Drosophila; species Drosophila bifasciata. Next base: position 33,884,630 of record CM019044.1, read on the forward strand.
TCACGTTCAGGTTGTTCTTCAGCCACTGGTGGCCCTCGATCAGCTGGTCGAGCATCGGATAGATGTGGACATTCGCCTCGTCAGTCATCACCCAGCCGCCGGTGGTGATCTCGATGCGGCCGGAGTCAACGAGGCGCCGCAGGGCCCTCTGCTTGGTGGGATGGGCCTGGTCCCACCACAGCTGCAGAAACGAGATCTCGGACCAGATGAACGTCATGTCCTTGTACTCCTGCATCTTGGTCACCAGCAGATTGAGGATCTGGCGCGAGTCCGACTGGAAGTAGTTGGTGAAGGTCTTCAACCAGCCGGGATCGTTGTGCGAGTGCGGTACCACGATGATCTTCAGGGGCGGACGCTGCTTCTCCTTCTTCTGGGCATCGAAACGCTCCTCAAAGCCCCGATCCCAGTACTCTTTCGATCGCATCCATTCGGGCTGCAAAACCAATGATATTACTTTAGAGTTCCTTTAAAATTTGACACGACATTCACACCCCTCTTACCTGAAAGTCGAATCTGCTGTGCTCCTCGTTGGCCGTTATGTTCGTATCGCTCTGGAGCAGGACGTAGCACTTGTCGCCCCACTTGCTCCTGGCATATTCCACGTGGGAGTCGGACTCTACTGCCTCCTGCTCTACTACTGGTACCTCCTCCGCCTTCTGTTCGGAGGATCTCTTCTGGTTCGAGACGATGCCTGCTGCATGAATCTTGTTTTGCAGCTGCTGCTGCTGCTGTACACTGAATCCAGTGATGCCTGCTCCGTTGGCCGATGGACCCAAGCCACGCTGTAGCCCTGCCGCTGTGGGGGAACCCGCGTCGGAGATGGGCGCCGGGTTGGGCTGGCCAATGGAGATGTAGTAGAGGCAGAGCAGGATCGTCACGAAGGCCGACAGCAGGCCAATGCACCGAGCGGAGCCGCGTCGGAACAGCTTGAACGACATCCTGGACAGGAGGCTGTGGCGTGCAGTTCCCCGCTGCTGCTGCACTTCTTCCTCGCACGGACTCTGTTCTACATCTGAAAATTTATTATGGGGGAAAGTCTTTAGATCAATCATCAGCCTCGTGTAGTTTTTATGGGTTTCAGAAAACGCAACTTTAAATTTCGTCATACGTGATACTCGGAAGGATTTAGAATTAAATTATTATTTTGTGACAAACATTTCCATACATAAAGTGGTCGAGCCTACCCAAGTGTTAGCCACAGCAACCAGGTGTCAATTGATTGCTGCAAAAGACCAAATGATCCCCAATTAGAGGATTAGGGGATGGCTAAAGTCATCATTTTAGGGTCATAATCTTGCGAAGAAATCTATCCAAGGAATTCGCTGTTTGTGTAACTCTGTGCAAGGGATACGATACAAATGTATACATATATGAATGGGAATGAGCCACAGATAAAAGATAATCTTCACTTTTAAGTTGGGGAATAAAATACATTTCATTTCCGCTTCTTCAAACTTCTAGTACTAGTTCTAGTTATAGCTACTTTTGCTGCCTCTGTCTGGTGTGTGTAATTTTGTCCTCGTAACACACATCCCTCGGGTGTTTTGCATTTTTCATGCGCAAGAGGAGGGGGAGGGAATGTGGGCTTGTGGGGAATTTAATTAAGGCCCCAGGATGCCGATGGTGGGGTACGTATGGGGCAGGGGCTTGAGGGACGTGTAAAATGCTTGTGGCACATTCGTGCTGGCTGCAGGATAAGCCAAACTCTGCAGGCGAGGTGTAAGGATGCTTTTCGAAATTCAATTTGCACATCGAATTAAAAATGGAAAATTTAAAATATATTCAAGAGAATTCCATTATTATGAAGTTGAGTTTATTTATTTGTTTGAACAGAGACGTTAGTTAAATTAGAACGTAGCAGAACGTAGCCGAAGCTTCCTATAGGACAGCTTCCTTCATGAATATCCATATCTAGTAACTCTCTTTTGGCAAAATGCAGCAAGTGTCTGCCTATGAAGGGAAAGCGCCATAAGGAGACCCTCCCAATTTCCTAATTGTTTCGGATTAGTTGATAGCCATTCCAGTGGCTTTGGATGTCCTGAACAGTACCTCTAACATTTAGCACACGACTCTTGATTCAGTGTTCCTTATAGTGGACAACGCTCCTTCCGATTAGCATATTACAAATTGTGTGTGCGTGTATTCTCATTGACATCCCATTTCAATTAAAAACGAGAGAGAACGTACGGAGTCGCTTCGAACGCGACTCTACTTTATACCCGTACTCAGTGATTTATGTGGAATTTTAAAATGTTTTATCAGTTTTTTACATTTTACATTTTTGCTACATCTGTCATCGACATCTACATCTACATCATCTACATCAGTTCTCACAACAACACACGTACACTGCACGAGGCAGCATGTTTGAGCGTAAGTGTGCGTGTGAGAGAAGCTGCAGCAACAATCAACCCCAATAAATGACTTACGGCGCAACTGGAAGGTGACAGCTCGTAGCTGAAAATTCATTTGATCATTGTGGCTACAATAATGATCCGATCTGAACCATCTGGTAGATATGGTCATTATCTACAAAACTGCATTTTTTATTTTTTTCTATCTTCAAAATTGTGGATTTTCGTCTTTTTGTGGGGGCGGTAGGGGCGGGGCGAAATTTTGAAATACACTTGTTCAGGTTTGGTATCACAGGAGTCTTGGCCAAAAGTTTGGTTGCTCTAGCTCTTATAGTCTCTGAGATCCAGGCTACACAAAATACAAAACCAAATCGACTCGATTTTGTGTGAGTGCGAAAAGGGATGGAGCGAAGTTTTTGCGTATGTTTTTGTCTATTGTGGCTATATTAATGATCCGATCCGATTCAGATTTGGGCCCCTGATAGATATGGTCTTTCTCTATGATTCTGCATTTTTAGTTTTCTGCTATCTTCAAAATTGTGGACGCCACAGATGTGCGCCCTTTGTGGGGGCGGAAGTGGGCGGGGCGGAATTTTTTAAACTTTTTTCTAGGAGTGAGAGAATACATCAGTCTGGAAAAAAATTTGGTTGCTCTATCTCTTTTAGCCTTCGAGCAATGGGCGACGAACAAGACGGACAGACGGACAGACGGACGGACAGACAGGGCTATATCGACTCGGCTATTGATGCTGATCAAGAATATATATACTTTATATGGTCGGAAATTACTCCTTCTCTATGTTACACACATCCACTTTTAGCACAAATACAATATACCCTTTTACTCTTCGAGTACGGGTATAATTAACGATTATGTTCTTAAAATGTAAATGTCGCTGAATCAAAAGTTGAATTTCTGTTACCTCTGCACAGCATAGATACATACATTCATATGTACATCGGGAACATACATACAAAAGGATGGATGTACGGAGTACATGGAACGGGGGGGGCCTGGTGGGGGATCCGCAAACTCTGTTAGCTGAGCACACGAACAGTTTGTGCAAACCGAAAACTCCATCAAAAACTCTTCACATGTTGGCAGAAGAGAACTTTTTGCAATGATGAAATTAATGCATAGTTTTCCCCCACAAACTTTTACCCTAAAGTTCTGAGGCCACCACCCTCAACCTGCTCCATCCGGTGTTTTTCCTCCATTTTCCCCAACTACATTTATGTCAGGCAAATAAATTAATAGCACAAAAATGTGTTTAAGTAGTTCCACAAAAAAAGTAGCTATAGGAATTCAAAATGCATCCAAAAGAGCAAAGTTATAGATACCCTGCCTTTCGGTATGTCCAGATTTTACTACAGCTGCAATCATTTGCAGAGTTAGCATCTGCGGTTTTCGATATCTTCAAAGTAGTGGAAATTTTTAAGCTATAACTTGATAGTTATTATCAATAATTATTATAATGTAAATTATTATTGAAGACAGGTATGCCAGATATGCCAGAGATATCCAAGCAGACAGAGATGCCAGTGAAGTCAGAGTAGCCGATGAAAGCAGACGTGGCTATACCTACCAGGGGTTTTAATGTTAATAAACGATCTGCAGTTCACTTTCGAAAGTCCATACATACGTACTATACATGTAAAAACTCTTCTCGAAAATTCCAATAAAAAGTTGAAAACATTGCGCGCAAAAAACAATTGAACAATGCCGTCCCCTCCTCTCCCCTTACCATGATTTATTTGTTTACTTTTGTTTTTGTGGGCTGCCATAATTTATGATTTTATTTCTGTTTAACACGCAGCAAAAAAATTATCTTTCATCTGTTTCAGTGCTTGAATGGCACTCTTCCCCTGCACCGAATCATTTAACCCTCCCCCTTTTGCACGCCAGACTGCAACACTTGCACCCTTCTAGTGGCACCTTCTCATGGGCCCCTGTTGAAATATTAAATTAAGTTTTATTAAAATTGAAAAAAAGCATTTGAGCTCTGAATGTGGTTGGATAGCTTTGTGCGATTATTTCTCCTGTCTGCTCCACTAAAATATTTCAATTAGCTCAAGGGGAGAGGGTTAGTAGGTACTAGAACATGGTTTCAGGAGGGGAGGTAGGCGTCAAGCTTTCTTCTCGTATGCTAATCAACGGGGAAGTACCAAGCAATGTCCCACCACCTGTCACTGCAAATGGAAAGCATTTTCCCAGACTTCATTTCTCTGGCGGTTCCTTTTCATTTAGAGCTCTCTTACGCCCCCCCTTTGAGACTCAACCCTCTCATATGGTAATTTCCACAAGAGTCCCATTAATCCCTCTTTGAAGCGCATTAGAGAAACCAAAGAGTGAGAAACTAATGCTTTAGCGAAAGAGCGTTTAGAAGGGGGGAAAATTGCAGAAGAGAGACCACCGAAAGGAGAGCAGATCAAGGGGAAAGAGTGAGCCACTCAAAGGAAAGAAAATGGTTAAAAGAGAGCACAAATGGTAAGGAAAAACCACACAATGAAGAAGGAACGGGAGAGGGAGAAACCACTGAAAACGATGGAACATTTAGAGGAGAGAAACCACTTCAGGGAGGGAACAGGTGGAAAAGGAGTTGGGTGACGGGTTCCCCCTACTTAGATGTCTTTGATACTGCCCTAAAGCAGCACTTCTCAGCGGGAACTCCGCCTAAAAGAACCATTTCATTCCGCACAGCAAACCCTTCCATTCCCTTCAATTATTTCAATTAGTCCAGCATTTGCACATCCTTCCTTTGCTTCCATAATAACTTCCTGGAGAAGGAAGCAGGAAGCCAGCATCGTCAGCCATCGTCCTTGACCCTGTCAAACACCCCTTGACCCCCTCCGATGATATCAGCTTGTTCAAGAAAAAAGATGACAGGGAGATTGGTTTCGTCCCTGTCAACGGCTGGGAGCCGGCAGATTGTGTGGAAAAGTTTTCCCTTCTGTTCGGTTGTGTTCTGGCAAATTTGATTCCATTGCAAATTGCACTCTGTCAACCGTTCTGCCCTGTCCTGTCCTACCCTGTCTCTCCTTTCTTTTCCTTCTCTTTGGATGACAACCTTCTTCATCTGGAAGTCAACACGTCGTCGTCGGCTGGGTGGCTCCTAGAATAACCCATTTTTGTGTGTTTTCTGGTTTTATTTTGTTTCTTTTGACAGGTCCCTCCTTCTCTACCACCTCTGCCATAATATATTTTCCACTCTGCAAATGTTTTTTGGTCTTTTTGCTACCGCTTTCGAGATGTGTGCGTGCCGTGCTCTTTCATTCCCTCTACACAACAGAAAAAAACCCAACTCAAAAAGTTAGTTCTGCTGATGTCGGGGACTCCACCTCCACCCAACCATCACCACCCATCATGACTGTACTCCTGCCATACTCTTTTCCCTCCCCTCTCTTCATCAGTCAAGTCCTTCCCTGGCGTTGAACCACGTTTACCCTCCCATCGGCTCCCTTGGTACCGGCTCTCTCGTTTGGAACTTGCAACTTGAAGCCTTCATGTGAGTGTTCTCAATGCAAATGGATAATTTTGCTACCCAGTCCCTACCCTTGGGTATATTCGCATCGGAGGAAAAGCCATCACCATCACATCCCAACACGGCAACTTGATTTGATTGCCTTTGATTACACAGTACAATATGTGATTAAAATATACATATGAGTATATCCATTGAAATATGTTTGTGATACATATTAGACTTCTAAATATTATACATAGTCGTTTAATTGTTATATCCAGAATGAAGCAAACACTTTTCCGTGACTGACTCCCACTACAACGTGCAATCGCTCCTCTCATCCGATTTCCAGACAGAATATTACTTAACAGCCCAGTAGATGGTGCTTCGTAGTTCCAAAGCCCTAGGATAATCCAGTTCGTACCCTTTTCGTTGTTGTTATTAGTATTCCCGTTGCCTGCATTGATTGGAATTGTTGTTTCCACTTTGACGCAAGCAAACCCCAACCAAAAATTGTAGTTTTGTGTATGGAAAAGTTTTCGGATCGGAAAGCACTCCCCGAATCAATTGTAAACTTTTTGTGTTTGATTTTTGTTGTCGGCTGTTTGTTTGTGAGAGGATGGAAGATATGAACTTTGGTATCCAAAGGGAAGCATAATTATGCTTTATAATACTTTTTCAATTTGATTTAAACTTTCGTTCTTCTGAAATGGGAACAGAAATCGGGGAAAGAAAATAAATATGCCTTAAATCCAGAGTTTTCCTTCATGAAAAGTTTCCCATTTAAAAAGTTAATTGAAAGTCATTCGGGGAACGCGAAAAACGGCTAAAATGAAAAGCCAACAGAGTAACGGCCGAAGGCAAAAGTGTGAACATAATTTCAGTCCAAGAACAATACTCGGGAGTTTGCATAAACGGCACGGAAATTGCAGCTGCACCTACAACAGCAGAAGGAAACGAAACGAAACGAGAGGAAAGTCCTGCTGCCTCCGTTTTTCCGTTTCCCCAAACTCAAACTTAAAACGGTTAAAAAACTGTTTTTCTTTGCGGGAAAACAGAGAACGGAAAAAGAGCTCCTGTTACACGATGCCTTTTCCACCGACGCTTTTCAAGTGAACACCGATGGAATTAAATTTTATTTAAATGTTTCGTTTTTATCGTAGGTACATATTTCTGGATTGAAATTTAATTTTAAGGACGAATTTATGTGTGTTTTCCGAACACCTTCTCCTTTGTTCGAACACCCTCCGTGAAAATACATCGGTAAAAAATAAATTGTGTTCATGGAAATTTAACGGTATACATATGTACATACACATACATACATAACATAGTATGCGCCTCAAAACAGAGCCGAAAAAAATTACTTTGGGGGTTGAGTCGTTAGGCGTGGCAGTGGCAGGAGTGCCTCTGAGGTTCAATGTGCTCCTCCCTTTTGCTGGTGTCAGAGCAAGGAGGGACGGTTCTGGGAAGTGTTACAAAGAACGAAGGGCCAGCCAGCAAGGGCAAGGGTCCCGGAACTTCAGAAAGTTCAGGCTTTTTTAATTAAAGAAACTAGGGGCAGCAGAGAGGCACCCAACTAGTTAAGGCAATTTTCCGGAGCAGATGAGCATGAGTAATGCGGTGGTTAAGCTGCTGTCAGTGGAGCGTGTGGGATGGCATGTGCCCATCGGCCATGGCATAGCCCATAGTATAATCGCATGAGACACACAAAAAAGAGAATTGAGACCGCTGTCGAGGCAAAGAGGGGTCCCCATTCCATCTATAGGTCTGTAGGCCATTAGCATAGCCAGCGGAGCAACAAAAATAATGATAGACAACAAGCCCAAGAATTATGGCCATAGAAGAGCGGGGGAGAACTGCGACCAACCGCATTCTCTACTCTCTGCTCTCAATGGGAATTGCTGCCAGAGGAAGTTGTCAAGATCTCTGCGAGAAGATATGCTAAATTAAATACAGAAATGCGATTATTATGTGCTTATTTTATGGATTCCGAATTCATTAAAATCCACATGGATGGATTCTCTGATTTGGATTTTCTTTCTGATAATTTTCTATTTTAACGGAAAAGGATATAAAGAATCATAAATAAGGCTTTCTCAATACCAGACTATAAATAGTCGAGGAGATCGGAGTCAAAATACATAACTCGCTGACGCCTCTCCCTCTCTCAGCTTAGCAATAAAAATGTTCGCTTCTCCAATTTCTAGCCTAATTTTAACAGTCACATATTAGAAAACAAAAGCATTATTGCATTAAATAATTTAAATAATTTACTTTTAATTCGTTTCTAGAGAAATGGCAGGCAATTATTTCAAAAATTATGGGTGGGGGGTTTAAATCACGGAATAATTTTTGAGCTAACAAACCAGTTTATGCATTGTATGCACATTGATTTAATAGTACTAATTGTTGTAGGCAAATAAACAGCGTTTAAAGTTTATTTTCTTTCATCTAGTACTCTGACCAGACTAATACTATGTCCGAGTAGGCTCCTGTCCTGGCCCCAAACTGTTACCAACTGTTTACAGCCCATAAAAACAAAGATCTTACACTTCCTTTCACCCTCTTGGCAGCCGCAATTGAGTAAAACAAAACCAAACCAAAGAAATAAAGTCTCACTACGAGAGTCGACTATATGATACCCATGAAGATCTATGTATCATTTGATTTATATCAAATTAGGCTGAACTAAAAAGAGTTCTGGAGTATTGGCTTCAATGCTGCATCTGGTTCATACAAATTAATATTCCTATTTCCGATTAATGTACATACATTTATGTACGTATTCGACGTATAGTATATTATCTTGCTGTGCGAAATCTGTGCAAAATTACAACTATAGCTACATACATACATATGTACATATATCATAAAATTCTCAGGGCCAAGCATTTATTGTCGTGTACAATCCTCTAATTAAATGAATAATACCACGAAATGCAAAGAGTACAAAATAAAAATAACGATAAAAAAAAAAATCCTCCAACTGCATTTCGCCTCTGCCTCCTGTTGCTCCTCCTACGCCACCCATGTGTCAATGGCAGTCCAACGAAGCGAGCGACAGAAGAAGTGGAAGCACCCAAGGGAGAGAGGGGCCATCAGATGGTTGGAACAACAGAAAAGAGAGAGAGAGAGAGGGAATACCAGAGAGTGTGTGGGCACACCAGAGAGAACGGGAGAATATAACCATGAGCCGTTAGACAAGTAGAATTTTCGAGGCGCATTCACAGTTACTCACTTATGCAGCGGTTCGGTTCGTGGGGTACGGTACACCATTCGTGACATATGGGGACGGCTGGCTACCGACGCCAAGCCAAAACAAAACATTAAAGCTAGCCATAAACTTGGCCAAAAGCACAAAACAGTCAGTCCATAAAGGGACGGACGGAGGGCGGTTGGAGTTTGGTTGGGCAGCGGGAGTCGCCGCAGCTCAAACCGTTGATTAAATGTCAGCAGGAAAAAAGCAATAAGCATACGGTATAAGATAATTAAGGATGTAGATACAATATACTGATGTATGGGGTATGCTTAGGGTTTATAGAAACCTCCAAGTATAGAGAAAGTTGTACCAGTCGGCAATTATCTTTATCGAAGACGTAATTTTCTGTTGTACTACCCCGTAATAATATTCGAAATAGATTCTACGGATATTATCATATGAACATATGTATGTTGAAAAGAAATCCTCGAACTAGAAAAAAGGCAAATCGCTGTATTAAAATATGCCTAAAAAATATTCACATTGGTTTTGGTTTACACATATTCAGATTTATGCATAAATGATACCTACAATTGCATCATGGTAAAAGAGTCTCTTTAAATTTAGAATACACTTTAGTCATATTTAAGTAGAATTTCCATGTTTTTTTTTGCAAAATGCATTCTAAAACCACAGACCTTAAAATTCTTTTGTGGTATATACTCGTTCTACATAAGTACAATAAACTAAAATTAACATTTTTAAATAATATCTTCACTGTATCCGTAAATATTGCGTTATTTGACTGTAGGGGAGTGAATAGTTTCCAGAACTGCTTTGTCTTGCGCACTCTCTCACAGTGTTGCTTAGTAAGGATAATTTTCATGTCTGGCATTGCACCTAAAGAGAGAACGCTTCAACTCCCTTTCTTTCTTTCTCTGTTTCATTACTTGTTTTTTACCAGGTATTAAATTACGTTTATCATCATTCTTTGGGTATTCGAATAAATTTTATTTTTGCATGAAACGAGTCTCTGTCGAATGGGTATATGTATTCCAGTCGTATTATCAACAGTAACATTTTTACTGTTTCTGTTTTTCTCCTATAGCAGTTTAAGCACTTATGAGGCAGTCGAATGGATCGGGCAATCAAATCTCATTTGCTTATAAATATCTGCAATCCATTGCGGAAAAGTGACCCATAAAAAAAGAACCGAACCAAAGAATTATCCAGAAAGAGAAATAGACATTGAGAGAGAGAGAGAGAGAGAGAGAGAGACAGCCAGGCACAGAGAGAGTGGCACACAGAAAGCACTTCCGCTTCATACACTCAAACATAAATCAATTTATCCATGGACTACGGTCTGTTCGTCTATATATTTCTGTAATTATAGTAGGTGAGTCCAATTGATTTGACGCTAATTAAACGGCATTTTCATGTCCCCAACTTGATTGGCATTCAAAGTCTGCGGTTTATGCCACCTGCTGCAAATAATTTACTTGCTTTTAAAGGGGACCTGCAGCCGTTATTGGATATTGTATTGATTCGATGGGGGGAATGGGATAAATTGGGATAGTTCTAGATATTTAAAACGATTCCGGGCATAGTCACTTAACGCAGTAGTTACCATTTTCTATTTATCTTTTGAATTTTTCTGTGATTTTTACATAACTATCTCTTTCACACTGAACATAATTAAAATTTTCTGTGGCCTAGATTTGAGTTATCTATTTGTTTGCAGTTTTAAAAAGTTTCAGTTTCATCTAAGTAAACATACAATCTAAAATATTTGTATACCAGTATACAGTTAAAAGTCCCAAAACATTAACAAGAAATGAGGTACAGAAGTAGATTACAAACTAATCTAAAGTTATGGTTAAAATGGATGTTCCCCTTTCATGTAATTACAGAATAACATGACTTTCTTTTACCAATGTGCATTGAATTCTAGTGCAATAATTTCGCTTCCATAGCAATTAATTTTTTCTATGTATTCAAAAGAAGGGCCGGGACTCTCTCTCGTCTTTTGACTTATTTATCCAGCTATATTTCAAACATTTAATCCATTATAATTCTCTATACTGCACAGCAAAGATATATCTTCATTCGGTCACTTGAACCTTTTATTTGTGCATTTAAATCATATAAGTTTATTGATATGGCTTTTGGCTAAGACCCTAATGCCGAAAGCTATAAAAACTCTGCAAAATGCTGATAAAGCACAAAGCCAGAAGAAGAGGACGCATCATAAAAGGTTGCCTTGCCTTGTTTCTTTTTCCTGCTGGGGCTGGGGGAACGTGAGACTTTTTATATTCAGATCATCACGGGAGGGAGGTAGGGTGGTAAAGAAGGTCTTTCCAAAGAGTTCTCTATTGGTTGTTGGTGTTTTCTTCTGGTTTTCTGTTGGTTTTGCTTTTGTACGCAGAGAGGAAAATGAAATGAAAATTAATTCTGGTTTTTGTTTTCCTTCAAGACAAAAGAATTACTCGTACTGTGAGAGCGAGAGAAAGAGAGGGGATGGGGAGCAGCAATGCAAACAATAGCAGCGTTTATTGCTTTGATTATGAAATTTTCCGTTCCGTTTCAATTTCATGCTGTTAAATGGTGGGAAAGCTACACACAGATACTACACGCATACCCATATACATATGTATAAATAGTATGTATGGGCTGTACTTTATGTAACAGGTTTACAGTTACCAATCGCACTTCCATATATGGGTTATGCCACACAACACACAATACGCGTGTTGCTTGGTATTGTGGGAACAAACTCCAACCGCGACTCCTCCGATGCTCTGATGCTCTGATGGAAGTGCTGACACCGCTTTTCCCATATCAGAGATACAGATATGTATAGGGGTTAGTGGTCAAGAAAACAGATATCCCCAAGAATGTGGGGAAGTAATCCCAGTAATCAAGAGGGGATCCCTCTTATTTTCTTGCTTATGATGTTTCCCTTTTGGCGGTTCCAAATATGAATATGACTTTCACTTATACGTACATGGTAATTGTTGGTCCATTGAAATGGGTCGTCAGGCCATCTGCTAATAAACAAACACACTCGCCAAATGATCAACCTCAGAGAAAGTTCTGCACTATTTATCAAAACACAGCTGAAGAGAAGGCTAGGCCAGGCCAAAGCGAGCCATCAACCCAACTGTAACTAACTGGGCTTCACTAACTCCAATAACGCGCTGGAGCCGCAACATCCATCCATCCATTGGTAACAATCGCCATTCATATGTACAGACGTGGAGCACCAGTACCATACGTACATACATACATACATAGATACATATGTACGTTTTGGTCAAGTCATGCCACTTGGTGCCGCATTGTCACGCATCATTAGTGACAGACAATGGAACGGAGAGAAGCGAAGCGCTTGCAAATGGAAGCGTTTATTCTGGTGGGATCTCTTGAGGGGATAGGAGTGAGGAGTGATCGGATGATTATTTGTGGTAAAGCGATATGATTGCATGATGACATGACATGGCCATAAAGTGTGCGACACAATAACCAAAAAAAATACCTGCCACCGGAAAAATTGACAGCACGCCATCTGAATGGGACGGGGGATGGAGAGGTGGCGGAGAGCGAAGAACGGAGAACAGGGTGAAATTTGAGTACAAACTAATGAAAATAAATTATAACCGCATGGAATAACTCCATGGTGTCCGCGGGAGTAGGTCCTCGATTGTTGTCTCTCTTCTCTTTGTTGGGGGTCGTTGCAAGAAACTAAATTTAGTTGCACGAACACTAAAAAGATACACTTATCGGGGCGGGGGTAATCGATACTAGTCTGACTCTCAGAGAGAAGGTTGAACTGATCGAAGGCGTGTGGCACATTCAAAGAGGAAGCCGAAACAGAAACCTGAAACTGAAAGGGGAACTCATACGAGTAGACTTCTAGGGTTATTTTTTAGTTGTGAGGTAACGTGGTGGTAATTAGCTTAATCCTAAGAGAGAATAATAGATGAACCTTCAGATACATATCGTGAGTCTTTAATCAACGCAGAGCTTAAGACCTAAACATTTTGAAAACGAGCAGTAGATCTTTCCTCCAAATAACCCTTAAATGGCTTTAAGAAACTGTTAGATATGTTCCAGTTTGCCAAAACAAAATTTTAATTGATAAGATCTTGGTTTCTTTTAGATCCGAAATAACCTATCTTTAAGCGGTCCTTAGACATATCCCCACAATGAAACAAAAGAACAAAGAAAAAATCTCGTAATTTCCATGTCTATTACATAAAGTTACATTACCAACTTACACACAAATCAGGAAGGCGAAAAAGTCCTCTGTTCCTGGCGCGGAACAAGGACAAAACACATAAATCAACACACACACTCACAGCCAAACAAACGCGGGCGAAAGGTAAAAGTTGTTCCTTCTTTTTACCGAATGAATGGAGATGGAAACAAAAGTTTTCCACCTTCTGTCTGTTATATTTTGTTCAAATGAATCCTTTGAGCAGTGAATCCTTTTTATTGGCTCCTCGGCATAGGATACTCGTAATTAGAGAGACAATGCCATTGTTGACCTTTCACTCTGATTTGCTTTATACATAGTTTGCTCTTCACTCTCACTCCATTTCACTCGTGCTTAATTTTTATATTTTTTGTATTTTTCCACTCGCGTTCGTTGTTGTCCTTTGCTGCCGACGCGACCGACGCGTCGTTTGGTGAGGTTGGGAGAAGTAACGATAGCGGAACCCAACGAGCAACCCATTCACGAAGCGCCCTCTGCCAGCAACTAAACGCAACTGAAGCTAGCCGAGACGTGGAGCCAAGGCAGCCCCACTCGTTCGGGTCGGGTCGGCTTTGGGTCGATCGGGTAACAGCCGGCAATTGCAGCGCATCGTTTTGGCCCCCAAGGTATGTCAATAAGCAGGAAATGAACTCCCACTTTGCGGGTGTCAAGTACTGCCACTTCCTTACCCTTTTATAAATCGACCTTGGCAGCACCTTTCTCTTTTCCGCAAGTGGGGGGTCGTCAGACCTAAGTCTGTTCTGTCGATGCTGCTGCGGCTCTGCGGCTGCTTCTGCGTTCTGTTATACTGCGTTGCTTTTGTTTTGATTCTTTTGGCTTTTGGCTTTGTCTTTGCTTTGTCGGCGCCGTCAACGTCTCCCTCCCCATGCACCCTTCCTCCTTACATCGTTGAACGCCCTGGAATGCGGAGGTGTTCGTTCAAGCTGCTCTCCTCCTGCCATTCTTCTCTTCTTTTGTCGATGTTAATGTTGAAGCTGCAGCAGCAGCAGCTGTACATCTGGTTGGCACTGAATGCTACGGGGAAATGGCCGGGATTCTCCGGTTGGGTTCCTTGTTTGTCAAAAGATTGCTTAATGCTGTTGGTTGTTTTTTTTGTCAAGTGTTGACAGCTGTAATTATTAATTATTGTTGCTGCTGCTCCTACGTTGCTCCTGAGGATTGCAGGTATGTTAGTGTGGGAACAGGAAAGTCAATTGTAGTTCGTAGTTCAGTCTGGAATGGAAGGTCCTGGCTTCAAGCTTCGATCTCCCGACATATGGAGTAAATGCAGCGAACACACCACCTTATACAAATACATCTTGGCTCCCTTTTCTGCTGCCTGCTCTTTAGACTTTCTCCTTGAACCCTAAATGGTAAGATGTTGTAGAGTTCTTGAACGTTAGTGGCCTTTGATGAACCATTCTTTTGGTTCGTTGCAGCCACCCCGTGGAAATCTCTACCGTGGCCTTAATCTGCGAACTGACTGTGATTGGTGCCTCTGAATCCTGCCCAGAAGTGGCGGCAGCATTCGAGAGAACGTCGCGTTCGCACAAACCTAAACCTATGTAAGTTCATTTGCTGGTTTTCTTAGGCGATTATCTTCTCTCCACCACGCGGCAACTAACATTAAAAACGAAACGAAGGCTGGATGGGATACCGAGGCTTTAAATACCCTTTTGTACCCTTAAATACCTTAATAAGAACTTCTTATGAAATCTGCGCGGAGTGCAAGATTTTCAGGCAACATATGCATGTATTTATCTTAAAATCTGAAGGAATTCATATCATATTGTAGTATACCCTCCGCAGAGGGTATTAAAAGCCTAAGACGAACCAACGCAATGCAGTGGAACAAGTGGAAGGGAGGTTGGATGGATGGGGGCTATAAGGATCTAGGCCCTGCCTAGTCTCTGGCTGCATCTCAAGTGGCCCTGAGCGGGCCGCCGTGCCAAGTGGAGACTAAGCTCTCCTAAACGGGGAGAGACAAAAGAACTGGGACGGGGCATAAAGACGAATACTCAAAGTAACTTTTAGCAGTTCACTTGAGAGCCAAAATGCGAAAGCGAAAAAAGTAGAGGAAGAGGAAGGTCGTTGTTTATTGATTGCCCCAAGAAGCGTCGACTATGCGGCCAGAACAGAATGGAGTAGAAGCAGGCATAGAAGAAGACAAAGCAGACATGAACAGAGGGCTGAACAGAGGGCAGAGCGCAGCAAAGAAATGAGAACAAAACAGAAACGGAAAGAGAGCATTCGAGAATTGGCACAGGCCCTTGAAAAAAGTTCTTCAAGCCCACGCAAATGAAAGCCACAGCCGACCGACAAATGGCGAAACGAAGAAGATGATGATGATTTGAGGGTGAGATTAAAACAGAGGAAGATGATGTTTATGCAGAGGAAGATGGGCATGAAGGCACAGACGATCCAAGTGCAAGTGATGGAATTAACACAGGAAGGCAGAAATTATAAAGACTTTTAAGGCAGAGTTTCTATAGAATTTGGAAAATCGGTCTAAAAGCAATTTATTATTTTTTTTTTTTATTAGCAGTCTGTTTTATTGAAAACTGTAATTCATGTATGTACATGCTACATACATAGTACATACATACATACATACAAACAAATCCTTAGAAAAAGTTTTTTTAAATTGAAGGTGCAAGGTATCGAAAGGAATATATAATATGTAGGTATGTACATTTATGTATGGGTATATATATATATGTATTTTGAATATGTTATATTCTAATGCTAGCCCTACATTTCTTTACCCTTCGTGAAGAATGATTAAGATTATGACCAAGTTTTCTTCTAACTCTGTACATACAGTCATGTGATTTAAAATAAGGACAGTTGACCATGCTTCAGAAAATTCTCTATAAAATTGCTGTTTTTAGGAATTTTGAGCTGATCTTAATTTTTATTAGTTGATTCATGTTTGCACTTCCTAAACTAACAGTAAAAATCCAAGTTTAACGGTAAAAAAGAATTAAAAATTTTGTTCGATATGTCATTGACTTTGGGCTGTGAAAAAATAATAGGGACACCCAAAAGAAAACATGTTATATTTCGTAAAAAATCATCTTTCTGAGAGGTTTTAGTTTTTTATTATTGATAGTAATTAGTTTTAGTAATTTTTAGGTATAAAAACATCCATAACGCAAAGTTAAGATAATAGGGACGGAAGGAACGTGCTTAGAAGTACTCAGGTATGCATGGACATGAAAAACGTCCACAATAATGGATTTTTGTACGGAAAATGGCCGAAACATTGACGTTTGTCAAGGAAATTAATGCTAATGCAGTAAAACATACGATTAAATAGGAAACACGGGGAAAAAAAATCAAAATATTCCAAATCCTTGAGAAAAAAAAATATGCTGGATTTCCAGAGGCAACCCCCATTTAAAATTTCTCAAAATTAAAAAATATTTATTGTAGGCAAACCCTCTTAAAATATGAACAATACTTAAAGCTAGCCATATAAACTCCAAAAGACCCGAAAGAGTTCCATGCCTATCGAACAGAGATATACCAAAGATGATGATGGTCGCTAAACACAGAGAACCATCAATTATTGTATTAGGGTGCCCGTGTGAATGGTCCATAGCGATCATCATCATCTTTGGTATATCTCTGTTCGATAGGCATGGAACTTTTTGGGGTCTCTTGGACTTTTGATTGTTAGCTTTAAGTATTGTGCATATTTTAAAAGCGTTTGTCTTAATAAAATATTTTTTTTTAATTTTGAGAATATTTAAAAAGGACTTGCCTCACGAATCTAAGCATATTTTCCTCACGGGTTTGGAATATTTTTGATTTTTTTTCCGGTGTTTCGTATTTAATCGTAAGTTTTATTGCATTAGAATTCATTTCCTTGACAAACGTCAATGTTTCGGCAATTTTCCGATACGAAAATCCATTATTGTGGACGTTTTTCATGTCCATGCGTACCTGAGTACTTCTAAGCACGTTCCTTCCGTCCCTATTATCTTAACTTTGCGTTATGGATGTTTTATACCTAAAATTACTAAAACTAATTACTATCAATAATAAAAAAAAAACCTCTCAGAAAGATGATTTTTTTACGAAATATAACATGTTTTCTTTTGGGTGTCCCTATTATTTTCACAGCCCAAAAGTCAATGACATATCGAACAAAAATTTTAATTTTTTTTACCGTTAAACTTGATTTTTACTGTTAGTTTAGGAAGTGCAAACATGAATCAACTAATAAAAATTAAGATCAGCTCAAAAATTCCTAAAAAAACAGCAATTTTATAGAGAATTTTCTGAAGCATGGCTAACTGTCCTTATTTTAAATCACATGACTGTATATGGTGATTTTATATTTTAAATTAAAATAAAGTAAAATTGCTTCGAGAGAATATTATGTATTTGAAAGCGTTCCTTAAGATTTCCGTTCTTATATTTCGCACCCTTTTGTTTTCATTCCAATCTCGGAGCTCTATCTCGGATGGAGTGCATTTAATTTGAAGGGAGCATTCGGAACATGGGCCTGTTCCTTTCGCATTCGCCGCCTGCCAAATGGCATCTTTTGTTGGCCAAATGATTGAGGCCAGAGAGGAAGAGGGGGAGGAAGGAAGAGGAACAAGCATCGGAAATGCGGCAGTGGGGGCACTCGTGCCCCGGCAGGACAGACGGACAAACGAGCGGACGCCTGGATGGATGGACGGATGGACGGACTCTCATTGAACCACAAGACGAGTGCAAAGATGCCAAATCAACTCGAACGAGTTTTCAGTTCGTTCCCTCTTTTCGTTTGCAGGTCAATTGGACCCCAGCCCCAGTTGGCAGCACTCCAGAGCCCCAGCGACATTTGAGTTTTGCACTCAACATAAACGTGTAACGGTGTAATAGTCTGTCTGGCAGTCAGACCCAGTCAACAGAGTCACTAGTTGAGTGCGTGCAGTGTTTGTCAAATTGCCAGCAGATGAGAGTTTTCCACTAGTACCAGTCCCACCGATCCCCCCACTTTCCTCGTCGTAGTCAAAATCACCGATTCCCGACTGCTATATCAGGCACATCCCCACAGCATAGTTTTTCTCCTCTCCCAACAACAGTTGACAAAAGTCATCCAACCAGAGAACGTCACCGACAAACCAACAACACAACAACAACAACAAGAACAACAGCAATCACAACCGCAACATTTGTAATGGAAATTCCTGCATTGAAATCTCGTTTCATTTCGTTTATCCTCTGTTTTCTGTTTCTGTTTTTTGGTATACCCTTAACAGACGGAACTCGAGTGGAACAGTAATGTGTCTCGTCAGGCAAACGCCATGTATTTTGTTTTCTCATTCTCGGGCATTCTCCTTTGCATTCTCTGTGCATCTGGCAGTGCCTGTGCCATATGGGTGTGCGTAACTCACCACCTTACTTACCACTTTAACTATGAAATAAATTCTCTAAGTAGTTAAAATCAGGATAATCTAGGAACTATTTTAACTTGGTTGTTGATCACATTATCATTAATATGTTTGTGTACATACTCGTCCATTTGTAAATACATATGTTTTAAATACCTTTAGGGTATCTAGCCCTTGAAGCTGATATTTTTATGGGTTTTTGTTAGTTTCATTTTTGCGGTGCGATTTTGTTTGTTCTCTGTAGCTGATGGCTGCAACTGGCATTGTTATTGCGGTTTCGTCATCATGCTCAGCCCCACACCCATTCTCAGCCCCATCCTCATGACAAGTCAATGAACCAGCTAAGTTTCGGGCTTAAACGACAAAAAGCCCTTTCACCTCCATTGGCCATTTGACCAGCAAGCAGCCTTTTCGGGGGTGGGGTACCGGAATGTGTTTTAGGCCATTCTATTTGATGATCGATCGATGGTTATGATTATATGTATGTACTCCCTTCGCTTTCCCCGATGCCCGTGCCAAAGTATTACCATGTCACCTAATGGCCTTCCGATGCTAATGGGCGGAGGAACATCGATTCGATGGATGCCAATCCGCTTATCAGCTGGAAATGTGTGTTTCGCACACACGATTAGCATATTTAATGTTTGGAAATTGCAAATTTGCAAATCCCAGGCAGCACGGAATTGAGTTACAAGCCCATTCTTCTTCGTCTTTGTCGTTGACCCCTGTGTGAAGCCCCAGCCGCCAGAGAGTGGAGGAATCTCCACCATGTTCGTGCCTAGTCTGATCTTTATCTTCGGTGCGCGAGACTAAATAAATTCGCTGCGACACGCCACGCAAACAAATAAAACTATTTTACACCGAGTTGATTTAGTAAGAGTACTAACTCGTACATATATTCCTAGCAATCCCTAAGTGATTAAGTGCGAGTATTAGTAAGTATATTCTTAGATATCTCAGAAAAATAATATTGTTTGGATTTTGGATAGGTTCCACAGCTAAACCCATTTAAAATTTATCTCTTAAATAGCCAGTATCTTTTTCCCCTATAAATCAATAATAATAATAAGTTTCATTGCAGGTTCTAATCTATTTATACAATTAACGATAAAGCTAATAGCACAACTATCTAGCCAAAATCAACAGATACAGACACACAGATCAAATATCAAATTTAACGAACGAATTATGATCAGACTTAGGAAATTAGAAAGTTAGTTAAGCGAAACAGTGCTCCTATAACAGAGACTTACCAGCACCTCATACAATATGTATTTCTTATTCGTATAATCGTTTGCCTGAGGTTACATTGTAGATACATTGTAAAATATTTTCGCAACAGTTTAGCAGTTTAACAAATGCTTAACTATACAATAGATTGTCTTGCTCCCTAATACTAATGATACTAATAATGCACATGATCGGGTTTATTCTGATAATCGTGTGCCTTCGTTTGTGCACCTGCATTTGCTAACCTAGTTCGACTCTACCGAACTAGTATATTCGCTTCGTTTCATTTGTACGACAAAATGTTGAAAAAAAATGATCAAAGTTTTATGTTTATTATGTTTTAATTGATTTCTCATGATATTTGGCCTGGTGGGTCTGTACCCTTTCGAGCCCACAATTGTGAGGCCACTACAATGCCTGGTATTGGTAAATTTCCTGTTTGCACTTGGATTCGCTAAGGATTCAACACAAACGTCTCGGTGTACATATCCAGATCCGAAGTTCGCCACGAGAAACAAACGGAACCTCATGCTTTCGACAACTCTTGTACAGATATTATTTATTATATTCAATATAATATATATTCAATATACTTTCTTGCGTACATATACTTTTGCTCTACATAAATCTACATAAATGAATTATGCATCCCCACTATTCTTGAGCTTTTTACAAATATTATACTAATACTTTGCGTGCCTTAAACTATTCGTATGATCCATTAAACTTATGAAACAATCGAACAATGACCCAATAAATCGAATAAGACCTTCTTCTCTAATATTAGATACGTTTTTCTGTATTCGTTCTCTACAACTGTCATTTTCTTTGAACGAAGAGCACTAATAGGGTGCGAAAAGTAACAAGAATGAAGGGTGCAGCCGATAAACCGTGTATGGGGCTTTCCGCTAATCAGATTGATTTATGGTACGCTACGCAGAAAGTGTTGTAATGGGAATTTCGAGGCGTGAAAACTATCCATAAAAGACAGAGGAATGGAAAACAAAGCTGGGGTCGAACTAAAACACACACATAAATATATATATGTACATATGTACATACACACCTGATCATAATAATAGGTACACCCATCTACTTCAGCTTTAAACTAACATAAAACTTTTCTGTTCTATATTTAAAACTTCAAATTTGTTCCTACTTATTCATTGAGTATTTTTTTTTTCCATAAAATAAACTTGATTTCAGTATAGGATAATGATATAACAGAAAATATTTCAGTTTTTTGCTTCAAAGTCAATATTTTGCTGATCGAAATAATAGGTACACTTTCAGTAACTCTTCAATATTAAGCGAATAGATTGGAAATTCTTGCCTTTTGACAATTAAATGTTAACTTCGTTTAGTTACAGTCAAAATATGAACCAATAACTATGTTGTTTTCTTACAAAAATGGATCAAGAGTCTCATTGTACAGAGGAAGAAACCTAATTGCCTCTTAGTAAAAAAAAAGAAGGAAAATCTATTCGGCACATTATTAAATGAATAAAAAGCTCTTAGAATTGTATTCACAATACTTTAAAAAGGAAAGCTAGTCAGCAAACTCGCGTAAAGCCACAGAAATCTAGCAAAACACTTGACCACTGCATAGATCCTTTGAGCAAAAATGACCAGTTTAAGTCGGAAAAGGCTATTGCAGAAGAAATTAAACAATAATTTGGTGATCCAACGATGCGTATACGACTACAACAAGCCAACCATCCAGGGGAGAATAGAAAAATAGGTTCTACCTATGCGCCAAAAAAAAATATATCGATGGGGCAAACTTTTTGCTATAGGTCACAAAAAGACTGCGTAGGGTGCACCAGAGAGAAAAAGTGGAAAAAATTTTATTAAGCGACGAAACTAAAACAATTATATTTGGGAATGATTTCAAAAGGAGTAAACGACCCCTTAAAGAAACAGATTTTGATCCAGGTTTCACCAAAATAATTTTCAAACATCGAGGGAGCAATTTAATATATGGGGCTGCTTCACCTGGTACGGCGTAGGTCCACTTTTCCCAGTCAACGAACAAAATGAACGCCAAGTAACACAAATCCATATTGGAGAGTGCTACTTTACATTATACTAACGAGATAATGCCATTAAGTTGGGTATTTCAGCAATAGATCGACCCAAAGCCCACATCGACGTGGCTGACCAACTTGGTTGAGGATCAAAAAAAAGGACGTATTAAAGTGTTCTAGTCAGTCTCCCGACTTAAATCCATTCAAAACCTTGTGGGGAGATTTATAAAACGAATTAAGCTAAGTTTTCATTTCAAAATAAGAAAAAAAACTATGGAAAGTCGTCCAAAATTGTGGTACGAGACACAGATAGAAACCGGCCAGACGCCTTTTTTAAATATACCAAAAAAATTAAAAAGCTGATCAAAAAAAGGTTAAACACATTAGATATTAACTAGCAAACACTAATTAAGCAAATAAAAAAAATTAAATAATCAGTTAACAGACTTTTTCATAAAATACTGAAAGTGTACCTATTATTTTGATCAGCAAAATATTGACTTTGAAGCGAAAATTGAAATATTTTCTGTTATATCATTATCCTATACTGAAATCAAGTTTATTTTATGGAAAACAAATACTCAATGAATAAGTAGGAACAAATTTGAAGTTTTAAATATAGAACAGAAAAGTTTTATGTTAGTTTAAAGCTGAAGTAGATGGGTGTACCTATTATTATGATCAGGTGTGTATGTACATGCATGTTATGCTAAACAATGGAAATGTGCCAATGTGGAGAGTTTATTGTTTCAGAAAACGAACGTTACCCATCTTCCTGTGCCAAGAGCTTAACAAATATACCCTTGTAATTTTAGTAGTAACAGGTATAAACAACAACTACAGAAGAGACTCAACTAAGTCGAGATTAGAAAAACAGAAATTGGGTTCAAGAGCAAACAGCACAGCGCTCGAGAGATATGGAGATCTAGAGAGTAGAAGAGGTACAGGGGTTAGATGTACTGTCCCCAAAAACAATGTGTGTGCTAAATGCGTACTCAATAGAAAGCACAGAACAGACAAAAGAAAGAGTGAAACAAACACCGCAGCACACAAACACAACAACAACAAAAATCAATTTAAATTGAATTATACAACACCAACAACACACGCACACATATGCAGATAGCAGAGAACAGAGAATTGCATGGCACATTTACAGCAACAGCAGGAACAACAACAACAAAAACAACTACAAGCCAAAAAAAACGAAACGGGTTTTCGTGAGACGGAGATGAAAAGATTCTCAATGAATGGGAAATCAAGTAAGCGCAAGCACAGGCTAAATAAAGATGAGATGCATAAATTAGACTCCTCTCGCTCTCTCTCTCTCTCTTTCTCCACCATTTGGGATCTTTGTTGCAATTTTGTAAAAATTTGTAAAGGAGCCGCAGTGTGGAATGGTGGGGGAGGCAGACATGTCTGCTCTTTTACCCTGTTTTTTCTGTTTTCTTTCTGTATTTTTTGGCAAATACAAATTGAATACAAATTCAGAGGCAGAGATAGAGATGATAGAGACAAGCACGCTTGATGGAGAGTCTCAGGTGCTCAGGGCTTTTGCTCCAATAATTTGATTATTTAGGAAATTGAACCAGACGAAGAAGGAATATTCTTTTGAAATGAGACAGAATCCGGTTTTGGACCAATAGACAAACAGAGAGGCTGACCGAAGCGGGGGTTGGTTTTCTATTGATTCCTACAAGTTCAATGTCTTTTACTTTGAAATCAGTTATCTGCTCAGGATTTCACTATCTTACCTTTTGCAATCCTCGAATTCTTGTTAATAGCGCCTACACATACACGTGCTTACACCCACACACAGTTAGCAGGTTCCCTTCCCGTAATCCTTACACTAGAACACACACATACACCCCGCACTAAGAGACCAATAAACGCGCGTTAGGCTCCTTTGTTGGTATTTCAAGGCTAAAATATTAAATTAATTTAAAATTTTATATTATGTTTTTGAAAACATTACCATTAGCCATTAACATTGTTATTATTTTTTATATTGTTTTATTTTGTAAATTCGGAAAGAGAGCGACCGAGCTCCGTGCAGCGCAGCGCAAATGAATATACCGAAATATATCGAAGAAACAAACTTAACCCACCGAACCCCGCTATATTTAAACAGGTGAACAACTTGAGTTAAGCCGCGGAAAATAATACTGTTTGTATAAGCTCAATGTAGCTATATCGCGCTTCAAAAATTGTACCACGATATCTTTACTTTAAATGCGAAAATATTTTAAACTTCTTATAATATTCGTGCGTCAACTGAATTTCCCGCTGGTAGACAATGGGTTAAGCGTTCCGTGTCCCTGAACGGAAGACATATTCTCCGATTTTGATATTCGGTTTAATATTACTGGGTAGCTAGAACCTTCAACACTTCATATATAGCTATATCCGATAGATACGCATATTTTCTACAATATCGGACAACTTTGAGGCTTCCGCTCATTGGATTGCTTATAAAAAAAGGTTTAAACAAAAAATGTGAACGAACAATTTATGCATAAAACGTAAGTTGGTATAGAATGACCACTTGTTGCTTGTCAACCGGTGGTATGGGTATATTTATACCCTATGTATGTAATTAATGTTGAAATTCAGTTTTGCAGCTGCTTAAAGACAATAAATAATAATAATGAAAATAAATCTCATTTTGCTATATATTCTCGGGATCTTTTAACTGCAAAACTTCGTTGAGATGGCTTTGAAACAGAGACTGACTGGTTGAGCCTGAGATGACTGGAGCCTCAGATGGCAAACATACCATTAACTCTATTATATCCTCTTCCCAGGTAGCAGAATGTTGGTCATCATTGTTTCTCATTATTGTGGCTGTGTGATGGTGGGTGTGCTGAAAAACGTGGTAGCAGAATGTTGCTCATCATTGTTTCTCGTCATTGTTGCTCATCAATGTTGCTGATTATGCCGGGTGGGTGTGTTGGACAACGTGGTAGCGTCCGAGAAATATCAACAGACAAGCATCGATAACTCTCTAGAGAAATCCGTCGAAATTCCGATAGTTTCAGCCAACGGTAAAAAAAATTTAAAATGCTTTTGCGGAGCTTATAAAATCAAAGTCAAACTGAAATGAAGAATTTCTTGAAAAACCATGAGTACCCCATGTTGATAATCAGCCAACCCATTGTTTCGTTTTCCCCAAGCTGAAGCGGAAGTTCATTGCCGTCCCTGCTGTTAACAATAATAAAATCACCGAATCTCGGAGATATCAGAACCAAAAAAAACCCATGCATGCCCATGCCCCTGCTCAGCAGTTGACATGGGTTAATTACAGATACAGCTTCTACAGAAACCATGTACACCCCTGAGATAACGACGGCAATTGATAAAGACAGCAAATATATCGACTCATTGGCTTGCAATAATGTTTAGTTTTCGAGAGTCAGCAGCGCCATGCAGAAGTTTCTTTCATTCCTCGCCGTCGGGACTCTCTTAGCCCTCTTCAACGTCGACGCGGCGACGACGCCTCAGAGGCTGCCGGATAGCCGCATTGTCAACGGGCGTGAGGCCGCGGAGGGGGAGTTCCCTTATCAGCTCTCGCTGCGTCGGCATACCATCCACATCTGCGGTGCCTCCATCCTCGCCAGCAACTGGGCCATAACGGCGGCCCACTGCATCGACACCCACGAGAAGAGTCCTCGCGACTTCACCCTGCGCCAGGGCACTGTACTGCGCACAACTGGTGGCTCCGTCCAGCCCGTGCAGACCATTTACAAGCATCCCTCGTACGATCGGACAGACATGAACTTCGATGTGGCTCTGCTGCGGACAGCCGTCGGAGCTCTCTCCGCGACGCCCATCCGCCTGCCAGCTGTCGGCGAGGCCATCCCGGAGGGCATGTCTGCTGTCGTCTCCGGATGGGGACACATGGATATCATCAACCCCGTTCTGGCGCCGATCCTCATGAGCACCACTGTGCAGACGGTTAATCAGGAAAAGTGCCACAGTGCCTTGAAAAATCACGGCGGCGTCACTGAAGCGTAAGTATAGACAGAGAGAGAGAGAGACATACAGAGATTTGGGAGTTAGAATCTCTAATTTTTGTCCTATCTTGTCACTATCTTGTCTAGAATGTTCTGTGCGGCAGCCAGGAACACGGATGCCTGTCAAGGCGACAGCGGAGGTCCTATCAGTGCCCAAGGCACCCTGATTGGCATCGTTTCCTGGGGCGTCAGCTGTGCGGATCCCTTTTATCCTGGTGTGTACACTCGTCTGGCCCACCCCACTGTACGCCGTTGGATACGTCTGCTCACCAAATTGTAAATCTCCGTAAATAAAGCATATTGTAATATCAAGGATAAAATGCGTGAATAGATAAAAAGGTACTCTTGAATGTACGCGCTAAACTAATCGATAGTGCCATCCCTAGCAAAGGTCCAGCAGCTGTTCAAGTGCGATAGGCGCATTAACGATAGACCGAAAATTTACTCGCTTTATTTAGTTTATTTTTCGACGGTTATTTAAGGCCTTGCCCGTTACAAAAACGAGTTTTAACCGAATCTAAATCGAGGACTAGCTCTTAAACCAAACGCAGAGTAGACAGTGGTGCAGTGGTAGTGATAGCCTTAGAAAAACAAGCGTGGGAGTGGCATCAGCGGGTGGAATAGAGCAGAGCGGGTGGTGTGGTGTGGTGTGGAGTGGTGGTGGCGGCACGCATTCTATTTAGGGTGAGTGCGGTGCAAATGCACAATACACAAGACAGAAGAAATCAACGAAATTAACAAATACTAGAGATAAAAATAGAGCCCAAACAGACACTTAAGTGCAATCTTTCAACAGTTCGCTCTGCTGAATGTACTGGCGCTGGTTGTGGCTCTGCCTTAAGATGATCTATCAGCTGCTGTGCTGCTCGGTGAGCTTGATCTTCTTCTGCTTCAACGTGTTCTGGCTTTTCTGCAACCTGGCCATTCCCTGGTGCACCCTGACCCTGCTCGTCGTTTGTGTGGCCTCCAAGTTCGTGAAGCTGCAGCGTAGTCCCAACGAGAAGCGGCTGCTCAGCCTGCTGAGCGCGCCAGATGATTGGCCAAGCTACTGGCCCATCGCCAATCGGGCTGCCGGCTACGATGCGCCTGAGAACTCGAAGGCAGCTATCAAAAAGGTGACGTCATGAGGCGGTGGTTGCTTCGACGGCCCTTACCCCAGCGAAAATCAATAACATCCCCCATTTTCAGTGCCTAACACGTGGATATAGGAACGTGCTTCTGGATGCCGGCCTCACATCCTGCGGGGAAATCGTTATAGCCAACCCCAGTCGCCTGGCGGTGGCCCAGCAGCCGTTGAGCGAGTTGCAGAAACTGAACATCACGGAGCAGCATCCCATGGGGTGAGACATGAGCCTGAGGCAAATCAAGTGGAACTTTGTTTAACTCAAAGGTCAATACACAGGTCCCACTTCGAGGCAGAGTCGGTGGCCACGCTCAGGCAGCTCGCCGACTATGTGGAGGCGGACGCCAGCGCGGCCACGCTCTTTCTGCGCCTGCACGACAACAGTGCCCGCATGCTTGACCAACTGCAAAAGTTCATGGCCTCCAATGAGGCGTTTACACAGCGCACAATTGTCATAAGTCGCTCTCCACTGGCAATTTATCAGGTATGCAAAGAGGATGAGGACGCTTCGTACCCTCTAAAAGGATGCTGCTAATGTCAGTTCCCTTTGCAGCTGCGCAAACTGCATCCGGAGATAATTTGCGGCTTGTGGCATGAGACATATCTATCGCTGGCCATGCTCAAATCCTCCACACTGATTACCTCAATCTATGGGGCAATCTTTCGCAACATCATTGCCCCCGTGATCGGCATAAGCGTCGTCTTTCTCAGCAAGGAAGAGTTCAATTTGTAAGCGATTCATTGAGATTATATGTAGTTATGGGCTGCTCTTTAATGTTTAATGTCCCTTTGGCAGACACATTGCCGACTTGTGGCGCAATGTGGGCGTCCGTCCAATCGTCTACATGGTGAATTCTCCCAACGAGAAGCGCTATTTTCAGAAGACCATGAAGATCCAGTATCTAACCGACTCGCTGCGCTCCGAGCCGCATCTCCTGATGAAGGCCTAAGGAGTTCCGTTACCCAGCGGGGAAATCAACGAACTCAAACGAACCCAACTCAGAACTCCGACAGGAGCGCACACACAGAGAAACTGTTTGCATTTAGCTGCGCTACACCTAATTCTTAAGAGTATTTCGTTTTTAATGCCCACGTTCACTCACCCACACTTGATATGTGTTTGTATGAGGCGTTTTTTGTACGCGTTCTGTATCTGTAGAAGCTTTAGAAAGTATTACCCGTTGTGTACTATTACCAGTACCCTTACCCCTACCAGTACCAGTGAGATTGAAGCTATTGTATATTTATGTTTGATTATGTTTTGTGCTTTATTTATTGTATGTAGCGGATGCTTTTTATACTTTACATTGACGTCCTGTATGATTTTTTATATATTTTATTTAATTATGGCTACGTTTTCTTGTACTACTACTATCTCGAAGTTTGTACGACATTTCTAACCATGAACTCGATATGTGCACAAGTGTAGATTGCTTTTTTTGAGTGCCCTTTATATATATGTAGTATTTACACACATACACGCGCAGCTTTTTTATAATGCCGAACATTTGCAAAATTTTTCACAAATGTTCCCATTATTGCTATGCAGATCCCAAAAGAATAACTTGTCTAAGACCAAGTCCCTACAATGGCTACAATTACAATTAAGTTTCTTACGTCTTATTCGAGGAGAGCAAACGAATTGTGTTCCAACGAGCATTATCTATACGACTATACCAAAAAAACAATATACCCTTTTACTCTTCGAGTACGGGTATAACAATTATGCAAGTAAATAAACATAATGCAAACGATTGATCTAAACTCGAAAATTGTTTACAAAAGTTTTCTCATTGATGCACTTAGTTATGTACATATGTACATATGTAAGTTTATATATGTTTAGGTATAGGTTGAGGTATGGTTAAATTAATAAGGCCAATAGCTTTGATTTAAACACATATATATAGTACATACATACATACGTATGAATGTACTATTTACATATAATAACATAGTACAGGCAAACGATATTGAAGTAGTTCGCGACTGTGTACGAAAACGATTCAAGAGTAGGTTCGGTGCGCCAACTATGGGTGAATACTTACTTGCGACGGGAGCGTGTGCATCGTCGTTGCTGGGAGTGAAATCTGCCACGGGAAGAGTGGCCGCGAAGTGCATCTTCTTGCCACGGCTACTGCGTGCCGTCGGGGCTGAAGGGACAGCGGCTTCTGATGATGGAGCGGGCTGCTCTGGTTCGAAAATTGTGGCTGTCCTGGCAGGTCGTCCACGGCCACGGCCGGCTGTTTTCTTGGTGGCCACAGTCACAACGGGCTCCTGTGTAGGCTTCGGCTCCTCGTTGGAAATCATAGCTCCTGGATCTTAGCACGGGCTTTACGTGCGTTACCTCTGCAACTTCTGTGGCCGCCTTCTTCACATCGCCTGGGAGTGGCTGGTCTGGACTTGGTGTCCACAACCAGCGCCAAGGCTTTGAATGTCGGATTCCTCTTGCGACGGCTGCGAGACGGAGAAGGCTTGTCATCGTCTGGGGCTTCTGTGTAGTTCTTGCGCGGCAGATTGCGTCCCTTACGCCTTTGCGAAGTTGTAGTGTGCGGCAGAGTCACCGTGACTATTTCGAGGGTGGCCTCTTCGTTCGGTCTGAGAGAAGATTGGCGTTGTGGGAAGCGCCTCTACCTCGGGCGTCTTGGCTGCTGCTTTGACACTGGTCACCGACTTGCGGTCGCGCCGTGATCCAGATTGAATCGATCGAAATATCTCGGTGGATAAAGACGAGCTTTCCTTAATGATGGGAATTGCAGCATTGGGAACAGGTTCCTAAAAAGAATCTGATTGAATCTCTGGTGAAACCTCTTCGTTTTCTGGCAAAGATTGACGCAGCTCCTCAACTGATGGGGGATCTCCTCGCGCTTCTGCACTTGCACTTGTCCCTCGCTTAGGGGAATCGTCGCCGGGAGAGTTGCTGAGGGACCGTCGAGGCTGGGCCATCTGCTTCTTCATCTGGGAGAGTTTGTTCTCCCGGGGACTGACAAAGAACAGAGATGATCGCTTGCGAGGCGAGATCCTGGGTGCCTTAGCTTTCTCCTGATCGGAGCCTCGTTGGGGAGTGGTTCTTTCCGGCAAAAGGGCGAAAGTGACGGATTCATGCAGCGTTTTCCGCTTTCGTCCACGCAACGAAGTTTAACGCCATCCAAAGACATGTTGGCAGAATGCTCGTCCGGGCCACAAAGTCGAGGAGGAGGTGTGTGTTGTGCAACTTTGGCTTTGGCTTTGGCTTGGGTGCAGCAAATCAGAAACCAGAACGGAGGACCCGAGCGAGACTAAAAGAGATTTTTTACTTTAGGACGTTGATGTGCAATGACTGCACCATCAAGTGGCCCATGCGACACCAAGCCGAAGCCTGTTACGCGCGGATCCCAGGCAAATACGCAGCCCTCCTCCCGCCCAACCGACCGAGGGGGCGCTGCCGCATGACGCGCGACACGAGTACCGAAACCGATCGCGAACATGCAGGAAAGATAGGTTTTAGACTAATATTCGAGGAAAAATTAGGGCTAAACACAACGGTAAACATGCAAAGTTACAAAAGAATATTACTAATTACGTGCAAGGTATGTTAGTATTAGTGATTTAAGTAGACGAAGTGATTTAGTGGTGGATATTATATGGTAGAACGAATTATAATCCGAGCATAAGATCCGAAACGGTTCATGCAAGGAATAATTCGATCTACACAGTGGAAGGTACAAAGGAATACAATTTCTAGAGGATCTAATAGGAATCGTGAAGTTTATGCGGCTCAACAAGTCAGGGCTGTCGATGTCACCCCTGATCAAGTTGTGCATGAAAATCACACCAAGCATTTTTCTACGATTAAGTAAGGATGGAAGGTCTATTAAGAGCAATCTGCAAGAGTAAGAAGGCAGTCTCACACCTTCATCCCAGTTGAGGCCACGCAGAGCAAAAAGTAAAAAGTTTTTCTGGACTGATTCTATACGGTCTTGGTGTACTTTGTACTGAGGACACCATACACATGAGCCGTACTCTAAAATCGGACGAACAAGTGAAATATAGAGAGTCTTCGTTATATAGGGGTCGTCAAATTCCTTTGACCACCTCTTTATAAACCCAAGCACTCCCATGGCTTTATTTACCATGGTAGAAATATGTTCAGAAAATTTTAACTTGGGGTCTAGTTTAACACCAAGATCATCAACCAATGTAATTCTCTCAAGAGAACCACCGCAGAGGGTGTAAGGAGCCAACAAGGGGCTGGAGCGATGAAATGTCATTACTTTTACATTTCGAGGCATTCAGGTGTAACATATTTGCACAACACCATGACTGAAAGTTATTGAGATCGGATTGCAAGCGAGAGTGAAATGAAATGTCCTTATACTGGACACAGAGTTTAACGTCATCCGCATACATGAGTACTCGAGAGTTTGTTAATACTGAAGGCAGGTCATTAATGAAGAGTGTGAAAAGTAGGGGGCCAAGATGGCTGCCCTGTGGTACTCCAGAAGTAACCTGAACAAGTGAAGACAAGGAGTTTTTGAAGAGCACTCTTTGAGACCTACAGCAAAGGTAGCTTGAAATCCATTTCAAAAAGGTTGGGCGGAAACCCTAAAATGTCAAGTTTTTGTGCTAAAAGGGAATGGTTTACAGAGTCGAATGCTTTACTGAAATCGGTGTAAATGACATCCGTCTGCATGTTACCATGGAAGCCTTTAATAATAAAAAGAGGTAAACTCTAGTAAATTTGTAGTTGTTGATCGTCGCCTTATAAATCCGTGCTGAGCTGGAGATATAAAGGGATTTGCAGAGATGTTGCAAGTGCGGGGTTAAAAATTTTCTCAAACATTTTTGGAATAGCGGATAACTTTGATATACCTCTGTAATTCATTGCGTCAGACTTACTACCTTTCTTATGGAGAGGAATAATAAACGATTCCTTCCAGATCGGAGGGAAACAGGAGGAGTTAAGGGATAGGGTGAATAGTTTAAGCAGGGGTCCACACAGAGCGTCGGCGCAGTACCTGAGTACACAGGCGGGGACTCCGTCAGGACCCGGTGAGAACACTGGCTTAACTAGTCGAAGATCCTGAAGCAGTGAGCTTTCATTTAACGTAGGGCTGAAAATGCCGTTCGATCTTGGTAAACTGTATGGATACGGCTGACCAGAGTAGCTTTCATGGGAATAGGTTGTTTGAAAAATTGTGCAAAAAAGATCGGCAATGGCCTGATCATTGTTTGCCGACGAATTATGAAATGATAGCGATAATGGATGTGCGGACGTTTTACGCTTGCTGTTTACAAAGCTGTAAAACTGTTTAGGGTCCTGAGAAAAGCGCATCCTGCATCAAGCTAGGTAATTTTTGTAGCATTGAGCGTTTACAATGGTGAAATTGGACCGAGCTATTACATAGCGAGAGAGAGAGAAGAAGGAGAGCCAACTTCTTGAAATTTTTTATAAAGTTTTGATTTAATGTTTTTAGACTGGATAGCTCTTTGGTAAAACCAAGGGGGCTTCCCAGATCTAATCGGACAAAAATATGGGACACAAGAATCAAAGAGTGTGTCAAGTACATTATAGTAAATGTTTGTGCCTTTCATAACGTCAGTGCACAAGTACAGAGCGGACCAATCGAAATCCCTAATCAGGCTTTTAAGCTTTGTAAACTCGGCCTTACGAAAGCAGCGGACACGTTTAGAAAGTTTATCTGATCGATCCAATACAGAAGGTTCAATATCGACCGATACTTCGAAAGTAGGATGGTAGGAGTCTTCAGGTAAAGTGATCGGGTTAACAACGCTATGGTCGGATCCGAGACGAAGCACAGATCGAGCAATCGACCCAAGGAATTTTTCACATGGTTGACTTGAGACAGGGACAGGTCTAGCAAGCCGTCAATAAAGTCATGTCGTGATATGGGCACAAGGTTATACGACTCGTTTACCGAAGACCAAACAGTGCCTGGCAAATTGAAATCCCCAGAACTATCATGTGGTCTTTATCTGATAGCGAGGAAGAAACAGTTTTAAAGCGGACAGGTGCTGCTCGTATATAGAGATATCCGAAGACGGTGGAATGTACGAGCAGGTAATGAAAACAGAGAAGGCTGGAAGAATCAGTTTTATGCACAGGAATTCCAGGTCTTGTGGAACCTGAATATGAAATGTTCCGACGTGAAGTTAGAGTCCACTGCGATGAGGACCCCTCCTCCACGTCGAGACAAACGGTCATATCCAAATATTGTGTACCGATCTGCCAAAACTTCGGAACTAAGGATGTCCGGCTTTAGCCAGGTTTCAGTTAACACAATAATATGGGACAAAAATGTGAAACTTTCAAGATAGAGAGTGCTGAGCTTAGTACGTAAGCCTCTAGCATTCTGGTAAGTAATTAAAAGAGAGGAAACTAGTTTTTGGATGGGTGGAAGTAGAGCGGGAAGATGAGGATGGAGCACTGGTCTGACTGCCGGGGAGAGTTATGGGGGGCCTATTCTTCTTCTTAGCCTTATACTCTTTCACAACCAAGTGCTCCGGCCAAAAATTGGCAGAACAGATGGTGCTGAAATGAGTTGGGGAGACGCTTATCTTGAAAGAAGCTATCCCCTGGCATAAGCGAAATTAAACTTCTCCACCTTTAGGCCTTCGGCTTTTTATTTTGCTTTGTATAAAAGCAGTAAGAGATGCGAATGAATAAGAATCTGTTCTATAATTTTGCACTCAGAACTCAGACTTTTCCACCTAATTCACGATATTTGTAATATCTGATCTGTCAAAAAATCCTAAAAGTTTGTACGATATTTCACCCATGTGCTCGACGAATGGTTAAATCTGGAGATTTGAAACTTGAACAGTTAACGAAAGAATGGAGAGCGCAGGTTTCAAATTGGAACACCACGAGAACTTAGATGAGTTTAGACGCGTTCAATATTCAATATTCACAATGAAAACTAATAAACCGCGTGCAGCAACAATCAAGCTCATTTATGTTGTTTACCTTTTAATTATTTTCAGCAAGCTCGGTGGCAAGCCTGCTCGGCACAGAATCGGTGTGATTCGGATACTCTGCTGAGAAACTCTAAACTGTTTTAGAAAACCAATATATCCAATATATAGAAAACTCGTTAAGAAACAAATAAACTCCTTGTGGCTGTTCTGACCATTAAGGCATGGTCAAAATCAGCAGCGTATTACTTTTTACTTTACTTTCTTATTTCTGTGCAACGTCTGGAGCGGTGGCCATCTTGTTTGGTCGGGAACGTTCTCGACGAAAAGGTGACGTCATCATATTGAGCCTATTCCTGTCCAAAAGTTGCCAACTGAAATGAAGTCTGGCTCAGAGGGGGCCTCAATCAGTGTCGAAATCGTATCCGAAAAGCAGGCGGCGTCTGATGCGTCAGTTGAGGTGACAACTGTTTCGGAACAGAACAAATGGGAAACCCATCAAAGAAGATCAAACAGTGGACTCCGAGCTAAAGAAACCCCCAAAACGAGGGCGGAAATCAGCCGAGTTTATGCAGGAAGAGCATAGGGAGGTTTTGCCTGAAACATCGAAGCGTCGCGGACGACCTCCATCTGCAGAGAAGGAGACCACAAAGGATGTTACACAGAACCCCCTAGCCCCAGAGTTCCTTGCAGCCATCAAAGAAGATCAACCAGCTGGTTCTGAGGCTGAGCCAATGAAGCCTCTAAAACGAACCCGCAAGCCTTCAGAGCGTGCAAAAACTGAAGAGGATCAGCCAGATGCTCAGGCAGACAGACCTAAGCGGCGTGGACGCAAACCTTCCGTGGATGTCGAGCTGCCAGCTCCGGATGTCCTCGAGAAGCCCAAGCGACGGGGACAGAATGCAGACGCAACAACAGATAAAGGATCATCATTAATGAAGCGCACTGCTTCGGCGGAGCCCGTTGACCTACATCTGGAGGACATCCCCGAGGATATCGAGCAGGAGCCAGAGCCAAAGAAACTGCTGCTGGACGAGGAAGAGCAAAAGACGCGTCGACGCGGACGCAAACCCACAGCCGAGACGGTGGATGTCCCAGAGGAGCATGTCGAGGCAACCAGCTCTCGGCGACGCGGACGCAAGGCGACCGTGGAAGAAGCTAAGGTCGACCAGGCGGAGCCGAAGTCAAAGCGTCACAGTGCGGAGGGTGCACCACTGGAGGCTCCTCTTCCCGAGATCCTGGAAGCATCAACAGGAAAGCCAGCACGACGAGGACGCAAACCAAGCGTGGATGTGGATGTGGCAGAGAAGAAACCGCCAACGCGAGCTGTCCGGAAACCATCGGCGAGTATCGACGAGGGGACACCTCAAGCCAAAAAGACATCTGCGCTACGAGGACGCAAAGCCTCCGCCCAGGAAGAAGGCATCGATGCGACTCTCCATACCCCGAATGCGCGTGGCAACTCATGTAAAAACAAGGCCCGGACTGAGTCCGAACCAGGGGCCCAACCGGCCGCTAAGAAAGCACGTGGCCGAGCCCGTGCTGAGACCCCAGTGGTGATGATTTCAGACGAGGAGCCGAAGCATACACAGGAGCCCGTTGTGACTGTGGCCGACAAGAAAACAGCCGGCCGTGGACGCGGACGACCTGCCAGGGCAGCCACAATTTTCGAACGAGAGGCAGAGCAGCCTGCTCCATCATCGGAAGCCGCTGCCCCGTCAGCCCCACGCAGTGGCCGTGGCAAGAAGGTGCACTTCACGGACACTGCCCGTGGCAGATTCCACTCCCAGCAACGACGATGCGCCCAAGAGAGTCCCGTCGCAAGTAAGGATTCACCCATAGTGGGCGCACCGATCTAACTCTTGAATCGTTTTCGTACATAGTCGCGAACTACTTCGCTATCGTTTGCCTGTACTATGTTAATATAAGTAAATAGTACATACATACATATGTATGTATGTATATATGTGTTTAAACCAACGAATTTTATTATTAGCCTTATTAATCTAACCATACCTAAACATATACCTAAACATATCTAAACTAACTACATAAGTGCAACAATGAAAAAAGTTTTCTAAAGGATTTTTGAGTTTAGATCAATCGTTTGCATCATGTTTATTTACTGATCGTATCATCGCATCGTAATCAAATGAAACTTGCATCATTGTTTTTTATACCCGTACTCGAAGAGTAAAAGGGTATATTGTATTTGTGCTAAAAGTGGATGTGTGTAACACACAGAAGGAGGCGTTTCCGACCCCATAAAGTATATATATTCTTGATCAGCATCAATAGCCGAGTCGATATAGCCCTGTACGTCCGTCCGTCTGTCCGTCTGTCCGTCCGTCCGTCTTGTTTGTCGCCCATTGCTCGAAGGCTATAAGAGCTAGAGCAACCAAACTTTTATCCAGTCTGATGTGGTATCTCACTCCTAGAAAAGTGTTTCAAAAATTTCGCCCCGCCCACTTCCGCCGCCACAAAAGAGCGCACATCTGTGGCGGCCACAATTTTGACAATAACAAAAACTAAAAATGCAGAATCATAGAGACAGCCCATATCTATCAGGGGCCCAAATCTGAATCGGATCGGATCATTAATATAGCCACAATAGACAAAAACATACGCAAAAACTTCGCTCCATCCCTTTCGCACTCACAACACAAAATCGAGTTGATTTGGTTTTTCGTAAATATGAACGCCTGGATCTCAGAGACTATAAGAGCTAGAGCAACCAAACTTTTTTTGCCCAGACTCCTGTAATACCGAACCTGAACAAGTGTATTTCAAAAATTTCGCCCCGCCCCTTCCGCCCCCACAAAAGACGAAAATCCACAATTTTGAAGATAGAAAAAACCAAAAATGCAGTATCATAGGAAATGATCATATCTACCAGATTCCCGAATTTGGTTCACATCGGATCATTATTGTAGCCACAATGATCAAATGAATTTTCGTTCATTCAGTGTTTCCCCGCCGTTCTGTGTTTCCCTCGTCCGATTGCTGCTTAAGTCATTTATTGGGGTTGATTGTCGCAGCAGATTCTCTCACACACACACTCGCGCTCAAACATGCTGCCTCGTGCAGTGCACGTGTGTTGTTGTGAGAACTGATGTAGATGTAGATGTCGATGACAGATGTAGCAAAAATGTAAAATGTAAAAACTGAAAAACATTTTAAAATTCCACATAAATCACTGAGTACGGGTATAAAAGTAGAGTCGCGTTCGAAGCGACTCCGTACGTTCTTTCTCGTTTGGTATAGTCGTATAGATAATGCTCGTTGGAACGCAATTCGTTTGCTCTCCTCGGATAAGAAACTTAATTGTAATCGTAGCCATTGTAGGCAGCATTTGTGATGGGAACATATGCGAAATCGTACAGGACGTCAATGTAAAATATAAAAAGCATCCGCTATGCATCGCCGTAAACGCGACACTACTTTTATACTCGTACTCAGTCTGTACACATGTGACTAATGTGGAATTCGTAAATATTTTATTATTTTTTACATTTGAAATTTTTCTGTATCTGTCATCTACATCTACATCACTTCTCACAACAACACGCATTCACTGCACGAGGCAGAGAGTGCGAGCAGTGTGTGAGCGAGAGAGAGAATCAGTAGCGGCTGCTGGTAAAAATTAATTTCATCATTGTGGCTATTATATTTTATATTTTATTTTATATATTGGGCGCGGTGCGAAATTTTGAAATACACTTGTACTGAAGTTGTATCACAGGAGTTTGGGCAGAAAGTTTGGTTGCTCTAGCTTTTATAGTCTCTGAGATCCAGGCGACACAAAATACGAACAACCAAAGCGATGCGTTGGTGTGTTAGAGAGTGCGAGAGGGAACGATGCTTTTTCAAGTGGATTTCTCCATTATAGTCACAACAATGATCCGATCCAATTCAGATTCGGGCCTTTGATATATATGGGCTTCTTCAATGATTCCGTATTTATCGTTTTCTGTTATCTTAAAAATTCTGGACGCCACAGATGTGAGCCCTATGTTGGTGCAGAAGTGTGCGGGGCGTAATTTTAAAATACACTTGTAAGAGTGAGATAGCACATCAGTCTGTAAAAAAAATTTGGTTGTTCTATCCCTGTTGGTCTCCGATCAATGACAAACAAGACGAACGGACGGACGGACAGACGGACATGGCTATATCGAATCGGCAATTGATGCTGATCAAGAATATATGTATATGTATATAATATATATATTTACCATAAATACAATATACCCTTTTACTCTTTGAGTACGGGTATAACAATTGAGTGTCCCAATACTTATTTCCAACAGGTGTAGAAATTATCCAACCTTTGGGAAAACTGAAAGTTTCTCGCTAACTATAAGTCCTTAACGCTATGCTTTCTACTGTAAGTGTGCGCATCGGACAGATCGGTAAAGAGTAAAGATTAGGTAAAGAGTTCTCACTGAGAACTTACTCCATGGTTCTTATTAAAACGAGAAAGAACGTACGGAGTCGCTTCGAACGCGACTCTACTTTTATACCCGTACTCAGTCAGTACACATGTGATTTATGTGGAATTTTTAAAATGTTTTATCATTTTTTACATTTTACATTTTTGCTACATCTGTCATCGACATCTACATCTACATCATCTACATCAGTTCTCACAACAACACACGTACACTGCACGAGGCAGCATGTTTGAGCGTAAGTGTGTGTGTGAGAGAAGCTGCAGCAACAATCAACCCCAATAATTGACTTACGCCGCAAGAGGAGGTGGGGGATTGCTGCTGAAAATTCATTTCATCATTGTGGCTATAATAATGATCCGATCTGGACCAAATTCGGTAGATATAGTCATTCTCTACAATACTGCATTTTTAGTTTTTTGCTATCTTCAATATTGTGGATTTTCGTCTTTTGTGGGGGCGGAAGGGGGCGGGGCGAAATTTTGAAATACACTTGTTCAGGTTTGGTATCACAGGAGTCTTGGCCAAAAGTTTGGTTGCTCTAGCTCTTATAGTCTCTGAGATCCAGGCGTTCATTTTTTACGAAAACCAAAATTACTCGATTTTGTGTGAGTGCGAAAGGGATGGAGCGAAGTTTTTGCGTATGTTTTTGTCTATTGTGGCTATATTAATGATCCGATCCGATTCAGATTTGGGCCCCTGATAGATATAGGCTGTCTCTATGATTCTGCATTTTCGTTTTCTGCTATCTTTAAAATTGTGGACGCCACAGATGTGCGCCCTTTGTGGGGGCGCAAGTGGGCGGGGCGAAATTTTGAAACATTTTTCTAGGAGTGAGATATCACATCAGTCTGGAAAAAAAATTTGATTAGTCTAGCTCCAATAGCCTTCGTGCAATGAGTGAAAAACAAGACGGACGGACAGAAATGGCTATACCGACTCGGCTATTGATGTTGATCAAGAATATATATACTTTTATGGGGTCGGAAACGCCTCCTTCTGTGTGTTACACACATCCACTTTTACCACAAATACAATATACCCTATTACTCTTCGAGTACGGGTATAAAAATAACTATGAGTCACCAGTGAGCAACCCATCGCTATAACTGCCACTAGGAGGAAGCATTAACTGCAGATTAGACCCAAGGTTTTGTTTCAATTTTTCTTTATTATTTGGGGGATGTCTTACTATATATGTATGTATAAGTATTCTTGTGTATATGGTATGCTTAAGTCTAGTAAGGTTTTACATTTCTGAGCAAGGGAATGGGAACCTTTGACGGGGATATATGTACGTACCATTAACGATAGGGCTTAGAGATAACCATGCATCGAGTTGTCGATAGATGTATGTTTGTAATTGTATATTATACAGAAGTTCGTAAAGTGTGTGAAAGCATAACAAAATTGTACGATAGAGATATTTATATATAAAACAAGTGGGCAAAATGCAAGATGGCAAACGAAAACCAGTTCCTTATTTGCGGCGGGAGCGTGTGGCTCTCTTGGGGGCATCGTCGTTGCTGGGCGCGGACTCTGCCACGGGCAGAGAGGCCTCGAAGTGCACCTTCTTGGCACGGCCACTGCGTGCCGTCGGGACTGAGGGGACAGCGGCTTCCGATGACGAAGCGGGCTGCTCTGGCTCTGGTTCGACAATTGGGGCTGCCTTGGCAGCTCGTCCGCGTCCACGGCCGGCTGGTTTCTTGGCGGCCACAGCCACCACGGGCTCCTGGGCAGGCTCTGGCTCCTCGTCGGAAATCATCACCACTGGGGTCTTAGCACGGGCTCCGCCGCGTGCTTTCTTGGCAGCCGGCTGGGCCTCTGGGTCTGGCTCAGTCGCGACTTTGGCTTTGCGTGCGTTGCCACGCGCATTCTTTCTGGCTACTGCCTTGGGCTCCGCCTCCTCCATCTTTGCAGACTCTGATTCGGCCACATCCTCGACCTTGCGACGGGGAACACGTCCTTTGGTAGTGGCGACCGTTGCCACCGCTGGTGCCTCCTCTGCAACTTCTGTAGCCGCCTTCTTCACTGGAGGCTCCTCCTCGTGCGGCTCCTCAGCGCCTGCCTTGCCCTTGCGTCGCCTAGGCGTGG
This sequence comes from Drosophila bifasciata, assembly GCA_009664405.1. Classification (NCBI taxonomy): domain Eukaryota; kingdom Metazoa; phylum Arthropoda; class Insecta; order Diptera; family Drosophilidae; genus Drosophila; species Drosophila bifasciata. Next base: position 33,925,142 of record CM019044.1, read on the forward strand.
CTGGTCTGGGCGTGGTGTCCACAATCAATTCCAAGGCTTTGACTGTCGGATTCCTCTGGCGACGGCTGCGGGACGGGGTCGGCTTGTCATCGTCTGGGGCTTCTGTGTAGTTCTTGCGCGGCAGATTGCGTCCCTCACGCCTCTGTGAAGTTGTCCGGTCCGGCAGAGTCACCGTGGCTATCTCTGGGGTGGCTGGGGTAGTTATGGCTGCCACTTCGATCGGTGGCCCCTTTTGAGAGAAGGTTGGCGTTGTGGGAGGCTCCTCTACCTGGGGCGTCTTGGCTGCTGCTTTGACACTGGTCTGCGGCTTGCGGTTGCGTCGTGATCCAGAGCTGGGCTTGTCATCGTCGGGGACTTCTGTATAGTTTTTGCGCGGGATGTTGCGTCCTTCGCGTCGTCGTGGTGTCAGCTCATCCTCTGTGTGGGAGGGCGAGGAGTAAGCCCCATCGTTGGGTTTCTCTGGGGAGGCCACAGGGAAGGCAGTGACGGCGGGAACGATTACTGTGAGCCCATCCGGAGTATTGAGAGTCGCATCGATGCCTTCTTCCTGGGCGGAGGCTTTGCGTCCTCGTCGCGCAGTTGTCTTTTTGGCTTGAGGTGTCCCCTCGTCGATACTCGCCGATGGTTTCCGGACAGCTCGCGTTGCCGGTTTCTTCTCTGCCACATCCACATCCACGCTTGGTTTGCGTCCTCGTCGTGCCGGCTTTCCTGTTGATGCTTCCTGGATCTCGGGAAGAGGAGCCTCCAGTGGTGCACCCTCCGCACTGTGACGCTTTGACTTCGGCTCCGCCTGGTCGACCTTAGCTTCTTCCACGGTCGCCTTGCGTCCGCGTCGCCGAGCTGGTTGCCTCGACATGCTCCTCTGGGACATCCACCGTCTCGGCTGTGGGTTTGCGTCCGCGTCGACGCGTCTTTTGCTCTTCCTCGTCCAGCAGCAGTTTCTTTGGCTCTGGCTCCTGCTCGATATCCTCGGTGATGACCTCCAGATGTGGGTCCACGGGCTCCGCCGAAGCAGTGCGCTTCATTAATGATGATCCTTTATCTGTTGTTGCGTCTGCTTTCTGTCCCCGTCGCTTGGGCTTCTCGAGGACGTCCGGAGCTGCCAGCTCGACATCCACGGAAGGTTTGCGTCCACGCCGCTTAGGTCTGTCTGCCTGAGCATCTGGCTGATCCTCTTCAGTTTTTGCACGCTCTGAAGGCTTGCGGGTTCGTTTTAGAGGCTTGATTGGCTCAGCCTCAGATCCAGCTGGTTGATCTTCTTTGATTGCTGCAAGGAACTCTGGGGCTAGGGGGTTCTGTGTAACATCTTTTGTGGCCTCCTTCTCTGCAGATGGAGGTCGTCCGCGACGCTTCGATGTTTCAGGCAAAACCTCCCTATGCTCTTCCTGCATAAACTCGGCTGATTTCCGCCCCCGTTTTGTGGGTTTCTTTAGCTCGGAGTCCACTGTTTGATCTTCTATGATGGGTGCCAGGATCTCCTGACCCTTGGGCTTCTGTGGTTCCTCCTTCTCCGCTGATGGAGGCCTTCCACGTCGCTTCGCTGTCTCAGGCCGGGCTTCTGTAGTTGAAGGTAGAGGCCCCTTGTTTTTTTTAATCTTTTCGGATGGCATCTCTTCCTCCTCGATTGGATTCAGAATCTCCTCCGCCTTGGTGTTTGCTTCGTTGTCCTTTGCCTCCTCTGCTGATGGCTTGCGTCCACGTCGTTTCGACTTTTCCAGATTGGATTTGGCTGTCTCTGGCTCCTGGTATGCTTCCTCTACTTCTTTGGACTGCTTTCGTCCCCGTCTCTTGACCATGTTGGGTTCCTTATCCTCGAGGATCGGCTGTTCCTCGGCGGTCGGTTTGCGGCCCCGTCTCCTTGGCCTCTCCGAGTCGCTGGCCTCTGTAGTTCTCTCTACAGACGGGCCCTTTCGGGTTACCCTCTTGGCAGCAGGCAGTTCCTCCTCTTTAGCGGTGGAGTGCCCGTCCTTGTGCCCCAGTCGTTCTACCTTCTTCGCCTCCTGCTTGGCTGCCTCTTCTGCTGGCACTTCTGGCTTTCGCTTTTCCCGGTTTTCTGTTTCTATCTCTGGTTCAACTTCTGTCAAAATTTTTTCTTCAACCGTTGGAATTTTCTTTTCAGAATTACTTTCGGGCTGCTTCTCCGTCGCTAGGGTTTGCCTTTTGTTCTGTGCAGAGTCAGTTTCCACCTCGACTGACGCATCAGACGCCGCCTGCTTTTCGGATATGATTTTGACACTGATCGAGGTACCATCTGTGCCATATTTCATTTCAGTTGGAGACTTTTGGAGTGGAATAGGCTCAACTGTGGCCTCACTTGGTGCATCAGGGGTTGTGGGTACCGCTACCTCAGGGGGCGTGCCCGAAGACGAGGGCTGCTCTACTGAAGGTGCATCTGTTGCAGCTTCCACTGTGGGTGTTCCAGCTTGTGTTGGGACTTTTTCCTGCGGATCGTGGCTCGAATTTGAGTCGCTCAGTTCAATCACAACATCATCCATTTTGATTTTAGAGGGGAGCACTTTGGTAGTTGTTTCCCTTCTATTCACTTGCAGATCCACAGGCTCGGCTTGTTCTTCCAGCATATCCATGGCCACATGCTCCTCATCCTCCTCCATCATCCTGGCTAGAAGTTTCTTCTTTTGGGGATGACTCTGATTGACTGTCGTCTGATATTATTTGGATCTCGTCGTTCGCACTTTGCCCTGTGTTTGCAGACGGACGGTTTTCCAGAATGTTTGCAGCATTCAAACAGATTAAGGATCGATTTGTGGGGGTCTCATCGACTGCTTCTTCAGACTCTGACGTTGAGGAAACTGATTGAATTTCCTCGGCGGAAAAAGGTGTGCTTTCATCATCGATTGATATCGGTGCATTGGGAACAGGTTCCTTATAAGAGCCTGATTGGTTCCCTGCTGGTATCTCTACTCTCTCTGATGATGATTGACAGAGTTGCTTTACTTCCCCTGATTGCTCCTCAATCGGAGTTGGAGGGGTGCTTTGCTCAACGAAGGAAGCATTGAGAACAGATTCCTTAGAAGGTTCTGATCGAATCTCTGCGGGCTCCTCTTCTTTTTCTGGTAATAGATGATTCACAGGCTCCTCAACTGCAGGAGTGGTGCTTTCCTCAGCAATTGAAATTGAGGCACTCAGGACAGATTCCTTGGAGGATCCCAAATGAATCTCTGATGTTTCCTCTTCCTTCTCGGGTGATGATTGTAGCAGTTCCTTGACTGCTTCTACAGACTGCTCAACGAAAGGTAGATCCCCTTGAGCTTCTGCAAATGCACTTGATGCGTCATTAATTTCAGCTTTACATTCTGGTTCTGTTTCGGTCTCAGATTTTGGTTGAATATTCAGCTCTGGAGGTACAGCAATCTTTTCTTGGATCCTGAGTTTCTCTGGAGTTTCTTCCTCAGACGTTGAATCCTTTTGAACAGCAGCCACATCGTTGGTTGTAGATGCCTCTGGATTGACTTCTGCATAAGATGTGGATATTGTTTCGCTTTCTTTGGGTAAATCGCTGGCTGCGGCTCTCGGAGTTGCTTTTGGGTCCAGAACTGAGACCGCAGCAGTCTTCTCTTCCTCCGTCGTGTAGACGGGCGACTCTTTGTCAGAAAATGTCTGTTGCATGACGGGTACATGGGTTACTGCATCGCTCGAAGTATCCACGGAAGACTCTTCCACTGGCAATGTGTCCGCTTCTTGGGCTGCGACCTCTTCATCTATTGCTTTAGGTTGTTCATCGATGGGTGGTTTGGGAGCTTCTGGAGTTTGCTCCATATTTTCAAAATTGTTAGAGGCATCTATTTGGATCACGTCATTTCCGTTCTCCCTATCAGGCTCATGTGATGGGGATATCTCTGCTTCGTTAACGACCTCCGGGATGTTCCCACTCTGCGTGACATCCACGTTCTTTGATTCTTCCAGAAGGGAAACCTCTTCAAGCTGTTCAATTACAGATTCCTCGCTTGAATAAGGAGGCTCGGCAGCTTCAGATGGCGCTGTTTCTGCGTTCTGGCCTTTGCTTTGTTGACCCCCACTGGGGCTCTCGCTTTTGGTTGCGTCCGCTGGCTTTACATCTTCTTGAATGACATCTTCTTTGATCATTTTATCAGCAGATTCTTCGGCTGGAGATTCTTCAGGCTCAGGCATTTCCTCGACAGTAGAAACGTCTTTAAAACGGTTTGAGGCATCCAATCGCATAACCTCATCTTCGTGTTTATCCTTTTTCTCATCAGCTAAACCTATATCCTGCGTTAGATCTACTCCAGTTGCTGCGTCGTTTGTTGCGAATACCGTAATGGCGATCTCCACACCAGCTGCAGGCTTCTCGTTTGCTTCAGCATTGATAGGCTCGTCCGGTGGGGTCGCGACATCTTTCGTCTTATGGCTGGGACCATTGGCCCGCTGATCTTCAGATTCTTCAGGGCGAATCTTATCTAGCGTTGTTGCCAATGCAATGGAATCATCTTGAAATGAATCTTCAATCAAAGATTCCTCTGGAACCTCTTCAATCAAAGATTCCTCTGGAACACCTTCAATCAAAGATTCCTCTGGAACATTTTCAACTAAGGATTTCTCTGGAACCTCTTCAATCAAAGATTTATCTGGTATTACCTCCTCAACCAAAGATTCCTCTGAAATATCTTTAATCAAAGATTTCTCTGGAACATTTTCAACTAAGGATTTGTCTGGAACCTCTTCAATTAAAGATTTATCTGGTACCGCTTCAATCAAAGACTTCTCTGGAACATCTTTCACCAGCGATTCCTCTGGAACATCTTCAATCAAAGATTCCTCTGGAATATCTTCTTCAAAGATTCCTCTGGAACCTCTTCAACGATTTACCTCTGGAACATTCCTCTTCTTTCACCAAGGATTCCTCTGGAACATCTTCAATCAAAGATTCATCTGGAACATCTTCAATCAAAGATTTATCTGGTATTTCCTCTTCAATCAAAGATTCCTCTGGTACCTCTTTGTCTGGAACCTCTTCAATCAAAGATTTATCTGGAACATCTTTCATTAAGGATTCCTCTGGAACATCTTCAATCAAAGATTCATCTGGAACATCTTCAATCAAAGATTCCTCTGGTACCTCTTCAATCAAAGATTTATCTGGTACCTCTTCAATCAAAGATTCCTCTGGTACCTCTTCAATCAAAGATTCCTCTGGAACATCTTTCACTAAGGATTCCACTGGAACATCTTTGACTAAGGATTCCTCTGGAACATCTTCAATCAAAGATTCCTCTGGAACCTCTTCAACCAAAGATTCCTCTGGTACCTCTTCAATCAACGATTCCTCTGGAACATTTTTAACTAAGGATTCCTCTGGGACGACTTGAATTAAGGATTCTTCGGTGGAAGGCGCTTCAACTTCTTGCGGTTGATCGATGACGGACTCTTCGTCAACAGTTTCTATAATGCTGAATGAATCCAATTTTGCAGGTGGTGTCGTAGCTTCCTTTCCATTCTCAGCTATGGTGATTTCTTCTGTAACGTCCACCACATTTGAGTCATCTTCCAGATTATGGGCTTCCTCTTTAGCTGGTACACTTGCAGATTCAGTAGCAGGAGACGCTTCGCTGTTTGATTCTTCAGCAGGTTTTGGCGCACTTGAAGCTTCCAGTTCCTCGGCTCCGCGTTCGTCTGTTTTCAAACCCGTTTCATGGGATAGTATCTGTTGATCTTCGAAATCAAATGTATCTTGAATAGCGTTTACAGCAGCCGAAACATCCTGAACATCCTCTTCCTCAGTTCCTTCTTTAACCAAAGATACTTCGGCAGGCGTTTTGTTTGCTTCTGGCGATGATGTCTGCTCAATGATATCCAAACTGTTCTCAACCGATGGGATATCATAATTTTCTTTTGGAGCTGATGATTCCTCCAAAGTCACCTTCTCCTCTTCATTTTTATTTCGAACTGAATCCTCTGGATGCCGCTTGATTGGAGATTTTTGTTCTAACTCCTCTTCCACTGGCTCCCTTTCAGTGCCCTTGTCCGTGGTGATTTCTTCTGGCAACTCTTTGGACGACAAAGCTTCAACCCCTGATACTCCAGGTGTGGCAGCTGGAACTTCCTTTGCTGTGATTTCCTTATTCGCCAATGAAGGAGTAGGCGATGATCGGCTGGTATTGCTTGTGGAAGCATCTGCAATGATACAGCTTGAGCCATTCAATTTAATGGCCGAATATTCGATTGAAGAGTCGAGAGGATAAGTCTCGGACTCCACGACAGAAGAGACATCCGTTTCTTTAGCCTGTGGTGGTTCGGTGACTTCGCTTGATTCCATTACAATGATCAGTGAAGAGTCGTTGGTGAGAGTCTGAGTTTTGCCTGGAGTTTCGCTGGGATTGATGGCATTGATGCTGCTCTCAGCCGTGACATCTTTTGCTTCAATCAATGAAATGTCATCTACTGAAGAGTCTACAGTTTGTGTGTCAGCTCCCATGGACTCCTCGACAGATCTAGGTATATCTTTGCCATTTGTATCAGTTGCCTCTGTGGCAGCGTTTTCGTTGGGCTCCTTAATGGATCTACTACTGATTTCTTCCGCCACCTTCGGCATTGGAATGACTTTGTCTTCTGCGATTGTATACGGTGGTGCAGCCTCCTCGTCATCGCTGAATACCAAGGGCTCGTTCATACCAATGATTGAGTCAGTGTCAGAGCGATCGTCACTCGAGATCGGGACAGATGGCGGACGGGTGGTCTGAACCTTTGTCTCCTCCACGGTCACGCCGCCCGATTCAACACCGGAGACAGACACTGTCAGAGGGTCTGAGAACATCGAATCCGAGGTCTGATCCAGCAGCTGTATGCCACTTATGTCGTTGACGCTTGGCGATGTGGGCCTGGACGCCTCCCCACCCTCCTCAGTCAGTGTGCTGAGGTCCAAGTCCGCCCTGATGGCAGCTTTGTAGGTGGTGCTGGTCGTCGCAGTCTTGCTGTAGGTCGGGGCCGCACTCAAATTCATCAGGTCCTCCGACGAGACCGAGTCGTTCTGCTTGGAGGCAGCCAGCGGATCGGCGTTAGTGGCCGTGCTCACGGTAGTCACATTTATTTCTGTTTCAGTGTCATCCACGTGTACCACGGACGTGCTGGGAACATCGTGAAAGATATTGTCCAGGGGCAGGTTGAGCCCTCCAACGCTCAAATCGTACCTTAACGCCATCGAGTCCCTGGTCAAATCCTTGCGCGAATGCAACACCGTACTGGCTGGCTCATTGGGTACCATAATGTTCTTGGCGCTGGGAGTCTTCAGAATCCTGTCGAGGTCACTGCTCTCCGCATCTTCCGCTGGTGCTCTCCGCCTGCTCCTGCGGGGTGTGTCTGAGACGCTGTCAGAGGCCTCCAGCAGCTCCTCAATGTTGCCCAGAATGGGCGAAGCAGGCATCTTGGGTGTCTGCATCAGTTCCCTCAATCCCTTGAACAGCGGCGTGCTGCAGTTTTTGGGCGTCTTTAGCAAATCTTTCAGGCCGTGATAGTCCAAATTGTCGGGCTCATCTGTGGCCAGTTCTGTGCCATAATCTTCATCTTCAGCGGCCACCCTTTCTTCTGTAACAAAGAAAACAAGTTCAGATATAAATAATCCCAAAGGTTGGTATAAATTCCAGCTTACCATCTGCCGGAGCAGCTTCCTCTACAATGACGCCCATGTCGCCGACAGATTCATCCACTAAATTGTTACGTTTGGGCGTGTTTAGCAGGCGATTCGACTGCCGTGTTGGTGTGCCCATGTCCTCGGTCAGCCGACGCTTTCGCGTGGGTGTGGCCAAGGACTGGGTATCGCCCGATGAGAAAGAGGCGCGTCGCGTGCGTTGGCCGATTGCATCCTGTTTGCTGTTGACCTCGACAGAGGCGCGACGAGTGCTGCGCCTCGGAGTGGTTGCCACAATTCTCTGGTCAGCGGAGAGACGGCGCGAGCTCCTTCGGGGCAGGGGTGTCTTCACAGAAGGAGCTTCTTTTTCCACTCCCATATCCGTCTGCTCAGCTGGTGGGGGTTTTACATCGGAAGCTTTGTTCTCTTTATTCGTATTCGGGCTCTCTGAAGACTCTGAAGGTACTTCTGCAGCTGAAATTCAAGGCATAAGTGAGATTCAATCTCGAATAGAATTCCTGTCTCACCTTCCACATCAACTTTCGGATCCGTGGGAACCTCCTCGCAAATGCTGTCATCAATTACAACCGCACCTGAAGGAGAATAGTTGTAGGCTGTAGGAACTGTAGGAATCGAATGAATTTTCCCCACTTACCTTTGTCGCTTTTCTCGGGCAAATCTACGTGAACCTCTTCACATATGCTATCATCGATGACACGAATCTCCTCTACTGGATCCACTGTATCTACTGGTAGCTTTTCAGTTGCTTCCACAGCACGGGGACTCTTTAAACTGTCTTCTATGGCCTTGGCGGTCACAGCTTCAGTGCGTTCCATCTCAGCGGTTATCACGGCAGCAAAAGCCTCCACTGACGATCCCGCTTTGACTGGCTCTTCTCCGCATTCGTCCTCATCATCATCCCTGATGGTAAACGTGCGGCTCAGATCATCATCGGAATCGTCAAGTTTCTCCGGCGTGGAGCATGTCTTCCCCTCGCTTTCGCTCATTTGTGGCGTCAAGCGTGTGGTGGCCGGCTTGGGCGATCCATGCCTGGGTGACCCGATCCTAGGCGACCCTGGCTTGGGGGAACCGCTCCTGGGAGAGTTGCTGAGGGAGCGTCGAGCCTTGGCCACCAACTTGTTGCTCAGTTCCACATGGGGACTGCGCCTGGCTATCGCCAGGGACTTCCTCATCTGGGAGAGTTTATTCTCCCGGGGACTGACAAAGAACAGAGATGGTCGCTTGCGAGGCGAAGTGCTGGGTGTTTTGGCTTTCGCCTGATCGGCGGCTCGTTGGGCAGGGGTTCGTTTCTGCGGATGGAAGGGCAGGCGACGGGGCGTGCTAAGGCACTGACGACGCGCCTCCAACAGAGATGAACGCTTGGGCGTGGCCACAGGCGTTGTTTTTTCCACGCGATTTGCAGCAATCTGCTTTTTGGTACTTGTCAGCAGAGCCCGTTTCATCAGGGATTGTGGTGTCCGCTTAGGGGTCGCAGCAGCCGCCAGTCGCTTGGGGGTCTTTGCCACTGCGTGCGACGGAGCTGGTGATGGCGGCGTATCCGATTTTGTAATGTCTATGACGAGCGGCGAGACGTCTGACGATTCATCGGCGCTGTCGGACACACTGATGGGCGTCAGCTTGAGCGTGGACCGCAGCTTTTGTGGTGTTGTCAGATCAATGAGATACATGGAGGTCTCCCGTCGGCCCTTCTTCGAAGTGGATGGTGTGCTAAAATCAAGCAGATCCCGACTGCAGCTGTCCTCGTTCAGCTCCGATAGCACACTCTTCGGCGTGCTGTAGACACTCTTGGGCGTGGAGATTGTCGGCGTGTTGGGTTTCCGGACACATGTAAAGGACTTCTCCGTCTTGACACCAGTTTCTCGGGGGGAAAATGAGGTGATGACCACATCGGAGAGGGCGCAGAGCTTCAGCAGCTTCTTGTGACTGGCTGGTGGGGTGGCTGTGTTCTCCTTATTTTGCGTGGCATCCAGAAGATCTACTTTCGGAGTCTGACAAGCTGTTGAAGCTGTTGATTCTGGCTCGTCGTTTGCATTTGTCGGAGTCTTGCAGCGTTGGCTCTCATCTGCCTCCACATGAGCATCGCTTTGACCACGCGACTCAATCGACGTGTTGCCCTCATCATCCGAATTGATGCAATAGCGAAAGCTGCAAAGGACACATTAATGATTATTTTTAGGGGAAATTCTAGGGCAATCCACATATGTAGGCAATATGTGCACACAGGCACACGCACAAACACTCGCACACAGACATATTTTAGGGTTGGCCGTCGTCTACCTGGGTGCCTGCCTGCCCTCCCGGCTTTACTTACTTGTGCACGGTCAAACGCTTGTCGATCTGAGGACGATGGGAATGCAACTGTAAGGCAAACAAAAGGGAAAGAGCGTCTTGAAAAACTGTACTTGGCATTTAGGCGGCCTCTGCTGATGCTCCAAACTGACAGACATACATACCTTCAGGGATGGGCAGGAGTTGGAGGCCTGCTCGATGGGCGACAGGCGTTCCGGAGTGCGCGGCACATCCTCCGCCTCGGAGGTCTTGGGAAACTCCCATGTGTAGACCTGATTGAGTATGGTGATGCGTCCCCCATGCAGCAGCGGGCGCTTGCCATAGACAACCTTGTCGTTCAGATGGATGGGCTCTTTGCGCGATTTGTTGTTAATGGTTACCTGGGGACAAGCACATTCTGTTGATAGGGCAAATCAATGCACTCACTCCCTCCACTCACCCTGCCGAAGGCGTCGCATTTTATTTCGCAGAGCACATCTTCCACCTGGGGCCCATCCAGGACCAAGTCGCAGCTCAGATACGAGCCCACTTGGAAGGTGCGTCCTTTGGCCGCCACAACCACGGCCAAGCCGCTTTCATCGACATAACGCAATTTAGCGCCATCCAAAGACATTTTGGGGGAAATACTCGGCCGAGCCGCACAGTAGGAGTGTGAGTGGCGCAACTTTGGCTTTGGCTTGGGTGCAAAAAAAGAAAACGAAACGAAAAGAAAAGAAGCCGCACGGCGAGGGAAACGAGCGAGACTTAACGAGTCGCGAATGAATAATTGTTCACCAATAAATGGTACACTTTTCACACAATTATGATGGTTTCCCCATCATTACAATATTTAATATTTAACGCAGCGCAAATCTAGAAATTCCCAAAACTCTGTGCAGGAATTTTTTTGCAATGGACGCGCAAGTACGACATGCCAATCTGATGCAATGTAGGCGTTAAGTTCGAAATAGATTAACTTGGGGCTGCCAACTTGCTCAAATTTAAATAACAGACTTGTTTTTTTACAGCTGTATGGTTTTCTTCAGCTCCCAAAACTTCAGTGCAGCGTCGACATCCATATTTACCGCAGATTTTATAATATTACCTAATTTTGGCTGTACATTTTTGTTTTATTCCGGCTCTTTGATGATATTCGCGAAATTTTCCAACACTACTTCTCCATAATGCGTTTATGGTGATCTGGTCACACTATAAGCTGGTGCCAAGTATCGATACAGAAGTAGTGTTGGACAATTCAGCGAATATAATCAAAGAGCCGGAATAAAACAAAAATTTGCAGCCAAAATTAAGAAATATTAGAAAATCTGCGTTTAAAATGGATGTCGACGCTGCACAAAAGACTTGGGAGCTGGAGAACAACATACAGACTCTGCCCAGCTGTGATGAAATCTTTCGCTACGATGCCGAACAGCAGCGTCAAATTATTGACGCCAAGCCTTGGGAAAAAGATCCACATTTCTTTAAGGACATCAAGATTTCAGCTCTGGCGCTGCTTAAGATAGTCATGCACGCCCGCTCCGGGGGCACACTCGAAGTTATGGGCCTAATGCTGGGCAAGGTTGAGGACAACACAATGGTGAGTAGACAAAAATATGATATAAACAAAGAACCTCACACGCTGAAGTCTCACTTGGCCGCAGATTGTGATGGACGCGTTCGCATTGCCGGTGGAGGGCACTGAGACACGCGTGAATGCCCAGGCTCAGGCCTATGAGTACATGACTGCCTACATGGAGGCCGCCAAGGAGGTGGGACGCATGGAGCATGCCGTCGGCTGGTACCACAGCCACCCCGGATACGGCTGCTGGCTGTCTGGCATTGATGTCTCCACACAGATGCTCAACCAGACCTACCAGGAGCCGTTCGTGGCCATTGTGGTCGATCCTGTGCGCACCGTGTCTGCTGGCAAGGTTTGCCTGGGCGCCTTTCGCACCTATCCGAAGGGCTATAAGCCACCCAACGAGGAGCCATCCGAGTATCAGACCATACCATTGAACAAGATTGAGGATTTCGGAGTGCACTGCAAGCAGTACTATCCGCTGGAGATTAGCTACTTCAAGTCGGCTCTGGACCGCAAATTGCTCGACTCCTTGTGGAACAAGTACTGGGTGAACACCCTGGGTAGCTCTGGTCTGCTGACCAACACAGAATACACCACTGGCCAAATCATGGATTTGTCCGAAAAGCTGGAGCAAAGTGAAAACTTTCTGGGTCGCGGTAAATGTCGAACACGAATCTAGTATTTAGCCTTCTTATTTACAGCTTCTTGTTTTACAGGCACCGATGTCAACGAGAAGCGTTCCGAGGACAAGCTATCCAAAGCTACGCGCGACTGCAGCCGCTCCACAATCGAGTTGATACACGGCCTGATGGCCCAGATAGTCAAGGACAAGCTCTTCAATAAGGTGGGCCTAGGCAAATAGGGCCTCTCCTGCATTAGATTATTATAAAATGCGATACTACTATTTGATATACATAATTTCAAAATACACCGAGTGGATTTTATAAAAGAAAGCGATTTTCAGCAGAAACTTTAAAACTAAGTAAAACGGATCCTACGAGCGGGACTCAAGCCGGCAAAATGACTGCGCACAGAACCACTCCTTTATTGTTTGCGTACTCCATAGGACCTGCTTCGCTTATTTGAAATGTATTTTGGACAGCAGCAGATATGTCTGTCTTCCCATCAATCAATTGGATTCATCATTTATATCGTTAGGCGCATTTTATAACTTTTATTCTCCGATTGCGTGTCTGTTAAGTGTCGGGGTTTCCTGCTGCAGAGCCACTGCATACCGATACCGCGCGCAGCATAGGCCAAAAGTGAAGTGTCAACGCTCTCCCTGCACGTGGCCCAATCAATTTCGTTGACTGGAGGGGTGGCTTGGTCGCTAATTAAATACGTTGTCACGTTTATAGCCTGGGCGCCCTGGCATACCATCCCCAGCACCAGATGTCGGCAATGCAAATACCAAGCCCCTTACCACAGTGAACGCTCGAGCGAATGAACTCTAGGTCGTATTTGTATTGTAGTTTGTATGTTAAGTCCAACCGTTTTTTGTTTCCAGATCGGCAAGGCTGGACCCAAAGCCTAGCCTGTTTAACTGTTAATCAAAGAAAAGAACAAGAGTTTTAATTAGGTTTTTCTGGTAGAGCACATACATATGTAGATATTATAATGCAGATTATCCAAGTTTGTTTACTACTCTACCTATTATATTTGCACATAATATACCAAATTAATACATTTTTAGGTCAGATTTTGGATCTGTTATGATGAGGTGAGGAGAAGGGATTATTTTGCTTGCTACTACTTCTGCCGAATCTGTTAGAGGTACATCTTATACATGTACATTTATATTTATAATGTTCATCTCCCCGAGAGTCCACTGTATTTTCCCCATTTAATTTCTCTCTCTTTCTCATCAACCATCCTTAACCGTTATCATCACTTTGACAATCCTGGCGTCGCACCATTAAAATGTCAAATATTTGTGTGCATGTGTAGTTGTTTTTGTGTGCTTGGTATACCCCCATAAATCCGTTTGGCCCAAGTACAACGATAAACAATGCAACCGAATATGTATGGTTAAATCCTCTTAAAACTGTCATAAAAGCAAATGTAAATTGCGGCGTTAGACAAACCAAGGAATCCGACATCAAAAGCAAACAAATTCCAAGGAAAATTACATCGCAAACAGGAGGACACAGAAATTGTGTTTTATAGAGATTTACCTCCTGCGAACCATTCCGAACTTGATTCTAAAGCTCAAAATGTGGGCGGAATGCCGTTTGTGCGTGTGAATTATTATTATAAAAGCCATAAACTAGGGGAAAATACTTCATTTTTTGATACTTTATCGAAATGCGACCGTCAATTGGCATCAACAAGGAGCAATGACATGAAATGTAATACTGCCCGACTAGATGAGGGGGGTTACTGAAAGGGAGCTAGTGCGGTTAAAGAGGGGACTACTAAGTGGGGTAGGGTAGAGTAAGAGTGTAAGCTGAGTGCTGGTCGACTATAAAAGAGCTGGAACCCAACGGTAGACGTTTCATTCGCACACACAGTGTCAGCGGGGAAGCTTTAATATAGTACAGCAGAATACCATCCACAAGGTCCAAAGTCCGGGGCCACACACGACAGCATCCACACAGTGTAGCATCGGTGAAGCAGAACATCGGAATTAAAGTCACAGCGGGAAAAGGACGAGCGACGCAACCAAAGAGTATACTAAAGAATACAAATAATGGAAAGATTGTCGTCTCTGCGGAATTGCGTGTGTGTTCGTGTGTAAAGTGCAGCCTGGTTAGAGGCGCGTGTTTGCTCGTAAATTGAATTTCCTTGAAATTATAAACTAAACAAGTCTCAGATGTTGCCAGAGAAAACGGTCTACTAAAACGGAAATAAAAAGAAACTAAGTACCGTTTAACAAAGAATTTGAAGTAAGTTTTTAAGGTACATAGCATAGATATTGGAACGGACCTGTTGAGTAAGGTAAGGAATACATACATACATGTGTAGATAGATAAAACAGAAAGCTGTGATACAAAATGATCCCCCAGATCAAATTTAATGATACCAAAATATTTATTTATATTTAAAAACTAAAACTATGATGATGGGAGAGTCTATTATGTTGCCAATTCCTATTACAGATTATCCAACAGTCTCCATCATGTATGGCATGCTCTATGAGAGTGTCCAGCACTATGTGCAGGAGGAGTACGGCGTAGACGTTTGGAAGAAGGTCTGTCACATCATCGACTGCAAGCACAACAGCTTCAAGACGCACCAGATCTATCCGGACAAGCTGATGCCGGATATAGCGGCGGCCCTGTCCGCCTGCACGGGCGAGTCCTTCGACTCCTGCATGAACTTCTTTGGCAAATGCTTCGTTAGGTTCTTCAGCAACTTTGGCTACGACAAGATGATTCGCTCCACGGGCCGCTATTTCTGCGACTTCCTGCAGTCCATCGACAACATTCACCTGATCATGCGGTTCACGTATCCCAAGATGAAGTCGCCGAGCATGCAACTGACCAGCATGGACGACAAGGGGGCCGTCATCCTCTATCGCAGTAGCCGAACGGGCATGTCCAAGTACCTCATTGGGCAGATGACGGAGGTGGCGCAGGAATTTTATGGCCTGCAGATCAAGGCATATGTAATCGAGAGCCAAAACGACATCAGCGGAGGGACGGCGGGTCCCATCAAGATGACGGACGGTCCGCTGACAGTCATCGTGAAGTATCGCCTGGACTTCGACAACTCTGAGTATATGGCCAAGCGTGTGAACACGGAGGCCCATCCCTCGCAGCTAAAGATGCCCACGGTGAAATTGGACGTTTTCCTTGACCTGTTCCCCTTCACCTTTGTGCTGAACCACGACATGAAGATTACGCATGCCGGGGAGAAGATTGTTGAGACGTGGATAATGCACAATCCTGGGGCCAATCCCAAGGGTTTCATAGGCACTCACGTAATGGACTTGTTCCACTGTCGACGCCCCAAGGACACCAAGATCGATTGGGAGACACTGATCCAGATGCGGGCGGTTCTCTTTGAGTTCGAGCTGATCCGCACGGGACATAATCGGGATGCCTACGACGCAGCCCTGAACATGGACTTTGAGAACTACGACGAAATGGATCTGAACGAGGCCCAGACTATGGCCATCACCAAGGCCAAGGAGTTCAGTGACGCACATCCTGCCGAGGCGGAGCTTGCCGCAGATGAGTACGAAATCGATCCAGCCACGGGAGAACGTCGCTCCTCACAGGGCCTCAGATCCATTCTGCTCAAGGGTCAGATGTTCTACATCAAGGATGTGGACTCGCTTATATTCCTGTGCAGTCCGTTGATCGAGAATCTGGATGAACTGCATGCCATTGGTCTGTACCTGAACGATCTCAATCCGCACGGCCTCAGCAGGGAGCTGGTCATGGCTGGATGGCAGCACTGCTCCAAGCTGGAGATCATGTTCGAGAAGGAGGAGCAGCGATCCGACGAACTGGAGAAGTCCCTGGAGTTGGCTGACTCCTGGAAACGCCAGGGAGATGACCTGCTCTACTCCATGATCCCTCGTCCCATTGCCGAGCGAATGAGGAACAGTCAAGAGCAGGTTTGTCAGAGCTTTGAAGAGGTCTCCGTCATCTTCATCGAGGTGCTGAACGTCTATGACGGAGGCTTGAATAGCATTCAGGGAGCCATGATGGCAGTCAACACGCTCAACAAGGTATTCTCGGCTCTCGATGAGGAGATTGTTTCTCCGTTCGTCTACAAAGTGGAGACCGTGGGCATGGTCTACATGGCTGTGTCCGGAGCACCGGATGTCAATCCCTTGCATGCGCAGCACGCGTGTGATATGGCCCTGCGCGTAATGAAGAAGTTCGATCCCAAGGAAATGGGTGATGTGGCCATACGCGTGGGCATCAACTCGGGGCCCGTGGTGGCCGGAGTCGTTGGCCAAAAGGTGCCCCGATATTGCCTATTCGGGGACACGGTTAACACCGCCTCTCGCATGGAGAGCAGCAGCGATCCTTGGAAGATTCAGCTCTCCAAATACACGGCAGACAAGGTGTGCGTACTTGGCTATAAGGTCGAGTCCCGCGGCACTGTCAAGGTCAAGGGTAAGGGCGAAATGGAGACCTATTGGCTGCTCGAGGGACCAGAGGGTTAAAGGATTGAATGGAGATTTAATGTAAAACACCTGCACCTAAAATATTGTACCACACTTGAGGCTTTTTGAACTACGTTTATTTGCAATAAAAGAGAACTTCCCTCCTTTCACTTTGAGTTTAAATGGAAGCCTCGAATTCGAAGTCTTTCAGATATCCCATCGTAGGTCACAACCCCAAGTTTTGTGACACTCGTAAATGGGAATTAAGTTAACAACCGCTCTCCTTTTGCTCGAACATCCAACTGACGAGGGTCTCGCATCTAGTCTCATTCCCACCAGACAACTTTCATTTCCGAATATCCCTTTTTAATAACTTTTATGGAGAGATTGCGTGTCGTTTGGCACACCATCCCATCCATTGCTGATAGCCATTCACGCAGGCATTCATAAGCCCATGTAAGTCGCAAGTGGATTGGGCTCTGCACTGAGAAAATAAGTTTTGTTCTCCCAGGGGTCCGTCTGCCTTAGAGAGATATATATGGGAGTTACTAGACACGTAGAGTACGAGGACCGTCCTAGAATTATCCCACCTAACAACTAAAACACAATAGCTTTGAATTTCCATTTCAGTGATCAACGGAGGATCCTATTAGTTCTATATGGGTTTTTCAGCATTTTTCCCATTTGTGTGTCATTTTCAAAAATTAGTATTTGTTGTCCTTTACATTCCCCAAATTAGGCCTTTTTGTGAGATGAAATCATCATTGGACTGAAATCTCTTACTACCGAGATATTTGTTCAGGTTTGGAAACAGGAAAGCGACTAAATCCATAGAATGGGTTATAAGGGAAGGTACATACATATATAGTGTGATAATTCAAAAAGTCTGCCAACATAATCGTTTTACTCCAGTTCTAATAGTCTTTGGAAGCTCATCGCAGGCAGCGAGAAATGAAATTTAAGTATTCCCACAACAACTTTTTCAACTTATAGACTATGTACATATATATTCAGTATTTTCTCCAAGTGTGTTGATGTTCCTCGCTTCTGGAGTTGCGTTCCCCTGCTCTTCTTACCGAAATTAAATGAAGCCATTTTGCGTGTACCGTGTACCGCAGAGAAGCTCAAGTGTCGGGACGCTTGCCAATTAATTCTAGACCAATAATGACAATGACCAATAGCACCCCCACGCACAGGACTAATTAAGTTTTTTATTTTGGGGAAATGAAGGGACGAAGCTTGACGTCCTTCCCGTATTTAGTTTCAGCTCAATTTCCCATTGTAATCGACCCTTTCCTGTGTGTTATTGATGACATTTTGAGTAGGTTTTAAGCACATCCACAATATCCGTTCCGTGTCCGTGGCTCTGTTATCCAGCAGAGATGCCCGATGGCCCCATGTCCCCGCAAATTATCTTCACTTTTGCGCTGTCCATAAAATTGTCATCGCCTATTTAAAAAGCTCTCCGGGATACCCGGGAGTTAAGTAGGGTTCGGTTGCGATGCTGTGACGCTGTGGGGGAGCCCAAAATCCCCTTAAAATTGCTTTAAAACACGCATCAAATATGTAGCCAGAACTCTCTCATATGTACATATGTATGTGGGTATTTATTGCAAAAGTATGCGTGAAATGGAATGGCATTAGGAACAGTAGCCCCAACCACCACAGTCACCCACCCATCCACCCACTAAGAGAATAAGAGAAAATGCCAAGGAAAAAGCGAAAGGCTACGACAATGATACATTTGACGAGCAGTTAAAAGCGAAGAGTCCCAGGGCTGGATAATTGTGAAGAGTATTTTCGTAGATACCGGGAATGGGTAGAGTAAGACTAGAACAAGCGTTTGGATTTCATAAACTTCATCCAGAATGATTACTCGTGTGTTAAGTGTGAAAAATTATGATAATCATAGCGATTTTGTTTGATTATAGAGCACACAAATACATATAACACTTTATAAGAAATCTGTTCATGTGTTTCTATGGAAAATCAAGGTTTATTCAGAATAGAATATGAAATCTCTCTCCTCAAAGAAGCAAACCAAATGATGTACGTGCGAGTATTACCCATCCCTGTGACAATATTTTAAGTGTAACGCAAAATAGTCAGTCCGATCCAGAGGACAATATTTTGCACGGAATACCAAGAACGCAGGCACGTATTCGGTGCGTATTGTGTGTGTGTACCATAAAAGGAATCAACAGAGAGAAAAATGACTCCTTCGACAGTGTGTCAATGTTGATACTTTATCGAGAAAGAGAGAAAGTGGCAATTGACATAGGACGGAGGACCCAGAGGCCCGAAGCCAAAGAGCATTGACTGGCGATGTCCATAATGATGATGATGATGATGATGATGGTCAAACAGAGAAGTGCGTGTCGAGGCGCAAACACGGAGGTCGTAAGTGGCCCGAAAACATCCATCCAGCAGGAATCTGGCTGCGGGGGTACTATAAAAGGACAGACAGCCAACGATACACGCTCCATTCGTACTACGAACGCCAGTCTGATTGCCGGCTAAGGGAAAATTTTCGAACCGACGGAACCAACGGGAACCGACGACACCGACATCGCGACTCCAGCCCAGACTCACGAAGTTCCGTCAGAGGAAATCATGGAGCAAATCACACGGGAAAAAGCCAAAGAAGCAGCGACAGGCGGCCAAACAAATTTAGTGTAACAATAGCAACAGACGACGACGGAACACGGTCCCAGAGACAGGGAGCGAGAAAGAGCTCCACAAAAATAAAATACATACATACATACGTATACCGTAGGCTGTGTGTGAGCAGCATATGCCCCAAAAGTGCTTGTGCGAGTGTTCGGGCTAAGGTTCTCCTAAATTATAAATAAGCGAAGCGAAAATGCGTGGATAAAATTAAAACTCCGGACATACGAGCAGATGAGTGCGAAACAAAATTTGAATAAGTATATGGAATATCTGATGGCGATTTAATCATCTGTAAAAGGCGAAAAGACCATCTAAAGTAAGCCGGATTAAGGGATACAATATGCTAATTTCACACCCATCTTGTGGTAGGGGCCTATCTGGGAAATTTTTCATATGTATGTTTGGGAATTAATTTTTCATTGGGGTTCGAATTTCCAAACACAGAATAAAGAGTTTGCAGCCATATTTTAAACAGATCATTAAAAGAGTGGTTAAAGATAGATTACAATATTTTAGATTGGTTCATTTACTTTTGTTATTTAATGTTTTTTATTTGATATAATATTTGTTGTATATTCTTGAGAAGTTATCGTCCAAAATATTTATTATATAAGTATAAGTATTCTAACAATTTGAATTCTTACCCCTAAGAGAATTCTTAACCCTCTTGAGCAGAGGCCGCTCCGTAGAAGATACAACTTTATTCATTATGGATGAAAGGCACTAAAATATGAACGATGAAAATATGAAGCGAAAATAATGCAGAAGCCAGTTAAAAGGGGATAAATGGAAAAAAAAGAATAGTATATAGAAGAGGAAAGCAAATAAGTGCTCCGTTTTAATAAATTTTTATTTGACAGCTAACATTCTCAACCATTAATCAAACCCCACCATTTTCCCCATACACCTTTAACTACAGACCAAAGAATCTTTGTATATATATATTTTTACGACTCTTGCCTTAAGAGAAATTTGCATTTTTTGGTCAAAATTGAATACACAAACTCCCGAAAGATGTTCGAAAATTTATGGCCCAACAGTAAGTTGGGTTAACCTTCGACTTGGGGCGGTAAAATTGAAAAGAAGCCACCGCAACATGGCGAATTAACGGCAACAAAAAGCCAACGGAAATAAGTCAAGGGGACAACGAGCTCTGGCAAGGACGTGACAAGCACTGGGAAAAATGAGTAAAATTCTCAGAGGCGCGTGCCTGTTCCTGGCACATGGAGCCAAATTAAACTGTAGAGGCAATAAATCAAAAGACAAGCAAAAGGAAATGGAAGGGGAAGGGAAAGCAGGCTTAACTTTCCCTAGGGCCTGTTGAGCGGTAGATAGGAAATGGCTGCTATTATTCATTTTTCTGGAATACGTTACTTCATGTATGTACGAGTACTTTAAAATCCAAGTCAATTTAACGCCTGATGATTTTATTTGATGGTTTTTGGAATAGGCATCCTCGCTCTTAATCTCTCATCAATCACTCGAGCTTTAGCTTTAGCTTCGTTAGCTAATCCCTGACCTGACACCCTCTATCATATCCTGGGGGCAGACTTCACCTAATTACCAGCAGTGAATAATGGAAAAACTTTGTTATCCTAATTAGTGGCTCCCAACTTTTTTCTCGTTGCAGAGAAACTTTTTGCCCAGGCAATTTGTGCGACAGACAGACCACCCGCAAGGAGGGACCCTAAAAAAACCGCCGCTGACCATTCCCAAGGAGCGACCAGGAGCAACCAGCCGCCATCATGTATGGGATGCTGTACGAGAGTGTGCAGCACTACATCCAGAAGGAGTACGGGATGGAGACGTGGAAGAAGATCTGCAAGATAATCGACTGCAAGCACAACAGCTTCAAGACCCACCAGATCTATCCGGACAAGATGATGCCGGACTTTGCCGCCGCCCTGTCCGCCTGCACGGGCGAGTCCTTCGACTTCTGCATGAACTTCTTTGGCAAATGCTTCGTTAGGTTCTTCAGCAACTTTGGCTACGACAAGATGATTCGCTCCACGGGGCGGTATTACTGCGACTTCCTGCAGTCCATCGACAACATTCATCTCCAGATGCGGTTCACCTATCCCAAGATGAAGTCCCCGAGCATGCAGCTGACCAGCATGGATGACAATGGAGCCGTCATCCTCTATCGCAGTGGTCGAACGGGCATGTCCAAGTACCTCATTGGGCAGATGTCGGAGGTGGCTAAAGAGTTCTATGGCCTGGATATGACGGCGTATGTTCTGGAGAGCCAGAACGACATTTGCGGCGGAACAGCGGGTCCCATCAAGCTGTCGGAGGGTCCGATGACGGTGATAGTCAAGTACCGCCTGGACTTTGACAATCGAGACTATATGGCCAAGAGGGTGAACGTCATTGCCCATCCGTCGCAGCTAAAGATGCCATCGGTAGATCTGAACGTATTCCTGGAGCTGTTCCCCTTTACGATCGTGCTGAACCACGACATGAGGATAACTCTCGCTGGCGAGAAGATCATCGAAACGTGGATACTGCACAATCCGGGGGTGAATCCGAAGAGATTCATTGGCAGTCACATCTTGGATTTGTTCAAGTGCAGGAGGCCCAAGGATACCAAGATCGATTGGGAGACCATTATCCAGATGCGAACGGTTCTCTTCGAGTTTGAGCTCATCCGCACGGGTCACAATCGCGCCGCATACGAGGCAGCCCTAAACATTGACTACGACACCTTCGACGAGGCCAGCCTCAACGAGGCCCAGACCATGGCCCTGGCCAGTGCCCAGGAGTTCAGTGTGGAGCACGCCAAGGACGACGAGGCTGCTGCTGCCGCCACAAAGGATGAAATCGACCCAGCCACGGGACAGCGTCGTCCCTCAGTGGGTCTCCGATCCATTCTGCTCAAGGGTCAGATGTTCTACATCAAGGATGTGGACTCGCTGATATTCCTGTGCAGTCCGTTGATCGAGAATCTGGATGAACTGCACGGCATTGGTCTGTACCTGAACGATCTCAATCCGCACGGCCTCAGCAGGGAGCTGGTCATGGCTGGCTGGCAGCACTGCTCCAAGCTGGAGATCTTGTTCGAAAAGGAGGAGCTGCGGTCCGACGAACTGGAGAAGTCCCTGGAGTTGGCTGACTCCTGGAAACGCCAGGGCGATGACCTCCTTTACTCCATGATCCCTCGTCCCATTGCCGAGCGTATGAGGAAGAGTGAGGAGCATGTCTGCCAGACCTTTGAGGAGGTCTCCGTTATCTTCATCGAGGTGCTGAACGTCTACGACAGTGGTTCGAACAACATCCAAGACGCTATGCAGGCTGTGACTACATTGAACAAGGTCTTCTCAGCTCTCGATGAGGAAATCATTTCCCCGTTCGTCTACAAAGTGGAGACCGTGGGCATGGTCTACATGGCCGTGTCCGGAGCACCCGACGTTAATCCTCTACATGCGGAGCACGCATGTGATTTGGCCCTGCGCGTGATGAAGAAGGTTAAGGCCCATGCACTGCCGGGCGTGGCCATTCGCGTGGGCATCAACTCGGGGCCCGTGGTGGCCGGAGTTGTTGGCCAAAAGGTGCCCCGATATTGCCTATTCGGGGACACCGTCAACACCGCGTCTCGCATGGAGAGCAGCAGCGATCCCTGGAAGATTCAGCTCTCCAACTACACAGCCACGAAGGTGCGCAAGCTTGGCTACAAGTTGGAGCTGCGTGGCTTTGTCAAGGTCAAGGGAAAGGGCGAAATGGAGACTTTTTGGCTGCTGGAAGGACCAGAGTAATATTGTAGCTCTATCAATTGACCAATATCTAATGATATATAATCACTTGGCACCTTCTGCTCGCTTTATAAGAGCGCTTATACCAAATATGTACAAATTTTAAAAATAAAATAAAACGAACAAATTATCGACAGAAAGTATCGATAGAAAGTATCGTTTTGCCAGCTGGCATACAAATTTGGCGCCAAATGTGGACAAAACATTCAGGACAGGCAAAAAGATGTTGCGCTTTAATCTCATTGTCGCGGTTTGCGAAAACTTTGGCATTGGCCTTAAGGGAGACCTGCCATGGCGCATAAAGTAAGTTTGTGTCTACAATTTAGTCGTTTGCTAATATCTTTGGGAACTCAACCACTGCAGATCCGAGCTGAAGTACTTTAGCCGCACCACCAAGCGGACCAGCGATCCCAACAAGCGCAATGTGGTAATCATGGGCAGAAAGACATATTTCGGAGTGCCCGCCAGCAAGCGTCCGCTGCCCGAGCGTTTGAACATTGTGTTGAGCACCACGTTGCAGCCCAAAGAGCTTCCCAGTGATGTGGTACTGTGCCCCAGCCTAGAGGAAGCCATGAAGCATCTGGAAGCGGAGACCTTGCGCGACCAAATCGAGACCGTCTGGATTGTGGGTGGCAGTGGGGTCTACGAGGAAGCCATGGCCTCGTCCCGATGCAACCGCCTTTATATAACCAAAATCCAGCAGAACTTCGAGTGCGACACATTCTTTCCCAGCATTCCCGACAGCTTCCATGAGGTTGCGCCCGATGTGGAGACTCCCCTAGGAGTGCAGGAGGAGAACGGCATCAAGTACGAGTACAAGGTGTTGGAGAAACGAGAATAATAAACCAATTTATTTGCTTTTACTGCTGCCGCGCACATCTTCTGCCGTGATTGTATCGCCCTCCAGTCCTTTGGCGGCTAGCATGAGCTCGTACAGCTGCACTACCTGGTCATCTTTGAGCATTTCCACTGCATTGGGATCCAATTCCTCGCCCAGCTCTCCCTTGGGCTTGCCCCGCAGTCCCAGCTGCTTGGTAATTGTGGAGGCATAGCGCTGGGTGAAGATTTGTCAGTTGCGATGTCCATCTCTTGGTAATTACGTAAAACTTACGGCCCATTCTGTCATAAAGAGCTGTGCCTCCATGGGATTGCATTTTAGATGTCTCTTGAATTCGTCCCGTACATAGCCATCGCCGAGGGCACGCAATTCTGTGGGCATTCCTAGAAGTAAATAAAACCAATCTGGATGAATTTGATGTGCGCAACAATATGCAATCCACACTTACCTCGATGCAGTCGCAGAATGGTTTTGTAGAGCAGGCGAACGCGCTGCGGGTGCGTCAGTTCATTTATCACAAGATTTGACATTTGTTTTATAAATAAAATAGATTGATTATATCAGTCAAGTCAACAGACCTCAAAGTAAGGAACCCGGAACTATCGATAGAATATACCGTCCGATGGTCAAAAATACAAATATATTTGTAAATATACCGATGAATATACCGTCCCTCCAGTACAGGAGCGGATTAACGATGAATGAGGAGGGTAGGGTTGAGTTTATGATTCTAAGGCCTTACGTTACTTTTTCAATTTCGTTTATTTGTAGCATGTCTGTATATATATAATCACATGTGCAGTGTAACGTTCAATCTATCATGAATGCATCTCTTAGGGTCGAGTTTAAAGTACATTTAGTGGCGTGTGTTTTGGACTCTGCATCAGAAAATAACCCAATAAATTATATACACGCCCACGCTTTGAATTAACTTTGGCTAACTATTGCACGCCTCTCTCAATACTATACGCCTAATGATACCAAGCACCAAATGGGAGGTGGCGGAGGGGTACACAACATTGTCGTCGTCAGAATAGAAAACAATTTTGTAACAATTCAGTTTTGTTATTGCGGCGCCGCTGCAGCCGGTGGCTCCTGATCCGCCGGCTCCGGCTGCCCTCCGTTCTGGACAAGCAATGGCTCACCACCCTCGCCGCCCCATGGAAAACCGCCGGGACGATCCTGTGCGGCTGCCTGGTAGTTGCGTTCAATGTGCTCGTTAAAAAGCCGTTTTCTAAAAGCGAAGGATCTATGTTTAGGCTAAGCGTAAGGGGAAAGGGGTAGGGCAGATTAGAACTTACAGAAAATATGGAGTCTTGATCAGTCTGTATCCATTGGAGAGTGTTGGATATACATCCTCCAGCACATAGTAGATGTGGCCCACGCCCATGCCAATGATGTCCACCCAAACCGTATTGCCCAGAATCATGGAGCAGCAGAGCAGAACCCAGGGAAGATAGGGAGCCTGTCCCCAGACAATTAGTACACATGGCCATATTGTTAAAGACTTTTCGGACTCACCTGAAAGTTGAGCACGCCGAAAAAGTTCATGGGCACCGAAGGATTGCGCCGCGACCACACATAGACCAGCATCAGAGTGAAGGCCTGGCCGAGGAACAACAGGTTGACAAAGATGCCAAAGAACGTCATCAGCACGCCGCCAAAGATGAACATCATGACAAAGTCCGAGCTGCGTCCCCGAAAAGAGCCGTCCTCCAGCATGCGGCAGTAGCGATATGTGAAGACCATATTGAAAAAGAAGGTAATGCCGATGGTTCCAAAGTACAGGAATGTGGTGGCCAGTCGCCAAATTTGGAATTTGCGCACAATCAGCGTGGGATTGAAGTACAGCTGTAGCGGCGACACCAGATCCAGGTGCTGGAGGAACCACAACAATGAAAAATGAACAAACAGATTGGAGGGTACACGTCACCCACCGGATGGGGCGGCCTGAATCGGGACAACAACTTACCACCGCCAGCGTTGTGAGCACGCAGACCGTTGTGTAGGCCCTGGTGACGACCGGGATCTCCAGATAGAACTGCCGCAGAGCATTCATGGCGTCGCTGGCTTCTACTGGACTCACAGTATGGCAATTCCTGGTCTGGTCCTTGATTTGTGCGTTTTGTTATTGTCTGCCCGCCACTTTGCGTTCACATTTGCTGCGTCAAAATATCCCCACGACGAATGTCCGATCTGCCTAGGCTGACAATCAGAAATAGAATTCGCTTATTTAAGGAACATTTAGCCCGAAAAGTTAAAAAATGTTTTTATTTTTATAATTCTTTGCAGCAGTGTGACCGCAGGTTTATCGATCAAATATATCGTCTGCCCCTCAGAAATGTACTAGAAAATTTCTAGAAAATACCGAATACCAGACGTCTTGTCTCTAACATGTTCTTACATCTCTAGAAGATACAAATTCAAGATAAATTTTAGATAACAATTGTAGAATGTGTAGGTGCGTGTGTGAGCGTAACTTCTGGAGTGTGCGTGGAGACAAAACAAAACAAATGTAAACAAGAGATATAATTTCATGCGTGATCAACGCACTTAATCCTCAGTAATTACTCTAAAAAGGAATATTCTTCATCGTTGCGACTTGCAGGTCCTCTACCCTGAGACGCTGAGACGGCAGTACGCGGCACAAATTATGACGATGATTTCTGTATGAATCATCCCCATGGATATGGAGGTAGGTCCTCACATCATTCTCGAGGTTCCATCGCATGATTTGGAAGAGCTCACTCAATAATTGCCGCCGGTTGAGGAAGCCCGCGGAGTTCATTAACGATCTGCGGCCCGTGGATGGTATCTCGCGACTTGACTGCTCGCGCAGTCAAATGGCCCAACGGACGCTGGATGAGGATGAGGGACTAAGGGCAATGACATGGACCTGGATGTGGGGCGCTCACATCATGGAATGCCAACATTGAGCTCTTCGACAATGAACATTTCATGGATATGATGAATGTGGGATGCGAGGGCACGTCAAACCAAGGGCACATTCACGTGGAACAGGATACAATTGTGGAGATAGTCACCACCAAATATGAGGGTGCACCCAAGCAGGTGGGTCTTTGAAGCACCCACTCATCCCAAGCGTATTTATTTTATTTTTGTTTTGCAGGTCACCAAAATGATTGTGCCATTTGCCAAGCGTACCAAGGCAAAAATAGACTTTGAAGAATTCAGAAGACTCTGGAGGCGGTGCTCCATTTGGCCAACAATATGAAGCATTTTATAACGAAAAGTGTTTCAAATGAGTTTTCTGTTTCTTTTAACTGACGAATTTTAAACACAATTTCATGCAACAAGTAAAACCAAAAATAAAACGAAACGAAGTAGGGCTCATCTCCTACCCGTTTTGGCATATACAAAATAATAAATAAATAATCTTGATGGTACACGTATATTTGGCGTATCGTTCTGCTTGATGGTGCCAAAACTCTCCAACCACCCCACACCTACCCTATTGTCATATTAAACATAAAATACATTTTATTGCTTTATTTATTTTGATTTGTTTGGATCAAAGTTCCTCTGTTGGATTCTCCGCCGAAGATTTGTCCAATAAATTGCAATAAATAAAAAAAAACATAAACATAACATAAGATAACATAACACAACAACACATAAACATGTCTGCAAGCCCACACTCGTACAAGCCTCACACACGTGCACGCACACAGTCTACTCGTACAGGGTGTCGCAATTGTTAGAATATCCTGACTGAGGTACCGCAACTCCGCAATAGATGGCGCTTTGTTTGGTTTGTCGGTCATTTAAAATTGGTAAATCATTAAAAAACTTGTCAATACGCTGAATACGCTGAATATTTGCTGCAAAAATGTACAGTTACACACATAAACCCGACTTATGGCTGCTGCTCACACCCACTCACACACCCCAGGCGCCTGCGCCACCTTTGCTCCATTCCAGCATAGCAAACTTTACATAAATTCCAAAAAGGCCAAAACCAAACCCCCAAAAAAATAAATCTACAGCCAGCTCCAAGCACAAGGCAATTCAACAAGTAAGTTGTTGCTGCCATGCCATCTCTCTTGCTCCCAGCCGATGCGAGCCGTTCGTCAGCGTGATTTTGCCGCTTTGTAGTTGTTTCTGGCTCTGGCTCGGCTGCTGCTGCTTTTTTCCACTTTTTTTCTGGCTTGTTTCATGTTGACCCACTTTTTGGTGGCAATACGTATACGTGCGCCTGCACAGTGGAACACAGACGTGGTGAAAGCTAAAAAGTGCAGCCGGCACTGCCTGTCGTTCGGTTTTTTTCCAACTTGCCCACCGTGCAGGCAAAAAGTCATAAACTGAATCGCCAACAGGTTATGGCGACTTCGACTTTGTTGTTGCTGCTTTTGCTGTTTGGCTGCAGAGTAGTAAAAAGGGCCATGACAGTGACACTTTGAAGTTTGAGGTTAAATCGTCATTGAAGTTGCCTTGCTTTTGTCCGTTGCTCTTTCGGCTGAGAAGCCGGTATGACATTTGCTTTAACACTCACTGACTGAGTAGATTGATTCATTAAAAGAATACAGCTACATGTACCAGCTTTATGGGAGGGAGAGCATCTTTGTTAGAGGGAGATAAAACTGGTGTACAAATAATAATGATTTTATCTTACGAGACTGTGACTGAAATGTAACTTATAAATACAGTTATTATCTACAAATACTATAAATTATTTTTTTGGACTGGCGACTACATGCTAAAAACATTTATTACATACATCATTGTACTTGTTTTCGAGTCCTTTAGTGGTGTTTAAGTAAGTATCATTTAGCTTCCTATAATGTGACTTGTAATTCTGCTCTTTGGGATCTCTGTTCCTGAGATCCTTCCTCTCCTCGGGTGACATTTCCGTTTTACATTTTTTTTATGTAAATTCCAGCTGCATTCGAATGACTTAAGCCGCAAACTTACAAATGTAATAACATTGAACTTACGCACAGAGGAAAATTAGAATTTGATTATTAATTCTTGTGTGCGTTCTTCAGCCTAGATAACACACACTCGCGCATACATACAAAGCATGCTTATAAAACTCACATTTGAAAAGTGAAATTTCAAAGTAGAACAACGTACAACAAGCAACAACAACAGCAACACGTACAACACACGCCATGCCACGCAACCAAGAGGGGCCGCGAGAGAGGTTCCAATAAAAATGAGGTCACTTGTCGCTGACCAGCCAGTTCCCCCTGTACCAGGTTGGTTGTCCCCACCGCCCCACCACTAGCTCCCCCCTCCCCCTCTCACCCACTGCCACTACCCCACTGACCATTGATCGCATAGATCACGCGCCGTCTGTTGCTATACCCTTTAAAAGTGTATTCTGATTTTCGTAATGAATTTGAAAATACAGATCCCGAAACAGTTTTTGATCATCCAGAAGCACTTGTAGTATCTAAGTCAAAGTTGAACAGAATCTTATATATTAAATATGTACAAACATACATATGTACATTTGTAAGTGTGCTTAACGGATCGATCTGCTAGGGTATCAATAGATTCGGCCCCAAAACTTAACTTTCTTGTTGTTGTTGTTGCTGGTTGCTGTTGTTGGTGTTGCCTCTTGTGCATTGTAAATTAATTGCAGTCGCGTCGCCTTGTCTTCTTTTTGTTGTTGTTTGGCTTTAACCGTTCTTAACCAGTTTTAGGCCATCCATCGTGTGTGCCATTAAAATGCACCACGAACTTGACAACGCAACGGAAGATATGTATGGTGAAATATCCCCGTCCTCGGATAGAAAGACTTTCGCTATAGACACAAAAACAAAAACAAAAAAATATAAGCACATATGTATGTACACTATAGTAAATATGTACATTCATACATATATAAATGTTTACGAGTACCCATTGAGAGGATATATGTATGTAGCTCAAGAGTATTGTTGTAAATGAAAATGTAGGCTTTTTGATCCTTAGAAAATGTATAAAAGAACACCGCTAAGAACAATGGCTTTATTTATATAAAATAATCTCTATCTCGAAGCAGAACTTTGTGTAATTTTGAAAATACACATTGCCAAATACAAATTTACAAATTTGTACACTTACTTATGAATACTGAGAGTGTCCCAATTGAAATGAATTGGATGAGTTGTGAGTTCTAATTTCTTAGGAAAAACTCGCATTATTTCGCACTTGTCTTTGATCTTGTTACCAATGCTTCTTTGTTGTTGGTAATAATTTTATTACTATGAGTGTTTTTTTTTTTTGGTTCAGAATCATAATCAAGTTTAATTGCGTATTTCATAAGATTTTCGTTGTGCACTGTTTGCTTTTGCAGTTAATTAAAGTTTGTAAAAACGAGGAAAACACAATAATAAAACCAGCACAACACTTAAATATTAATAATTGATTATAATGTTATTACAGACATGATTTATTCTGCTCAGAATCTTGGTCAGCCAATGCCAGCCGACCGGCGAGGCGTGAAAACAAAGTCTCAAAGCTTCTTGGAGGCGCTCTGGGCTCTGGGCTGGTAAAAAACATTGCAAAATCAAAAGTTGCAATTTCGGATATGAATTATAATTTTTAATTGCCGAAAAAGCGAATGCATAAATTATGAATATTGCAACATTTTCGCATTTAACAAGTCCAAGTCCATACGAAATTCCCCCAGTACCCGCCGTGTCGTACTTCCTCTCACCCTCTACTTCCTGCACGCGATCCATTTCCGTTCTGTTTTGTGGCTCTGCCTCTGCCTGTAGCTCTCCTCCGGCCCACAGCTCCACCTCCCATCTGGTGCTTGACTGGCATCAATCAGAGTCTCAATCAAGAGCAAAAGTAATCAAAACTCCAACACAAAAGGAGAAACAAAACAAAAAGTAATAGAGAGATGGCGAGCTAGAGCACAAAGGCGACACACAAGCAAATATCGAGACACAACAAAATCTTTAAAACTAACAATACAGTGGGCGTTTGATACATATAAACAATGGGTTCCGCCGGGATGTCTAATCTACTATAGACATATTAATTTTTAAATAGCGAAGGAAATAGGTAGGAAACTTCTCAGGAAATCTTATTTGAGCATCTTTACTAAATATTTTATGTATTTTATTTTATGTATGTACATATTTTTTTTTTTTATTAAAAAAAATATTGTTGCTTCTGATGGCTTCTGATATTATTGTGAATGATCACTGTACCTGTAAAAATGTATGCATGTATGTATGTATTTACACATATTTTCGTATAAACATGTGTACATGTGTTTGTCTACAATCATTGCACATCATTGTATGTACATATATGTACATATGTATAAAAATGGCATAGCAGAAGCAGCAACAAAACAACATTAGCAACAACAGCAGCAGCAGAAGTACCGTAGCAGCAGCAGCATTGACAGTGCCACACAAAAAATAGACAAACAACAAACAGTACACACACACACACACACGCAAATAAATACAAAATAGAAATGGAGAGCAACTTTCACCCAAGGTCATTGTGTCTTTAACTGCGCCACACAGCCAGCCTAGCCAGAGGAGGGGCAGCAGCAACCGCAGCAGCAACAACAACAACAACAGCAGCTGCTGGACAATATGAATATGCGACGAAGACCCACGATCAACCGCGCCACCGCCAAGCGACGCCCGATTTGCTATTTTGTACAAAAACAACTAAAAGAGACTTGCCCAAAGTATATGAAAAAATA
This sequence comes from Drosophila bifasciata, assembly GCA_009664405.1. Classification (NCBI taxonomy): domain Eukaryota; kingdom Metazoa; phylum Arthropoda; class Insecta; order Diptera; family Drosophilidae; genus Drosophila; species Drosophila bifasciata. Next base: position 33,956,613 of record CM019044.1, read on the forward strand.
AGGTGAGTTCCGATCTCCGTAATCATTCGAAAGAAAGCTATTTGAACATATGTAGTATGTACTCCTGTCGGTGAAATGTCTTATTTGATTTCGCAGATTTTCTTTGCTCAGTAGTTCCTGCCTACCTACTATAAGTACTGCCCATAACTTACCTTGGACTATCCTGTCTGTCTGTCACAAAGAGGAGAGAATACGAGGAGGAGCCGTTGTTGTTGCTGCTGCTCCCAGTGCATGTGCCAAAAATAAACCGAAGCAAACGGTAAACTGCAATTGCTGCGAAGGCAATGGAGGGAATGGAGGAATCGCGAAAAAATAGCCTCGACGGGACGAGGCCGCCTGGAAAGGTCGAGAGCAAGATTTTACCACTAGATGAGTCATCTATGTATGTACATGGTAGGGTGTACATGAGAAAGAAGCAGATGGAGCACATGTGAAATGCATGCCCTGTGGGTGGATTTTGAGTATAGGAAATAGGCGTAAATACATTTCATATTTATTATGACATGTTCAAAAGAATAGAATATTAAGTAGTATTTATTGAAGAAATCTCTGTTAGTTTACGGTTATTTTTAGAGAATGTGACCTGCTGATGTTGGAATTTTGTTGATTGATTCGCTTATGCCAAATTAAATGAATTAATTTATATTTCATAATTAAATTAAATTCCCCATCCAGTTCTCTGCCCACCTCTGGTTATACCCAAAGTTTAGAGCATCTTTCCCACTCTCCATCGTTTTCAGGTATTCTTATACTCCTATAGGATCCCCCGTCTTCCGTGCTATCAACATGGTCTGCACGATCTGGGTCATGCTTGGTCACATTGTTGGCTGCCTGCAATTAAGTGGCCAAAAAATAAAAGATGAATGAGTGGAAAATAACTTTTAATTGACATAAACTTTAATTAGAAATGGAGAAGAGAAGCAAAAAACAGATGAAAGAGATTCCACAGAAGTGAACATCGGGGGGCTTAGTCGGAGTGGATCTGCCGTTTCTAATGCATTTCAAATTACATCATTAGGTTCTGGGTTTGCCAAAATCTCGAAATGAAACTTGATAGAATTCGAGTTTTGAGCTTAACCCATGACATCGCGACAGCCGCAACACGTAGCACAGTTTGATTAGAACAAAACGAAGCGACTGAGAAAGACATGGGATGGGACAGAAAGAGTGGGCAGGAGGAGGGGTACGATACCAGTACCATCAGAGAGACATTGCCATGATGTTGCATAAATTTAAGTACCACAGATACAAGGCTCAAGATACAGAAACGAGTTACAGATACATCAAGAAGCAGGCGAAGCGGCAGCAGCAGCAGCAGCACCAGCAGCAGCAGCAACAAAAGCAGCACCGATGAAGAGACTCTGCAGCATAGAAATGCGGATGCGAGACACAACCCGACTCGCCTCAAGTCGAGACTCCACTTCACATGCACACACACACACACACAAACACTCACTCCTATATACATACAGTCGTATCCCCATGCCTATAGAGGTAGTATATCGTTGTCTACCTCCAGACTCGCTGCGGTGAAAGAGCAAAGTATCTTTGTATCTGTTTGCCGTTGGGTTGCCTGCTGCTGCTGCTTCGAGTTAACATTTCAAATCCGCTGCGGTTCTGCTGTGGCAAACGAGAAACGAGTCTTGGAAATTGGGTCAGTGGCACAGTATGTATGGCATTCTCTGTCTCCGTCTCCGGCTCTATCTCTGTATTTGTATATAAGTATGTGTGTGTGTATCTCATTCCACTGTGTGGGCTTCTCCCCCTTTCTTTGACTCTTTCTTCCACTGGCTTTCTTTGTGGTCAATATAATGATTCTACCCGACTTGTCGGTTTGGTTTGGTTTGGTTTGGTTTCTTGGCTTCTTGGTTTCTGTTCGGTGCGGTGCGGTTTCGGCTTGGGGTCTGGTCTGGTCTGTTGCTACTTACTCCATTTTGTGGCTGAACGTGCCTCAGTGCGACGCAGTCAGGTTGCTAATGGGATCCGATCCGTGTGGGGCATATGCAATGCGGCGACACCCAAAGGTAATTTCTTAAGTTCCAAAAATCGCATTTAAAACCCAAATTCCTTTCATTCATTGCAAATACGCCTAGTGGTCCAAAAGCCAACAGAACCACCCAAGAAATATATCGAATTAAAACTCCAAAATAATAATAAGAAAAAGGCATTTTCCAAATTGTAAGCTTAATTTGTTTTCTGCACATTTTGAATGACATTTTTATTTATTTAAATAAAATTAACTATAGATAGGGAGCTAAAATTACGAAATAAATATTTACAAATCGAAATGTGTTGAACAAAATAAATAAAATTGCACACTAAATAAAATAACACAATTAATATTGTTTTTTGCTTTTTGTCCATAGAATTAACATCGATTAAAATTACATTAATTTACATATATGTATTTAAAATGTAATTTATTGTTTGTTTGAGTGTGAGTGAGTGTGGGTGTGGATGTTCCAAAATGGGTAATTAATCATAAATAATTTCAAGCATACATATCGAACATAAGTTAAGGATTACGGTTAAGATTAACTTTAAAACTTTAGCAACAAACTTTCTTTAAAAAACAAATTAACAACGTTTTAAGTTATTAGCTAAATTAAATCGTATTCGTATTTTGTATACTTGAGTACATTGCTAAACAATTTCCCACACTTCTACTATAGTATTTCCACAACTAAGATTATTCTGCAAATTAATTATTATGAATAATATTTTGCCAAGCCCGCTACTGAATCTTACAATCGAAAATGTATGTTTATAAATAATATAGTATAATGCTCTTCCATTGGTTTGTACAGAAATTATGAAATAATTGTAATTTAAAATTGTATTGCTCTTGCTTGATTAACTTTAAATTACACGTTTAATTTGTATGCTTCTTCACTTTTACAGTTTTCAACATGATGAGGTACAGACAACATTTCAGAACTTTATACAATTTGGGGACTTTGCTTCTCCACCGCTCCGCTCCGTTCCACTTTCCATTTCTTAATTGGTATTATTGTCTAGATTTTAATTTATATATTGTGTGTGTGTGTGTGTGTGTATGCATGAATATATATGTATATGTTTTACCTGTGCCAGGACCTTGGTCGCTAGAAGTACGCGTATTTGCATCAAAACAGAACAACAGTTGCAGAAAGACAATTGGACGCTTCGTTGTTCTTACATTGCTTGTGGTCTCTTTGGCCAATCGTTAGCCCAACTATTTTGCGTACGAGTACTATATCTGAAGAATATAGTTAATTAATGGGTATTTGCTGCTTGGAGGTAGTAGGTTGATGGTCTTTACTAGCCTGATAATGTGTGTATATAACCTTTTTTTTTTGGTTTGATTTCAAACCAATATACCAATAATCATATTGGAAATCTATCATATTTTCAAATATTCGTATCTATGGAACTCAGTTCTAAAATCCTTTAAATAATCTAACGCTCTGAGTATATATGTATGTACTTCCAATTTTTCTTTATGGATTGCTTTTCTGATAATTTCGACTACGTATGTAACTACACGAGAAAGCAATAGAGATCAAAAGCAACCAACAACAACGAATAGCAAAAAGTGTGTGTATGAGATTGCTCGACCTGTGGGTGGAAGAGTGCCGGAGTGGCCAGTGGGGCACACTCCATTCACTCTCCCGGCCCAGCAATGGCACACACGCACACAGAAGCAGGGAGAAGCCTGTGGCCAGGAGAAGCTGTCACCGATCGAGCAATCCAGATCCCGAGAAGAAGAACCCGTATTGCTGCTGATCGGGTGACTAGACTTGACCTTGGGGTGGGGCCCTCCCCGCCTCTGGGGTCAGATGCAGACACTCAGAGCGTGCTCTCTGCCTCTTGTTGGTCCAGCGAATCAAGAAATTTGTCGAGGAGCCTGCCGCCGCCTCGGTCAGTCACGCCCAATTCTCTTATGTATCTGTTGATGTTTGAGCAAGTGCGCCTTCTGGCGGAAGGCCTTGGCGCAGACATCGCACCGGAAGGGCTTCTCGCCGGTGTGGGTGCGCAGATGCACCTTGATGTTAGACTTGTTGAGGAATCCCCGATTGCAGATGCTGCACCGGTGCACGGGCTTCTCCTTGCCCAGCAGTCCGCTTAAATCGCTAGCACTAAAGCTGCCCACGCTCGAGGGTGAAATGGCGCTCATCTGTGGCGTGGACGGGCCATTGCCACTGTCTCCCTGCTGCTGATGCTGCTGCTGTTGCTGTTGGTGCTGTTGGCTGGACTTCTTTTGGGCTCGCGACCGCTTGGCCTTGGGGGTGCCCGTCCGCAACTCAGAGCCCGTTGTGGTGGCCGTCGTAGTGTGCGGATAGTTGCCCAGCATATCCGGGGAGCAGAGTCCTCCGTCCTTCATCGAGTTGAGGGGTCCCATGCCAGAGCCGGACAGCTGGTAGGCGGCCTGCTGCTGGTGGGGATTGGATCCGTTCGGATTGGACTGGGATTGGTTGGACAGGTAGCGGGGATTGATCATCAGGCTGTTGTCCGTGGTGCTGACCACGGAGCCGGGCGGACTGCAGCTGCTGCTCGTTGCCGCCGACAGTTCATTGCAGTATGAGGTAGATGTGGGCGCCTCCCCCTTCGATGTCCCTGTCGTGGTCGCCGAGGAGGAGTTGTTGTTGTTGTTGTGAGAGTGATTATTATTGTTGTTGTTGTTGTTTCCAGAACTGGGGGGACCGTGCTGGAGGCGGTTCTGCAGGAGCGGCATGTAGCCATGGCTGAGCAGACTTTGGAGCGTGGAGCTGCTGGCGTGCATGGGCAGTGGCGAGTGGGGCAGCATGAAGTCGCCCAGCGAGTCCTGCTGCGAGACAAGCACCTTACCCTCCTGCTGGATGCAGTTGCCGTCGATCCAGGCATCGAGATCCATCCAGCTGTCGCGCGTGTCGTTGCCATCGTCCTTGTCCAGCTGATTGGGCACCGTCGTGTCGGCAATGGCCGATCCAATGATGGCCGCTATATCGTCGATGGAGTTCATGTCCACGTACTCCGTCAGGTCCTTGTAGATGCGCACCCCGCTGCCATGCAGCGAGTCGGCCACCTGATCGATTGGCGTCAGTGTGGCTATGCTCGGGCCGTTTCCCTGTCCCCCGCCGCCCGATCCCGCTCCACCTGGTCCTCCGCCGCCGGGCCCGCTCATCACACAACTGTCGGCGACGGAGTAAAGCTTAGAATCTAGTTGACTATCGGCAAAGAGCTTGACATCGGCCAGGCAGGCGTCCGCACAGGGATCCCCGCTCAGTACGCTCTCGGGCAGGCAGGTGGAGGAGGAGACTATGTTGTGCTCGTTGGAGGAGTTGCTATTCCCGCCGCCGCTCCCCCCACCGCCACCGCCGTTGGGGCCGCTCTGGGCCGTTGTCGATGTGGGATTGGCATTGGGATTGGCCTGGTAGGCGCTCTGTATGTAATTGTTGTTGCTCTCGTCCGGCAGCCGCTGGGCAATGGCATGGTAGTGATGGCCCGAGATGCCATTGATGGACAGGTGGCCCGTGTAGCCGGTGAAGGGGGGCAGCGGCTTCAGGTCGGACAGCGCATTCAACGAGGAGCCATTGAGCAGCAGATTGTCCAGCACGTCCAGCGAGTTCTTCTGATCAGCATCGCTGGGCAGGGAGTCCAGGTCGTGCTCGAGGAGCAGCTTGTGCCCATCCAGCAGATACTGATCCTGGCCGCTGTTCTGTGGCGGTCCCCAGCAGGGACTCATCAAGAGGCTTTCAACTTCCGATTCACTTGGGCCGTTCATGCTGCAAAACTTCATTGTCAGTTGACCCAGGCGATCGATACGAGTCTTCTGCCGATCCTTGGAATAGCACGTTTCAAACAATCCAATGACCAAGCTTCAACTGAAAACATAAAAAAAAAAACAGAAGAAAAATATTGTATTTAGTCATGGCATATGGTAACGAAAGGATTCCAAAGGGACCTATGGGCATTGATCAACAAAATGTGTTAGTTCAGCTATCTTTACGTTTTAGTATATTTCTTGTAGTTTGTGAGTAACCACTAGTCTAATAGGTCACAGAGGTCGCAGTGCGTAGACTCCCCTCTGATACGTGTAACCCCATTCACAATGGTATTATGGATTATCTATTTAATCTTTCGAGTACACATCTCCCATACATAAAATCTGGATTCCATTTAAGCTTATAAGAAATGCTTCCGCCTTGAAGAAATCTTCCCCCGTCGCTTGCCTAATGATCTCTCCCAGTCCCTGCACTTGCTGACAGACAACCTGCAACATCGATCCCGACACACTGATAGCCCCCGCTAATGATTCTTTAATATGAAAATATTAAACTAAAATCTGAGAAAAAAAAAAAAAAGGGTTCCACGGGGCTTCCTCCCTGGCCGCCTATGCCCCTAAGCATCAGACGGGGACGGGGAAGGAGACGAAGAGATAGATTAAGTTAAGACATTCGATAAGCTATAAAGTCCATAAACAATAAGAAAGAGAAGAGGATAGAGGTGCATACGAAAATGAAGAAGAAATGAGACGATACGAAGAAAACTAAAACCGATACCAGAATCGGCCAATAATAATTTCCAAATGGAATTTGGGTCAAAACATTAATAATCAGTAAAATTAGCATATAAATTGGTCAGAAAGAGAAAGAGAGAGACAGAGAGAGAGAGAGAGAGAGAGAACGCATTTGGCTACGAATATGTTATCGTATTCGATTATTTGTATTTCGATGGGCCACCACGCTTGATTGGGGGCCAAGCAAGTGGAAGTTCTCCCAAGAGCCAGAGCTAAAGCCGGAGCCAAAGCAACATCATATAAAAAGCCCGACAATGAAAGTACAGGTGTGGATCCCAAAAAAAGAGACGCGTCGCAGAAGGAGAGGAGGGGGAGAGCAGGAGGAGGCAGCCCACACCAACAACAATTATAGAAGTTCATTTGGAAACACAAAACGAAACGGGGAACGAAAGAAACGGTAAAGCAAGCTGGGGCTCTGTTCTCTCTGTCTCTCTTTTGGTGCATTAACAGTTAACTTGATTTTGAGGCTTGGCCTGTTGGTTATAAGCGCGCGTTCGTGTGTGTGTGTGTGTGTGTCCGATTGCATGTGTATGGGTGCCCCAAAGAAGAAGCCGCAATCAAATGCTAGACATTGTCCAGCTTTGGGCGAAAGAGAAAATTTCGCTTTCAACAGGTTGTTGCCGTAGCAACATTACATTTCTAAGTCCAGCAACATGTTGCCAGAGCTAGGCTTAGTATGCGGAAAGAAGCAGCGCCATCGCATCGAAACAGCGCAGCGCAGTCGGCTAAGCATGCGCAGCTAAGCGTGGCAGCCAGCAGAGGAAAAACAACCGTTAGCCGAGAAACAGAGATACGAGAGACAAGAGAGAGAGAGAGAGACGACCTGCTGACATACTTCCGTGATACAGGCCCGGCTTTAATTCTCTCTCTCTTTCTCTCTCTCTCTTGGCTTGCTTGCTCTCTGAGCTGCTGTTTGTTTCATTGTATGTAATTGCTGGCTTTTTGGATGCTCATGCTCATGCTCACGTCTCTTGCTCTTGCTTATTTCTTGGCACAGTTTCACGGGGTTTTAGAGGGTATTGCAGAGGGTATTCTTGCTTGAGAAGGAAGTTGTTCCGATCCTTCAAGATAAAATTGAACAGACTGTATCAGGTTCTTCTTAAAACTGTCAGCATATAATTTCAAATAGATTATTCTTTTATCTTTTTAATTACTAACAAGTAAATCATATAAACTGTTCCCATTACTTATAGATTTATTCTTCGGAGAACGGCGCTAGGATGCACAATCAACCGGCTGAGAAAAATATTTGCGCCAGACTCCGGTCTGAGAAATCAAGAACCAAATATGTACATAATAACAGATATACTTTTAATTGACTTGAAATGTAATTTAACTGATCGATCTGTTAGGGTATCCAAAGCTTCGTCTCCGAGCTATTTATTCTTGTTGTTGTTGGTGTTTCGGTTCTCTTTTCGATTTAATGAATTTTAAAATTCTACCCGCCGCGGTGCGCCGCTTTGGAGGCGCCTTAAGTCTGAGTGACGTTTTGATGCTGTCTTTAGAGCACTCCACTCTACTCCTCTACGGAGAATTGAAATTGGCGTGAAATATTTTATGGCAAACAAAAAAAGCACAGCTCATTCATTCCCATTCCTTTCCGAGTCTGAGTCTGAATCCCATTCTGAACTGCCTCCCATTCCGAACTCCCATTCCGACTCTGACTCTGATTCTGATTGTGATTCTGCTATTGTTATGGTTTGACTGCGCGTCAGATTTTACACATTTCTGTTTGCTGTGTGGCTGTTTTATTGTTTGGCGGCTGCTACATGAACATTTTGGTTTTAATGAGCCACATTGTAACGGTGGTCCGTTGCCCCGTTTGCATTTGAATGCCCCACAGCGGACACGGAGACGGACATCGACACCGCCGCAGACGCGGACACCCACTCATACTCGCACAAATTGTGGGGGCGCGCCACACAATGGGCCTCTATTGTAAGCTGAGCTTGTAAATGGTAAATGGTCAAGAGATTCCACCGACAATGTCAGCGGACAGCAGCTCGATCGGCTGCGGGGCCATTATAATTACTTCTATGTCAGAGTCTGTCCCACTGTGAACGCTTTTAACGGTGTTTCCAAACGAATTAGTGCGAATTTTTGACAGCCGACTGATTTTATGACCCTCCCCCACCCTCTCACGAGTTTCTTGGGCTCACCCCATGGCTTTTGGCTGGTGGGTAATATACATATTGGACAGGAGGTTGAACAGCATTATACTTGATATGCATATGATATTCGAATGTAAGACAATACCTGATTCCGAGAGACATTCAAAGTCGAAGTATGTAAGTTCGTTCCTAACGCGGACTTCCGTCCACAGGGATATCTTTAGAAATGTTGTAATGTAGAGATTTGTTGGTAATAATATTATTAAGAAAATTGGAATCCTAAGTGTAAGTCGGTTATCCTGCAGACGGAACTGAACCTTAGCGAGAACTGAGTTTAAGCAAGTCTTACTGGCATAGAGCTACTGGCGACCGCTGGGCTTCTCGTCATTCTGGGTCTCAAAGTGTTAAGCAAAACATAAAAGTGTCCTGAATATGTTCTGTGAGTCATTTAAACTTTTTCCATTTAAAGATTTACTATTTCCGGGGTCCAACGTCAAAATCCACATAAAGAATCATCCTGAACCGATATTCCTTATTCTATATAGATATATCTAGCGCATGACAACACTCTCCTCAATTCTTACAAAGTAAATCTAACAAAAAGAAACCCAAAAACAATGCCCCTCTCCCCGAAGCATTCCTTTCTGTAGCCCCATAATAAGTGTTGTTCCCTCCCCCAAAAATCTTGTGAAAATGGCCCAAACAATAGCTCTGCTCTTCAAACGAACTGAGAGGGCCACAACTTGGCGAAGACAACAAAAATAACTTATTTAACAATCTAACAGGCAACTAAACGTCTGACCCGAGCAATTGACCAACGAAATGAACTCTAAACTACATCAGCAACAGCAAGAGCAAGAGCAACAGTGCTACAATGGCTATAACAATGCCAGCTGTTTGTGGAAATTGAGTTCTTAACTTGGCTGAAAAGAGAGAACGAAAACCCCAACTCTAACTCGAACGCGAACTCGAACGGAAATTGAGCTTAACCTTTGGCGGCAATCAACTTCCGTTTAAATGTTTGAACACGATGCAGCGTCAAAGGTCAAAACGTTTTGGCCAAAGTCAAGCTGCAAACACTTTCCTGCTACTCCCCTATGTGCCATCCTCCTTTAAAGCAGCTCTTCTCCGGGGAGAAGATCTCAGAGCAGACCCAAAATGAAAAGAAAAATCAGGTCGACTTTGTGTGGAAGAGGAGGCAGAGGTTGGAGTCGAGCGTGGGGCGGATGGCTGGAAAAAGCGAATGAAAAATTATTTGATTGCAAAATTTACAACCGCAATGATTTCCACTTGGACGAGGCAGCATCTGAGGAAAAACCGCACGTAGCAGCAGCACCAGCATCAGCAGCAGCATCCACAAGGCTGTGCCACAGCAACAACAAAACTTTGACCAAGACCGAGAAGCCGAAAAAAGCCTCGGAAGCGTGTGGCTTGCATTGAGGTCGCCATCAGTCATTGAAGGTTTTGCTGCTATTCTTGCTTCTTCCCCCTGCCCCACTCTGTTGTGGATGCAACAAATTGCTGGCAATGAAAAGAACGAGACAAGAAGTGGCAAGACCGGAGATCAGTGCCGAATATGTGCATACTCTTTCAAAGCGGCTCTTAAAAACTATTATAAGTTCAGCTCCGATTGGGGAGTATCTGTCTGGGTTATAAGGGAATCCAAGAAATCCATTCGATGTGAACCTTAGTTTTTCTAATGTACATTTTTAAATGCAACACATCCCGCTAGTCAGAAAGGGTATGCTGCAACTGCTTGTACCAAGAAAAGCTCAGAGAGTGGCATAAACTGGAAACTGAAAACTGGGAAACGTGCTCGGGGTTCCAGTTCTTCATCTCCTTGGCAGCTGCGCACTTGACCGCACATGTGGCACGTGTGGAGCTGTGTCTGAATTGTTGCACAGACTTCTTTTGCTCACCTTCTGAATGACTAACTAACCCAGAGACAGAGACAGAGCTAGAGCCGGAGCTGGAGCTGGAGCCAAACCCATCCGTAGACCGCAGCTCTATGCTCTAGACGCCATCAGAATCTTGTTTTCTCTGGTGCTCGTGTGCGGGGTCCATTCGTATAGTATGTGGGGATGGATATGGATGTTGTGTGTGCCTCAGGAATGGTCAAAAAGAATAACAATGTTAGAGGGGAAGACTGAATACTTTGGCAAATGGGTGGGCGTACGTGATGGAGGCCCCTCGCCTGCCTGCTAGCCATCGCCCTGGCCATGTTGTATATCAAATGAGTTGGTAAACGCTAGATGCGCTGGCTATCTCTGCCACATGAATAATGCTCCTCAAGGTGTAAATTAGGTTTTAAATTAACTAGTCTAGCACCAGTTACTGGGTACTGGTTGCTTGTTGCTTGTTGCTGACTGCTGGCAGGAGGAGTGCACTAGATGGGAGTGCAACAGATAGAGAGAGAGACTAGAATGGAGTGGCGACTCGAATGGGTTTGAGTGGCGTGCAGCAAACTTTGTTCTAAATCATTCGGTGGACCAGTTTTAACGTGATAGATTCTCAATATGCTATAAAAATCAAATTTGTTAGATGATTTATTAATTGAACAGAAGATTTTTGGTAGTAAAATTTTAAGTGCTTTAAACACAACAGGTTACGTTTACGGTTTCCATGTGTGAAAGATGATATTAGAATTGGGAGCAAAGCACAACAAATATTTCTATAAATAAGAAATTAAACAAATACTTACACTTCCAATTATACAGCAGGAAGAGTACTTCTTAGAGTAAGTTTGAATAATAAATTGTTGCTTTGCATCACAATGGATCTATAGAAGGACGAAGTGAGTTGGGGGTAGTAGAGATTGAGACTAAATAAAGTATCTTATAGAAGTCAAAGTATCTTTGACTCTACTTTGACTTTGGCAACAGAACTAATTTTTAAGATCTATTTAGATCTGTATAGTCCGAACCGAATAGGATTCCTCCGTCTCTAATTTTTTCGCGTAACTCCTCTTTTAATGTCCGCTTTTAAATGTTTGGAAAACTCTTGTGGCTTGCATTTGTGTTAATGGAGTTTTATTGCTGCTGTGGCTGTTGCTGTGCCTGTTGCTTGGGCCATGAATGAACTTCGGCCACAACAATTTGCTCTGGCCAACACTTGACTCCTCTTGACTTGACTTTGGCTTGGACTCTAACTCGGACTCCGTTGCGACTACAACTCCCGTTAGCCAGTTAGGCAGTGGCTACACTCCACTCCCTTTTCTGTGTGGCCAACATGTGTCCGACAAGAGAGATGACAAGCCAGCGATAAACCCGACCTAGAGCTGAAGCTGGAGCTGTGGCTGAAGCAGAGGCTGAGGCTGGCAGCAAGGCTTGGCTATATTTTTATGAGTGGCAGAACTGGAGAACTCCACTCCCTATAGCTATAGCTATGGCTATGCCTCTCTGCCTAGTGGACCCATCAGCCGCAGCAACAACTATGCAAATTTGTGTGTATTTTTTTTATGATGCTTAACTATTTTTTTAGTTGGTTTTTTGTTGTTATTTAAATGACGCCCGCGTTTGAGGCTAGCTCTCTGTGTGTCTATGTGTGTGTGCGTGTCGAGACTCTATTATTATTATTATTTTTAGTGTATTTGTTGTTGTCGTTGTTGTTGTTGTATGACAACATGTCTGGCAGGTCCCAAAAAGCATTGCCCGGGTCAGCGAACTTTTTTCCTCCAGCTGTTGGATTTGTGTGTGAATAATATTTGCGTAGTTTATGTTATTTTATTTTTAAACTGAGTTTTGTTTTGGTTTTGCAGCTAAATGTTCAAATTAAACACAAGAGGCCGAACCAGGGAGATTCCATAGTGGTTTGCGTTGGTTTATTAATATATTCTTGATTATATGATCATCTTTTGGTGATGGAAGTGAAGAAGTTCATGCGTTGATTGTGTGTCAAGGAATGGACCAGGATTGGGCTTGCTTTTCCATACTGAGGAAGAAGATTAAAGAATTCCCTAAAATATAAAATTACAAAAAAAATATAAAAAGTGCATCTACTATAATTATCTTTATAGTCATGGTTGAGTCTGGCCTAAGAACTCAATTTTGTTTAATCTCTTTTGTAATTGATATGTTATGGCTCAGACTCACCTCACCTCCTGCTACCCCTTACTCTAGCCCGCCCAGCCCAGCACACCTCTTAATTAAAGATCGAATCGAAGACGATTGTGGAGCTCATTTTTGAGATTCAATTAAAAATGAGAGATGAAAATAAGAAAGAAAGAAGTGGGGAATTAAACAAAAATGAATAGAAACAACTTTAACCCAAAATGCAACTTAATGCCTAGCGAATTTGTTACGCTCATTGACGATGCCAGACAGCTGGAAGAGTTGTTATACTTAGTTGCCCTCTCTGTTGGCATATACCCTTACAGACTCTGTGTAACGACTATGTGCATAGGCCATATCAGATGCTATATAAAAACCGCTCGTATCATAGGTATCTGCGAGTTCTACTTTTGTGTTTTTGAACATTTCCAAACAATTATAGTTATAAATACATATTTTTGAATAATTAATTAAATGTATTATATAACCCGGAATAATAAAGATTTCTTAATAATAATGTACAATGGTTGTGGAAGGGTATTTAACGTTTCGGGTAGGAACTATTAACACTCTTTCCTGTGCCTATTTCTGATGTGACTCGATTCTCCTACTTTTTCTCCGTTGTGTCTTCTCTTCTCTGGTCTCTCTCTCTCTTTCTTTCTTTGCTGCCTTTTGTTTTTGGGGAACTTGCCGCTTGCTGAATGAGTAAGCGTAATTTTGCGTCATCTAACGGTATAAAACAGCCGCTACTGTTGTTGCTTTTTTTTTTTTGGGGCTGGCATTGCCATTCCGTTGTTGCTGTTGCTTCTTGTTGCTGTTTCTGTTGCTGTTGTTGTTGTTGTTGTTGTATTTTAGACCATTTTTGTCAGACAAACAAACGGTTTTATGATTTATTTTTAGCTCCTCCAACGGCCTGGCAACAGTAGCCGTAGTCCCGGCCCCCCCGCCGCTGCCGATACCTTGCCGAAACTTCCCAAAAAAAGAGTAAAATTTAAGTGCTCGCTGTAAAGCTGCGAAGAAGAGAAAGAAACAGAAGGCAGAAGAGAACGGAGCACAGAGAGAGCTTTTTACTTCCGAATGCAGTTCGGGAAGTTCTTTTGGGGTCGGTTGCCTAAAGACGCTTAATTGGTTTGAAATTGGAATCGTATGTTGTGGGTTTTGTGGCTCTTTTCGGGGGGTTCTTAACTGCATATTGCGCATACGTCATGTGGGAAGATTACTCACACAGGTGTGGGGGATGTGGAGGGGGATGGGAAAAGACTAACAAGATTTATATCAAAATCTGGTAGAAAGGTTTCTTTAGTACTAGGAAATGTTCAACTAAACATTATAAATTGAAACGATCAACTTTTTAATAGTGCGGGAAGAACTCAACTTCATTGGATTGTTAGATTGAAGAATATCCTCAAACTAGAGACCACCTATGGACACAAAAAAGGTAGTTAGTGGATCTAAGGAACATAAACCTAATACTCTACTGCTTTTTAGGCCTATATCTATGGGTATTACAAGTATTAGCAAGTCCACCACAATTGCATAGTATTGAAACTGGTCTTAATGGAATATCAAAACATTCTCTAATTTGTCTCTCCTTCTGGAAATGCCTTTCATAATAGTCCGCTACAATTTGCCCACCTAAACATAGATCGAAGTCCTAATTAGCAGTCCCTCATAAGATGCCTTGTCATTGCCCATTAGAGGCATGTGAATTTCACAATTGTCATAAGTAGTAGAACCCTAACACCGCATTCCCAATGTGTCTGCTATTGAACGTACATATACATATACCTATACAGATCTATTTGTATTTCATAACAGGTGAGTAATATGCAAACATATCGGAAACGAATTCGGTCAATGACTTTTGCCTGATTTGTTTATAAGCCAGACTTGAGAATATTCTTCTTACGGCGAGGCCGTTGACTTGAGGAATTTCTGTTGCTGTTTCTGTTGATATTTGGTTGTATTTTAATTTCGTTTTTCGGTTTTTGGGTTTCAGGTGTAGAAGATTCATTCATTACTTACTGTTACTAAATTGCAGCTTCAGCTAATAAACATTTTGAGTAATTTTCAAAAAACGTATCAATGATTATTGTTGGAGTTTCGAGTTTCTTTATTTGTAGTTCGTCTTTTAAACTATCCGTGTATATCGAATATGTATAATCCTTAGGGCATAGATTAAGATTCCTTTTAGTATATTGTTGTTTCTTGTTATTTTGGGTTAATTATTTCGAGGTTTTAGGGGAAAGACCATACACCACAATAGAGGAAAGTAAATCATAAAATGCATCTAAACAAATATATAGCGAAAAAGGACGACACCAAAATGCAAAATGCAGAAGATAAAGAAATGGAAAATAAAAGAACGTAATCAAAGAATAATATTTTTGTATACTCACAAAAACAATGGGAGGAAGACATAAAATTATGCATAAAAGAATGAACGGGGAGTAGTACGGGTAGATTGTTTATAGTATTTATGGGATATATGTGGATATATTGTAGTGCAGACCAGCAATGCTGAATGATAGTCCCGCTATGGATAGTGGTTTTATTTATATAAATTTTCTAACTTTCTTTTTTTTTTTTTAGATTTTTTAGATTTTGTTTTATGTACAGTGGGACAATGCTGTTTGTTGAAGTTTTCCAATATTTGTGAAAATATTTACAACAGCGTTCTGGGAGTATTTAGCATATATGTATGTATATGTATTTGTAATTATTGCATATAAATTATCAATTTTTTTGATTGATTTTATTTTGATTTTTAACTTTTTCAGAAGCGTATTTCCTTTGCTGTATTTGTGGTTTTATTGCACTGTTTTTGGAACACTTTTGGCGCTGTAACACTTATTCCTGTATTTCATTTTATTTGGAATGTATTCGAAAAATTCTTCTTGGACTTTTCGTCAACCATTTTCACAATTTTTAGGCCGCTTCTTATCCATTATATTATTTGTGGTATATGTTGTTCACTGTGTTTTATTTTCTTTTCTTTTTTCCTTTTTGTATTATTTTTGCTGTTGGTTTGTTCTAATTTCTGTTGCTTGCTCTTTCGATTAAAGCCACTTCACGGGTTTGTCTTTAAGCTGTGGGTTGTGTGTGTGTATGAGGGGAGTCCACGACCACGACCACGTCCACAATCCAAAACCGAACCGGGGCACGAGCACGAGCACGGGCACGCGAAACGTGAATACGCAAAAAACGCTCTGTTGTCCGCACAAATCCGAAGACGTCAACGGTAGAAGAAAGCCAACTGAAATGTGCGCAGGCGCAGCACGAAAAGAAATTTCCGAGCCAAGAAGTTCAGCGTCGACGTCGACAGCGTTAGAAGAGCACAGCAACCAAAATCACGCTCTGAGAGCGGAGAGCACAAGAGCGTGAACGAGCGGATGGCTGGCAACATGTTGGGCAACATTTTTGCTGAGCCATGGCCCCCCTCGAGGTCACTCTGAGACGCAGTTCAAAGTCAGGGTTATGTTTGTTGATGCTGTTGAAACTTAAGAAATTCAATTAGATTTAAAATAAGGATTTTAAAGGTGTTTTTGACTATATTTTCTATATATGTACATACATACATATGTATGAATATGAATATTTTTATTAGACAAAATCAAGTTATTGCTTCTCTCTCTGGTTTTTGCGGATTTTGCTTTTGACTGCTACACCAATATAAGCTCCTCTTTTGGTTCCATGCGGCTCTCTTCCTCTCTCTATCTTTCGCGCTGCTCTCTCACCGCTCTCTTGCGGGCATACAACTTGACCTACTTAACAAAAATTTAAACATTTTTTCCTGTTATTCCGCCTTGTAAACATGTTGGTAGCAATTTACAGTTTGCCGGCAGCAAAGCAACATGTTGCTAAGGGGTCGGCCTGGCCTGCTGTTGCTGCTAGTTGGTTGTGTTGTTGTTGCATTTCCTCTTTTGCACTTGCTGCTGCTATTGTTGTTGTTGTTGCTGCTGCTGCTTGTTTTTGTTGCTTGTTTTGCAGCACTGCATATATTGTTGCTGGTTTTTTTTTCTTTTGTTTTTGTTATTGCAGTCGTTGTTGCAACTAACGGTATCGCTGCGAAAATGAAAGCTCCGAGTAAAGCAAAGCGCTGCTCACAGGTTGCCCACTGCGGAGTGCCGGGTTTTGTGTGAATTTTTGTGTTTTTGCTCACGACTTTTGTCTCTCTTCTGCTGTTGTTGGCATTGTTTTACCCTTGATGCGAGGGTATCATAGTTTAATTCATAACGTTGCCACATGCCGAGAAAGGGAAGCACTTTCTACCTTGTTAAGTCTTTGCGATTATTCAGAATTCAGATATCTTCCATAGCAACGATATTTCGTAGATGAATCCAATACGTAAATTCGTAAAAGTGTTTTGGTGAATCAAAATTTGCAAATTGAAGCTACCAACTAATAGATTTGATTCCGTGCCACCCATAGATGTACACATCTTTAAGGGTATCTGCATCTTCGGCTCATAGCTATGTTTTCTTTCTATTTATTCCCAAGTGTAGTTACTGTTGGTGTTGACTAGCACTTGCACTGGTACTGGCATTAGCATAAACAAGAGCCGCCTCATCATCGTGTTGACCAAATGCAACTGCGTCACTGCCCACTTTCCCCGTCGCCTCCGCCGTGTCCGTCTGATTTGTTGGTCATGTTTATGGCTCATGATTTGTTTTTCATCGGCTGCTGCTGCCTCTTCTTGTGTCTGAGTTTTTTTCGCTGGAATTAACTTGCGTTTTTTATTTCTCAAAAATATTTTATCTGCATGTTGGGGCATTTTTTTCATACCACAAACATATTTTCGTTTTTCTCCGCTGTGCGTGACTCATGAGGGTGATTAAAAAGCGTTATCTTGGGATTGTCGTGAACTTCGTCACCTACTTTGTGGGCTCCCTTTTGAGGGAGTGTTTCATGGCCAAGTTTGTGGCCTGAGTCTTTTGTTTTGACAGATATCAGGTGGATTTTGAATAAGCGAGTGGGCAATCGTACAAAATATGATGAAAACTAAATTAAAGTTATCTCAGTACTTGTATTTATTTACATACATTATAGCCATATACAGTTGTTGGGATGGAATGGATAACAACTCATGTAGAAATACGAAGAAAAAGATACCAACGATATCTGGCATCTCTACAGTTTGCAATAATTGTAATATCAATCAAATAAAAGACACACAACGAGCCCAAATAAATTTCAATAAATATACCAGCTTCACTGTCTTCTCCATTGTCTTCTCCAGAAAGAACTCGCCCATTGCCCCCCACCCGCTTCAGGTACCATGTTCCATGTTCCAGGTTCCAAGTCCAATATCAATAATTTTTATGGTCATGCAAACAGAGACCCAACGCAAACGGAGACAGCGAGGCAGATGCCGAGACAAGAGGCAAGCTTTTGAGATGGCTTTTTCGGGTCGTCAGAGCCGTGGCAAAGGGAAAAATACAGTTAGACAAATTCTATGCACGTCAAATGTCAATCCGGCGGACACAGTACGACGGGGAATCAATCTCGGCATTAAAGAGTCAAGAAGCCAGAAGAAGTTCGGCAAAACTTGTGAGGAGCGCATACAAAACTAATTGAACTTGGACAGCGTGACACTTCATCCAAAAAAAAAGAGAGGCCAAGCGAACAATTCAGGGGTATTAGAGTGCACCCCAAAGAGTACATAGGAAAGTGCCTCCGAAGTCAGGCCATCACTCAAACCGTTTTGTTCCAGGCAAATAAAGGCTAAAGGCAAGCAATCAGATCCAGGCAAACGCCAGAAGACTCCAATGGGGGCACTTCGGTGTCGGTTCGGGTCAATGGGGCAACGGTGAAAAAGTAAAAAAAAAAAAAGCAGACAGAAACCCAACCGCACATTGTGTAAATATTGACATGGGGGTCAGGCCCTCAGAACAAGATTTGTGCATTTGACAGGGGCAGGGCCCGGGACGACACCATGCCACACCACACCACACACATTTAGGTTAAGCAAACCCCAAACAGAAGAAATACTCGTACTCGTACTCGTAATAAAAGTAAGACTGTGCCTAAACAAAATGAAGAGATCTTCTGAGTAAGCCTCGACGGGCGGGGCGGCCTCCTTCTGACCGCAAAAGATCTGTCGATTGAGGTGCAAACAATCGAACGCGCAGAAGTCAAAACAATTTGCAACGCATCCCAGAGAGACGCACCTTTCTATTTGCCCAAAACCATCCGAAAACGAACTGCAAATGTGACAGAAATTCAACAAGAACGGGAACAGCAACGAAGAACAAGTGCCCATTGGATGGTCCGCGTGGGAGAGGCAGGCAGATGACAGGTAGGATCTGCCACTAAGTGTTGCAAATCCAGTCCCACACCCAGTGGCACTGTCTTAGCGGGTGGCTGAGCTAAACAGAGCACAATATTTGCTTTCGGTCGCACCGAAGTTTGTGTCCCAAGTCATTTGTTTTGCTAGGCGAAACTGAGACAAATTTGGTGCTGAAACAGCAAAATTAAGTAGAGCAACAGTTTGCGATAAATAAAGGAATGCTATACATAATATAGCAGACATTCAATACTGATGTATGTACATACATATGTATTACAGATTTTTGTATATATTTAGTACCTCTCTCCCAGAGTATTTTAGCACTGAAGCATCTGAAACAGTATCAAAATTTAGTATCCAATATAAATATTTAATTACATTAGCTTCTCATTTATTTTCTACACATATAGCAGGTTCCAGCACCAAAATCAACAAATTCAAAATACTCTTTTCCATCACCAACAGATGTAGATCTTTCATGGAACGCATTTCGATCTCTCTTACATCCTACTCTCCCAAAAAAAAAGAATTTTCGAAAATTATCAGCTCTTTTTGGACTAACTAAAACGTTGAATTGATGTCAAACGTTGCATAAATTTCGCATCATATCTAACAGCAACAGAAACAGAAACGACACGAAAAACATCAATAGTAATAATGTAAATTTTGCATGCATAATTTCCTATTCTTCTGCCACTTCTTCTGCAACGTTTTTTTGTTGTTTTTTTTTTTTTTTTTGAGGTGCGGGCGTTACATATGGCGTTACATATGTGTGTATATGTACACCCTCAGAAGAGAAAGAGATGGAAGGCCTATCAACGCTAATAACACGCAAAAGACAGCAATAAAAGAAAAGGAGAGCGCGAGGGCTGAACGAGAACAACAAAACGAGCGGCAATAAAAATGCTAAATAAATTGCCACATGTGAGAGCAAAAGAGATAGTCAGATAGAGGAGAAGGAAAGCAGAAGAAATGGATCTGGCGGGAAATATGTAGATCTGAGAGAAATATGAATGTAGTGCAAAGTGTGGGAGGCGTTGCTTGGGGTGGGCGTTGCTCTGCATCCGTGTGTGGGCGTGCTGCGGTGGGTGGCAAAGGTCAAGCCCAGACGCAGCTCTGGCAACTCTGCGGCTACAGTAGTAGCCGCTGGCTGCAACTCTGGCAACCGGAAGTGGGTCAAACCGAAAACCGGATCCGCATCGTCAAATGCAAACGCAGCTGTGTGTGGAAAGAGATAGCCCAACAAATGGCAACGACAACAACAAACGAGAAATGAACTCCAGGCTCTAGGGGTACGAATCATTTCATACCCTTTCCGCTGGATGTTCACCCAAGGATTCTTAGACCGATTATTTCGATTACCGCTCTAAGCTATAGTGATTTCTCTTAACTCAGTTGTGTTATTGTATAAAATATTCAATATTTTCAATTCAGGCTTGTACATACATATACTGCTGAACATGACTGTACCACTAACCAAAAGACATAATGTATTTGGTCAGTAAATGTACCCAATTGTATTCTTCATACTTACATATGTATATATATGTACATACTATAGGTACATATAGTATGTATGAGACTTTATAGGAACTCTAGCTAAGACTCTATTGGCTCATAATACCCTCCACTAGGGTATTCTCGTACCAACAACCAAACAAACAACACACAAACACTACACACACACAACACAAAACAAACATCAGACAATGCAAAATGCAATTGAGATGCAAATGCAAATTGCATTTGCCACATGTTGCAGTTGCAGTTGTTGTTGTTGTTGTGTGTGCCAGCAACATAAATAAACATGAAAATAATGCACACCATTAACATTGCCAATGGCCCCCAAAATGCAAGGGGGTTTCATGGGTTCATGGGATGGGAGAGGCAAGGAGGCATGGCATAGCATGGGTATATAGACAGGCTGACAAAAGCCTGCCACACTGTGTTTGCCTCCATGGCAGCATGGCAGTGTGTGAGTGTGTGGAGTGAAGTGGAGTCGAGTGGTGGCATGGTTGGGATTGGAGTGTCATGGGCATGGCTGGGGCAGGCAGACTTCGCTCTTGACAAACTTTTTCGCTGCATCTAATGAAGTTCCATTGTGAAGGTGAAAGAGTGGGCCGAAAGCGATAGACAGAGAGATGCAGATAGAAATAGACAGAGAGATATATGGTGATGGTGGCACCACACACCAAAGGTAGCAAGAACTTTACGTATTTTTAGCCAGTTTTACAGCTGGGGGCATTCTGGCTTAGGCGAGCACCAAGAATAATTTTGGGGAAATTGATTGCAATTTCCAAAGGAAATCTTTGCCCATAAAATCTTAAAATATTAGTAAGTAATTACGTATTTTATTCGCGTGATACTTGTCCCTTGGGATACCTAGATTCATTGGCTAAATTCTTTGAAATTTAAATGTTTTTCCCTACATTTCTCCCTAGCTACTTTTGCGTTTTGGCAAGATTGCTTTCAGGGAACCCACTTCTGGACAAGTTTTATTCGTTTATTTGCTCGATCTGGCTGGTTTACGGCCAACGAAACTGAGACTGAGACTCTGGATGCGAGAGTGAGAGAAGAAAATAGACAAACAGACAAACATACGAGTTTGTGCGATTCCTCATTGATTGCGGTTCGGGGCAGGAATTTATTGCCATTCAACAGAGAACTGAGGCACGAAGACGGACTGCAAGCCAGACAGAGGCAGATAAACACACACACACACACACACACACCAGACCGAAAAACAGATACGGATACAGATACAGCGAACGAACTTTACCGCTTGATATGGTCGGGAAAGGGCAGCCAAGCTTAAAGAACGGCTCCATGCGGCAATCATAACGGCCACAAGAGAATCCCCAAAAAGCGTAAGAAGCGCATCACGTCATTTTGTCTAACCGTTAATGGCTATGAAGCTTAAGGAGCACCCCATCCCATCCCCACCCATTCCAACCCATCTCCAACCCACAGCGACAACGACAACGGCACTTTTTTCACTTTTCTCGCATCTATCAGATACAAATGGGTCTGGTAGTGCCACCTGCACCTGCAGCGGGACGGACCACTGATGCACCCAGTCGTCGAATCTCAATGACTGGGCACACAATGAGTGTGCGGCGGGGGGCTCTCGGTTTTGGTTTTGGTCTCGGTCTCGGTCTCGTTCTCTTCTCCCCTCCACTGATATCTGTTGACTGGTGTTTTTTAATTGAATTTTCCTCTACTTTGTGCAGCGGCGACGGCGGCGGGCAACATTTATTTTGTTTGGTGCACTCAGAGCAAAAGATGCCCCGGAGCGGTCCGTTTAAGCCGCTCAACTGCTTAATTGTCATCAGATTGCTGGGGTTTACTTATTTTGGTTTGGTTTGGTTTGGGGGGATTTCTGTGCCCATTCCCGTTGTGGCAAGCCCCAGCGTGGCAAATTAATCAATTTGCAGCGGATCCCAGGAGGGAGTCGCTTTGAGATGGGATTGGGTTCAACTCCGGCTCTGGCTCTGTCTCTGTCGCTGGGTCTGCCTTGGGATCTTGCTCTCGATCCGCTGCCATGGGGTACGGGTATCGGCTGCTCTCATTTGGCGCTCTTTTGCATATCGGCGGGTGTCGGTCGTGTCTCTTTCCGTGTCACTTTGCAATCAGTTTGTCATTAACCAGACTGAGGCCCGGGCCAAACTCTACTTCTTTGCACAAGTATCTGCCAGATACACTTTGATGGAAAAAGAAATTCTGCAGCAGCTGCTGTGGCTGCTCCTGCAGTAGCCTGATGGGTGGATAGCATTGGAAGGCAACAGCACTCGGATCGTAAGTAATCCATAACTCACTTGATTTCAGATTAAAGCATTTCTTTTCCTCTCTCTCTCTCTCTCTCGATTTGGGTGAAATTAGTTCTCTGTAAGAGTTAGATGTAAGTATTACTCTTTTTTTCCAAGTCTAAAACCGTAAAGATATATGTATTAAATTATTTATCTGTCGCTTTAAAAAAGCTTTTGGCAGTGAGAAAACTCGAAATTGGTTGTACGCCAAGGATAGGTGCTCTCGGATGGACAACATTTGTGCCTTGGCCAGCTATCCAACGGACAAAATGGACAATAGATGGACAGATATGGCCCGATGAACACATATAGTAAATATACACTCATATCCAACCAGAGAGACAACTTCTATGCCAAATATCATATTTCGGTTCCTTGTTACTGGATGCACTAGTTGTATTTAGTAAAAATTTTCAAAATTGTTTTTAAATTTTAATGTATTATGTTGTTACTGTAATTTGGTCGGGTTATCTTAACGGTACTATTCATTAGGTTTGCTATTTTTATACCCGTTCTCGAAGAGTAAAGGGGTACATTGTATATGCGGGAAGAGTGAATTTGGGTAACGCAGAGAAGGAAACGTTTCCGACATCCCCGTTTCCTAGCCCCTGCCTTTCTTCGGTACATCCACCACTGATACTCTCTCTGGCTCACACACTCTGATTGCCTTGTACAGCGAGCGGCCCATGGCGGAGAACGGCGTGTTGTTGTGAGAAGTGATGTAGATGTAGATGTGAAGACAGATGTACCAAAAAAATGTAACATGTAAAAACTGATAAAATATTTTAGAATTTCACATAAACATACATATGTACATATGTATGTACATACATACATATATACTGATGAGTACGGGTATAAAAGTAGTGTCGCGGTATCTGCGACTTCACGTTCCCTCTCGTTATTTATATACATATGTATAAGTACAAATGTATGTCTGTATGTATATAATATTTCCAACTGGATTAAGTATTGTAGGTATTGCTATCAGGAAAGTTTTATTTTCGGAATCAAATCGAAATCTGATTATTATTTACAAAGAAATACCATAAGAACGATCAGAGATCAGGGTTTCTATATAGTAACTCTTTTGGACCTTTATATTTTCAGATTTTTCTAAATCCTGCCATAGGGTTCGTATAGATTCATACAAACAGTTCGTTGCCAAAGTCTTTTGATTTCAGAGACAGGTTCGGAATGTCTCAGGGAAATTAATGTTAAAGCTTCACCTCACATTGCTTTTCTTTCATCAGTCTCCCGCCCATATGCAGCAACCTGTCCTCCCCGACTACTGCCTCAAATCATTTTGAATTCCCATTAATTTCGTGCATTATGTTGCATATGTCATGGCTGTCAAACTCGAATGCTGTGGCAGCGATGCCGCAGTAGATGAACTCGACTCAAATTTTTCACTGCTCACCTTTAACCACGGCCACGGCAGAAATCTGTTGCCAAAATTTAACGCCTGTCAAGCAGTTGTCTGGCAAATACATGGAGGGGCAGCGGAGGGAAACGGGAAAATGGTGAAATGGTAAGGAAGAATGCAGCGAATTGGCCGGCTCGGCTGTGCCACACGAAATTAACCCAATTATGAGAGGCGCAACATAATCAAAGTGGACAAAGGATGCCATCCTATCCTGCCCCATTCCCAGGCTGCAGACTCCACAAAAACCCTCCACTCGTGCCACCTCCACTGCCGCTTGCCACTCGGTACGAACCGGCAATAAGAAGCAAACCACAAATTGGGTCACGTGCCTGGGATCTGACAATGATTTTATACCCTCTCGGTGAGTGAATATGATTTTGAAATGCATTCAACAAAGGATTTATGAATCTATAAAGTATATAGATCAAATAGTCGAATAAATAGAGCTGGGCCTCTGATTTTATTTGAAATCTGTCAGCAAAACGCAAATCATTCATATACTCATAGTGCTACCAATCTATATGTACTACTTACATATATACTAATCATATATGTATGATGACTTTGTAAGGGTATCTTTAAGTATCCAATGCCAGAGGCAGCCGCCGCTATTTCTTGTTTTGTATTCGTGATACGAGACGGAGACGCTGCCAGAGGCTGGGAGTGCGTAAGGTCCGTAAGATCTTTACCCTATACCTTCCCCTCTCCTATGACAAGTGCAATGGGTTTGTCTTCTTCAGCCGCGCCTCCTCCATTTCCCTCTCTCCGCTTCACCCGGCACCCGGGTATCTTCTGTTCTTCGCGACGCGCCCATAAATTAAATGCACAAACAAGTTTCGCATCGCATTTGGAAGATAAACTCAAAAAAGGGGGACAACAACAACTATCCGAGGGGCGGAGAAGAAAGAGGGGGGCCAAGAGGGAGCCCAGTCAGTGTAGTTGCTTTCGCATATAATTCAGCTTTGGGCTACATAATTAATTCCGCCAAGCGGCGGCGGTGTCGGCGGCCCAACTTTTTATGTGGATCCCCAATGAGGAGAAGAGAAGGCCTACCAGGAGGAGGAGGAGGAAAGGCAGTTGCGGGACCAGAAGGTACGTGATATGGGCCAACAGGTTTCGGTTAACTTTTTGGTCAGTCGGATCAGATCGGAGCGACGCACTTGTTGCCATCGACAACGTCCAAAAAAAAAACAAAAACAAAATTTCATATGCGTCTCGTTTTGTCGTTTCGTGGGTTTTCTGTACTGAAGTGGGGGTCCAGACCCAGTGCCCGAGCCAGTCCCCAAACTCCCAACACAAGAAAGTAAGACTATATGCTTTGTGGGACCGAATCTTTTGATACCCTTGGAGGATAGTTAATTCCAATGGCAGTTACATACACACATACATAATATGGATATATGATGTAGTGATCCGATTTTGTAATTTTTATATAGCTCCGATATACTGTTCTGATCCATAGACTATTTTCGGAAGGAATAAAAAGTGTCAGCTATAAAATTTAGGAACTTCCTTTACTTGGAAACTATATCGAATCTAATATTGAGTTGACATTTTTGTTGAACAGAAATATGGCTGATTAATTCCGTTCGTTGCAAGCATTTTCCCAAAATCATGGTACCCTCTGTAAGTGCATAAAAAAAAAAACTTTAAAAAACCGAGCCCACAGTCCAGACCCGGTCAGCGATTCCACTTGATTTGATTTTGGTATGCACCATGAACCGTTATTCAAAATATTCGAAAAACGTTTTAAGCCGCATTTCTGCTGAGTGTTTGTATGGGTGTTTTCTCGAGTATGAGTGTGTGTGTGCATGCGAGTGTGAGTGCAAGTGCGTGGCTCTTTCATGTGGCAGCGCCGCAGCAGTGTGCAGCGTACAGTGTACAGTGGAACCGATTTGGTGGCACATCCACATCCACAGCCACATCCTGCTTCCTAAAGGTGTTTTCTATAGTTTTACGATTGCCATTTTCGGGCACTACCATGAGTCAGTGCTGCGCGATTCAGTTAAGTCCCCGCAATATGCCTCATTATCATCTTTTGCACAAACGAATAAAAGACTATTAAATAAAAATAAAACCACTAGGTTAGCGTTATAACTCCCGTCAGTGTTCGCACCTGACTCTTCCTGAAACCTAGGAGAGTCTTAGTGCGTTTAGGGTCATAGTGGGGCCAGAGCGAGCGAGAGATCTCACAGTTGGGTGTTGCGTTCCACCGTCTGTCTGATCTCGTTCTAGCTCGACCCATCATCTGCGAGATGATGTCTCGCAGAGGCCTCCGTATATCGCTGACTGCGTCCGCCAGTGGTATGGCCGATCCATTTCTGGCACACTCGTCCGCACTCTCGTTGCCCGCGATGTCGGTGTGACCCGGGACCCACGTGAGTGTGATTGAGTGCGCTCCGATCTGGTTTAGCGCGTCCACTGTGTCACGTACGAGTCTGCTCGTGATTTTACAGGAAACCAGGGCTTTTGATAGCAGCTTGGCTGTCAACACAGATTGCTATGTTCCTCTGAGGTATCTCTAAGGTGTATATCAACTTTGCCGCTTGCCATACTGCGTATATCTCCGCCTGAAATACACTGCACCAGTCTGGTAGTCTTAGGGATATGTTGGTTGCTAGTTCTTCAGAGAAGATTCCAGCTCCTGTCCCTTCGGCTGTCTTTGACCCGTCAGTGAAGATGGAGAGCACGTACTGCCCAAGAGCAGCGTTACGCGTCCATTCCTCTCTTTCCGGTATGTGTCCTTTAAAAATTTCTCTTCCATGAAAACTCCGAGACACAGTAGTCGCTCCGTTCGCCCGTTCCACTTTCCTCCTTACGAAGTATTGTGGCGTGGCCATAAGGCGATGGCGAAGAACCGCGCGGCTGAAAGCCTCGCGGCACTTGTCTCAGCCTTGCACCTTAAGGTGGAGGTCTATGGGCTCCAGGTTTAGCATGGTGTCCAGAGCAGCCTGTGGGGTGGATCTGAGGGATCCAGTGACTCCCCAAGGCATGCCGTCCGCTGAACTTTCCGGAGGTTCTCGAGGTGGGATTTGGTGTTGGCCGCTTCCCACCACACCAAGCTCCGTATGTCAGAATGGGTCTTATTACCGCTTTGTACATCCAATGGATGATGTGCGGTTGTAAAGCCCCATGTCCGTCCAAAGGTCTTCCTACAGATGTAGAAAGCAGCCATTGCCTTTTTCTTCCTTTCCTCCGTGTTTCTCTTCCAAGAGAGTTTGGAGTCTAGGATGACACCAAGATACTTGGCTTCTTTCGATAACTCAAGCGTCGTTCCACCAATTGCTGGTAGTTTGAAGTTTGGTATCTTGTATTTTCGTGAGAACAACACCAGTTCTGTCTTTTGGGGTTAACCCCAGACCGTTTTGGTGTGCCCAGCTCGCGGTCGTTCCCAGTGCAGATTCCAGAAGATCACTGATTGTAGGTAGGAACTTACCCGTTACCAGTATCACTAGATCGTCCGCATAGGCCACAACCTTGTATCCGCTCCTCCCCAACTGAAGAAGAAGGTCGTTGAGGACTAAGTTCCACAGGAGAGGGGATATAACCCCCTGCGGAGTACCCTCGTGTGACCGTCTTCCTTGAGGAGGAGGTGCCGAGACCAGCGCTGATCGTTCTGCTCCTGAGAACGCTGTCCAGCCATAAGGTTACCGTCGGGTGTGTGCCAATCTTGGTCAGTGCGGCCGTTATTGACTCGATCCTGACGTTGTTGAAGGCTCCCTCTATGTCTAGGAAGGCCGCCAAAGCATATTCCTTATGGCTGAGAGTCTTTTCGATACTCCCCACAACCTCGTGTAGTGCGGTCTCAACTGATCTACCTTTGAGGTAGGCGTGCTGGAGCTCCGCTGAACACTTGTCTGTCGAGTTTGGTCCTTATGTGTAGATCGATCAGCCTTTCCATCGTTTTCAACAAAAATGAGGATAGACTGATTGGTCTGTAGTCCTTGGGGAGATGTGGTTTTATCTTCCGGCTTTGGGGATGAAGACCACTCTCACCTCTCTCCATGCTTGGGGAACGTACCCAATTCGGAGACATCCTTCGAAGATTTTCTTTAGCCATGGTAGCAGGGGGCAGGCAGGCTGCCTGCAACATATGGCTGGTCGTACATCATCCGGCCACGGTGACTTGTAGGGACCGAAGGATTTAATGGCCCAGATAATCTTGTCTGGTGCCATAATGTCACGTATGAGATCCTCAGTGTCCTCTCCCCGGTATGGCTCAGTGTCGTTGATGTCGTTGGATTCGTCACCGGTGACATCTGAGCATCCCGGGAAG
The DNA here is from genome assembly GCA_009664405.1 of Drosophila bifasciata. Classification (NCBI taxonomy): domain Eukaryota; kingdom Metazoa; phylum Arthropoda; class Insecta; order Diptera; family Drosophilidae; genus Drosophila; species Drosophila bifasciata. Next base: position 33,985,108 of record CM019044.1, read on the forward strand.
TGGGTGCTCATGAGGAGCTCTAGGATTTGACTGTTTTCTGCAAAACACCATCCTGGTTGCGGGCAGTCCAGGTGTGGTTGGCGCCTTTGATAGCACCCGTCGAAGCCTTGAAGCCTCGGTGGTACCATCTATGGCATCGCAGAAGGCAGCCCAAGATTCCCTTTTCGCCTTCCTACAGGTGTTCCTGTGGGTGTTAAAGCTGCGACGATATTCGTCCCAGCTTTCCTGTGTGTTTGCCACTTTTGCCCTGTTGAAGAGCCTCCTTGACTCCCTCCTGACTTCGCTCAGCTCCCGCGTCCACCACGGGTTGCGGTTGGACTTTGGAGGTCGGCTGATCGGGCAAGATTCAAGGAAGGCCCCCTGTAGGGCTTTAGTGACATTCTGAGCCGCTTCCTCTCTAGTGCTTCCGTTTGAAGGATGTTCCCTTCCGGTGGGGAGGGTAGTGCCTTCTTTACGGTTATGGAGAAGCGGCTCCAGTCTGTCCGTTTGGGATTGCGGTAGGCCTTGGGCCTTTCTCTGTTCCACTTGATGCTGAACACTATCCTGTAGTGGTCCGAGAAGGAGCACTCACCGGACACATGCCAATCATCAATGGTTAGGAGTCACTGTCCGAGGCAAGTGTTATATCAATAACCTCTGCACGGTTCTTGTTGCGGAAGGTGGGGTGGTCTCCCCGGTTGCACACAACAAGATTTGTGGACAGAATGTACTCGAACAGCGACTCTCCTCTGGAATTTGTGCCCGTGCTTCCCCAAAGGGAGTGGTGGGCATTCGCATCGCAACCTAGGACGATGTCGAGACCCTCTTTCCGCACTTGGTGGATTAGGGCCCTGACATCGCCCGAGGGTGGGTCCTCTTCCTCGTACGGCAGGTATGCCGAGGCTAGGTATAGGTTTTTCCCGTCCTTCCTCTCACATAGTGCCACCGTTAGGTCCGGAGTGCTGTACCTGCAAGAAAAACAGAACATTAAGCTCGCTTCTTACCACGATACAGGTTCTTGGCTTACCCCACGGGGTGTGGCGTGAGAAGGCGGTATCCGCGACCGTTCAGTCCCCGAACCCCTCCCTTAACGGTCCAGGGTTCTGGATGAGGGCCACGTCTACCGCCTTCTCGTCCATAAACCGCAGCAGGTCCGCCGATGGTACACTTGAGTGATGCAGATTAATCTGCACCACCTTCATGCTGTTCAGCGGACCTGGGGTGTCGCGGTACTACTACCGCCAGTGTGCCCATACCAAAAGATATGCGGCAGTCCTTTCCAAGGAGTTTGGCAAGGCTTTTCTTGACCAATACTGATCCAGAGTTCCTTGCCGTTCCCCTTGTCTCGCGCTATCGCCCGTGTGATGGTCCAGTCCGACGTTCCCAGGATCCGGTTCTGTGCCTTGATCAGGACAAGTGTGTCCTCATCCGCCTTGATTGGGGGAGGAATCCACACCTTCATGATCGTTCTCCTGGGAATCTCATCGATGGGGACCACGCAAAGAGCCGCTCCTGGCCAAAGTTCACCAAAACCTTGAACCGTGGTTTTGAGAAACTCAAGAGTTTCTGCGTTACCACAGGCCACTGCTTTGGCTCCCTTATACCACTTGATGCCCTTGAACTCGCAGACAAACGGGTTGTCTGCGCGAACAATGGCATCCTTCATGGCGGTCAGGATCTCCGATTCCGCCTTCAGCCAATTTCGTCCGATATTTTCCCTTCCGGGTGGCTTCGGTCGATTATGGCCGTCTGTAGCTCAGGCGGTGCTCCTAGGCTTGCCAGGATGTCCTCTGGTTTCGCCTTCTTCGGCTCGGAGGCTCTTACGGAGTCATCCGTTCTCTGCCGCTTGAACCTTGGCTCTCGACCAGTCGGTCCCACCGTTGCCTTCTGTACAGAGGGCGTTGGTGGTACCTTGGCGCTTGCCGTGTTCTGCGGTTGAGGTGTGGTCTTCTCCCTCTGCTTCCCGGATACCTTCTTCCCTTTCTCCCTCGCGAGTTCGCAGACGATGACGTTGAGGGTTGGTCAACATCGTCTTCGTGCCAGCTGCTGCTGACGGTGAAGACGATGGCTTGGGGTCCTCTGCCACCGTCGCGTGTACGCTTGGGGGGGGACTGGTCTCCGTTGGCAGGAGCGACTCCGTTCAGCCGCTCGTACCTCCGCACGTTCTGCTCGTGCTTTTTCCTAAGGCTCCTTTCCCTCGCGGTCAGCGTTTTCGGGGGGCCTTTGGCTCATACCACGAAGGTATTTCACCGATGCCCTGTATCCCGAAAGCCGTTTGCGTCGGGTTTGAGCCTCATCCTCCGTCCCAGGTAGTGGACTCGAGTCGACCTGGATGGTGGGAACCGTGACTTGCGGCTCCGCCCTCGGCAGCTCCTCGCTCTGTCAAGGCGAGAAGGCCTTGGCCAACTCTGCCTCCGACACTGAGGGGCCAGTGAAGACGAAGCTTCCGTCGCTGGTTCCCGGTTCCAGATCCTCGATCGTCCCCTTCTGCCTGCGGATTCTCCTCTCGCTTGTGGCATTACACGAGCTGGCAGCCAAGCTCTCCACTGCCAACTCGGGGTTCCTGCAGTCGCAGGATATCGACGCCGGGGGCCTGCGCTCGCACCCCCCAATCACCGCCGGTACTGGGTCTCCGACTCCCCTGCACCGTAACTGTTAATTCGTTAACGGACATTCCCATTGAACGATGCGTTTTAGCCCTACCGCCAGGGTGAAACTACTCTTGGCTTCGGCGCTCGCCCTTGACCTGCCCGGCGGGTGGCCCTTCTGGCAGCATGTGCTGCCGCCGGTATAGCTCTCGGGGTCCTTACGCTTACTAAGCCCCCCTCATCACGGCAAGATGGTAGTTCGCCGAGGGGGACTAGTTAGTATAAATTATAACGTTATTTTTGTGTTATCACATTACCGAAGTTGCACACAAATAAAGCTTCCAAATTCGTTTGCCTCTATGAACACCTGGCCTTCGAACACTTTTTATGACAATAGTTATGCCATTTAAATATACATCTGTATGTATGTTCTAGGTTCATACACACATATGTACATATTTATGTATTTATATCAATGTTTACCCCACTGTTTCTCATAAGGACCCCTGATCATTTGAGGGGAATAATTTTAATTAGCCAAATTATTGGCACATCTGAAAGTAATTCTCCCCGATCTGTGATCGGTTTTATTTTTCGTTCTTTTTATTTGTTTAATCATAAATACACTTTGGTTGTGGCAGGTGAGTGTGAGAACGGGGGGAGAGAGACGATGAAGAGACGACCGCATTTGCAAAAGAAAATGGAAATGGAAAATTATGAGTTGTGAGGGTTGCCTGCCGTTTGGACGGGGACTGGGACTGCGAGTAGACCAGGCCAAGTGTGGAAACTAGTTAAAGTCGGTATAATAATTGTTATTGTTACTATCGTGGCTGAGTTGTGGTTGTTGTTGCCGCTGGCATGGTAATGAGCAGCACAGCCAAGAAACAGAAACAGAGTCTGATTATCGTGAGTAAGCATGATTATGCTTATGAGCGGAGAGTAAAAGTGACTGACGGAAAGCGGAGTGAGTGTAGTGTGTTCAAAGAATGCCTTGAGTGTCTGAGTGTTTTGAATGTAGGCCAAGTCTATTATGCGGCTATTGGTGGATTGTCTGCCATGTCTAGAGACCCCCCCTACCCCACACACACTCTAAAAAGCCTGGCTTCAAGTGGAGGAAATATGAAGAAAATTGCTGGAAAAATAGTTCAACGTTAAGCAGCATATGAGAGATTGCTATAGAGATTGCCTGCTAGCTATGGTTAGGCTTTCGTGATTTAAGGAATCAGATATAGTACATCTAGTATACATATATGAACGGAAGTTTCAAATTTGCTTACAAGTTTTTTCTTAATTTAAATAAAAAATATTCAAAAATAGTGAATGATCTGGGAATGCAATTTCCCTTTGCCTGAAAAATGTTAATCATTCCTGTAACAATATCTTGCCTAAACGGCTTTCGTAGCAATTATAGATTAATCTCCTGTACTAGTTAGTTATCTTCTTGTGGATCATTTACCAAATCCAGTGGGAAGGGTGACTCTGTTACACTCAATAAATGTTAAGATATTTTTTCCGTAGAGTGAAAGGCATTTACACATTACTTGTTCTGCTGTTCTGCCCTTCACCCAATGTTCAGATATCAATCTCTGTTCATTTTCAATTTATTTCACATGCATTGAAGCGCAGTATTCCCAGAAGATATTACGAACATCTTAAGCTTAAGAGTGTGTAGTATATGCAGAGTAAGTATGGTACATATGGATGGATATACATATGTACGAATGTAATGGATGGATAGGCTATTAAAACATTTAAGCATTCTGATCATTTACTACTACCAACCTACTTACGGTATAGTTAAAATTCATTACTCCCTCTCTCTGTATCTCTCTCTCTTTCTGGCTGCCCGCAGCTAATCACATCCTTGACTTTCACTTGCTGCCCGCTAGTCGGGAAACTCCTCTGCGAAAAAGTGTTCCCATCACAGCGAAAATAAAAAGAGAAAAACGAGAAAGAACGTACGGAGTCGCTGTAAACGCGACTCTACTTCTATACCCGTACTCAGTCAGTACACATGTGGGATTTTCAAATGTTTTGGAAGTTTTTAATTTTCATTTGTTTTTTGCATCTGTCATTTAATCAGTTCTCACAACAACACACGTACACTGCACGACGCAGAGTCTGTGAGCGTGATTGTGAGTGTGAGAGAATCAGTAGCGACAATCATCCCCATAAATGACTCCCCATAAATGGCTACAAGGGGAGGGGAGAGGGGAAATCGCTGCTAAAAATTCATTTGATCATTGTGGCTACAATAATGATCCGATCTGAACCAAATTCGGGGATCTCGTAGATATGGACATTCTCTACGATACTGCAAAAATACGGCGGGGCAAAATTTTGAAAACACTTGTTCAGGTTTGGTATCACAGGAGTCTTGACAGAAAGTTTGGTTGCTCTAGCTCTTATAGTCTCTGAGATCCAGGCTACACAAAATACGAAAAACAACAACAAAACTCGATTTTGTGTAGGTAGCGAAGTTTTCGTATGTTTTTCTCTATTGTGGCTATATTAATGATCGATTGACAGATATGGATAGATATTTGGATTTAGATGTCTTTCTCTATGATTCTGCATTTTTCGTTTTCTGTTATCTTTAAAATTGTGGACGAGATGTGCGCCCTTTTGGGGGGGCCAGTGGGCGGGGCGAAATTTTAAAAAAACGATACTGCAAAAATACGGCGGGGCAAAATTTTGAAATACATTTGTTCAGGTTTGGTATCACAGGAGTCTTGACAGAAAAGTTTGGTTGCTCTAGCTCTTATAGTCTCTCTGAGATCCAGGCTACACAAAATACGAAAAACAACAACAAAACTCGAAGTTTTTCGTATGTTTTTTCTCTATTGTGGCTATATTAATGATCCGATCCGATTCAGATTTGGGCCTAGATATGGATAGATATTTGGATTTAGATAGGGTCTTTCTCTATGATTCTGCATTTTTCGTTTTCTGTTATCTTTAAAATTGTGGACGCCACAGATGTGCGCCCTTTTTGGGGGCGGAAGTGGGCGGGGCGAAATTTTTAAAACATTTTTCTAGGAGTGAGATATAACAACAGTATGGAAAAAATTTGGTTGCTCTTCTTTTTATAGCCTCCGAGCAATGGGCGACAAACAAGACGGACAGACAGACAGACAGACAGACGGACAGACAGACAGACGGACGGACACACTTGGCTATATGGACTCGGCTATTGATGCTGATCAAGAATATATATACTTTATGGGGTCGGAAACGCTTCCCTTCTCTCTGTTACACACATCCACTTTTTACCACAAATACAATATACCCTTTTACTCTTCGAGTACGGGTATAAAAAGTATCAAAAGACGCCCGCACTTTGACTTCAACCTGCTGCCGGTCTGTTCCAGCCAGACCTAGACACAGACACACAACACGATATATGTACATGCATACATAAATACGCCGAGACGATGAGGAGACCCACAAAATGTCATTAGCTAACATAACAAGAGGGAGGGGTAGAGAGCGAGGGGACAGAGGCATGTGGCGGCAAGTGGCGACGGAGTCTGCGGACTTCCTTGTACAATTTGGTCAAGTTTAGTGACGCATACAGGTCCGGCTTTGGGTCTGGCTCTGACTGTGGCTCTGGCTGTGGCTCTGGCGAGTCATTCATAGCGTTTTCCACTTGCTCTGGCCTCTCCTCTGCTGTCACTCTCTCTCTCTCTCTGTCTCTCTTTCTTTCTTTCTGTGTGCATTGCCAATTATGGTGTCCTCTTTTAGATTCGCTACGTTGCCACCGTAGAGTGGACCATCACCATACCATCTCTTTCCCGCTCCATCCATCGCGTTCCATCGCGTCTTGCTGTCTCTATCGTTGGCTCTAGCGTCGCTTGTCATATTTGTCTGCTTCGCGTTTCTTGCTTGAGTCTTTCCTTTCCCTCTCTTCCCCTCTTCCGCATCTATGTATGTGTGTGTTTTCTTCTGCGTCTTCTTTTGTGCTATGTTGGTGGTGTGCTTTTTTTTGCCGTCGTTCGCTTGCCAAGTGGGTCACTTGCGATTTCATGACCGACTTCTTGCCTTTGCACACATTTCTTTCGCTCTTTCGTTTATTCTTTCTTTCTTTCTTTCTTATTGTCTGTTGCCCACTCTGCTTCTTTTGTCCCCCACATCTGCTATCTCTGTTTCTGCCTCCGCCTCTTGCTTAGCTTTTCCTTTGTTGTTTCTTCGAGTTATTTATGTTTGGTCAAAGAATTGCTTTCTTTATGCTTCCATTTATATCCATTAAAGAGTTTGATTGTTATTTGTACATTTATTTACTTTTAGCACAAGAAAATATCTTAATTATAAATTAACGATAGAGTTTTGCGAAGAGTGCCACTAAAATAGGAGTGATCGATAGGATAGGATAGATCATTAAATATGATTAGATCATCCAATTCTGACAGATTCGTTTCATACATTTTAGTACTACCCCCCGCAAAGGTAATATAATATAAATAAATAAATAAATTATCAATATATTGGGAAACGAATTCTCTAGCTTTAACTATTCGAAAGTGACAGTTTTCTTTTGTTGTTTCAAATGTTATTTTTGGTCTTCTGTTTTTCCACTCGTCTTATTCGTTATCTACACTTTATTCTGCCCTTTCTTCTTCTCCATTTACTCCCCCATTCGGTTGGCATATTCATGCTTCAATTGCCACAAAGAGAGGCAGATGCACGCTCTCGCATACTCGTATATAAAGTAATATATCAATTTGGCCAATTAGGCTTCCCCCTGGGCCATGACCAATACATTGTTATTATCCCCCCATCCAGCCCATACGGCTACGTGATTTACCGTACAAATATAACTCACAATTAAATTTAAACAAAATTATTATCCCAATGTTTGTCCATAACTGTTCCTTGTACACCACTCCCTTACCTCTTTCACGATTCTCTCCACCTCTTTCCATCTCTCTCTCTCTCTCTTTTTACTCTTTCTCATCTTTATGGACATTTCTCTCCATTGGCCACAAAATTGAATTTAATTGCCGTATCTCAGTATCTCCACTGCTGTTTTTGTTCGGGTCTCGGTTTTTGTTCGTTTTTTTACGACTTTGCTGAAATCGTTGCTCAATTCTATAATTATTTATGCATTCTGTGACTGCCAAAGTGGTTAACATGTCTCGTTAAATCTTTATTGAATATTAAAAGTGGGCATGACCGAGAACCACGAGGAGGGGCCAGCGAAGAAGCAGATTGTGTGTGACATAATTTTGGGGTTCTGTTCTTTCGATTCTTCTCATTCAGACAGCTTTTATGCGATGCTAAATGCTGTGGCACGTAACACTCGTAATACACATTCTGCAAAGAGGTTGGAGGATGGGGTAGCAGATTTGCTTGGAACATCTTTGACACTCCCCCCTAAAAGGGAGAACATTTTAAAGACGACTAAGTACAGTAGAAGAATACCTCCCCCCATACTGTCTATAACGTAACCCTAGTAGCTGGCCCAATACTCTTTCTCCTTCCTCCCTCTGTCTATGTAGTTCACTGCCAACTATTGAAAGTCTGCTGCTCCACTCCAGGTAAGACCCCCATCAAGTTGAGCTAATAATGCATATAATAAGCAATGTTTGTTAAGTAGCCGAGATACAACAAGAAAAGCAACTACAGCAACAACAAATAATAACCAACAATCAGGCAAGAGCAGGAGCTACAAGGGGAAAAAGAAAAGAATCTGTGCTGTGACAGTCTAAACGACAATCATCATTTGAGCGGAGTGGGGATTGCGGGGTGCGGAGTGGTAGTGGTAGTGGAGTGCTTCAGGTGGTGGTACATCAACGCGGCAATCAAAAACGATTAACAAGATCGCACCACTCCACTCCCACCACTTCACCGCTTCACCACTCCGCCACTCCACCGCTTCACTTGAGCAGTCCACTGCGGTGTGGTGTGGTGCTCCACTCTCCACCAACTGAACCACCACCTGACCCAGTTGGCAGCCTGTGACAGATGTGTGTCAACTGCACAGCCAAGTTGGAGAATTTTACAAGTTGTTAAGTGTTTTGATATAAAAACTAGGAACAGCCTCGGCCCCTAGTCAACCCCATCTCCGTCAGCCACGGCACCATCGAGCTCCAGCTCTAGCTCCAGCTCCAGCTCCTACTCCGACCTGGCTTCAGTTTCCACTCAATAACATGTGCAACAAGTTTAGCAACTGTCGTGGCTGGTGGATGGATGATGATGACGACTCCCAGTACAGCTCCAAGTCCAGCTCCGACTCCGGTTTGAAATCCGGGTGCAGGAGCAACTTTAGCCAGCTAGAAAACAAAATGTAGTGCAACATTTGGCTTGTGGTTTTGTTGGCTTTTGGGGTGTCTGTCTGTGGCACAGCCCCCAGTCCCAGTCCCAGCCAAAGCCACAGCCCCTCCCACCTGGCCATAACTTACGCACTTTGGCAAGCAACCCGTTTGTTTGGTGTCTCCTCCTCAATGGGAGCAAGACAAGTCCAGACGAGCCAAGCGTAACTTGGAACAGCCAAAAAGAGGCTACACACAGCCCAAACCAAACCCAAAATAAAAAATAATACTCGTAAAAATACTCGTAACGAGTATACGAAGCAAAGTAACCAAATTTCTTGTTTAATTACCAATCATAAAGAGCGGCCGTCCAAAATAGTTTTTGGAACAGAACCAAAAGTTTAATAAGCATGACACATGGCATGGCCCACAAGCCAAGACTCGCACTCCGGCCTCAAGCCTCAAGCCGAACCTCTCAGCTCAGGTTCAATTACGGTAATACATCCCCGCCTGTCCCTGTCACTGCCCTCGCCCGGAGCGCCACGCCTCCACAGTCCACGGCGCAATGGAACAGTCATGCACGGGTGCGAGGAACCCCAAGCATAATAATTTGGCTTTTCTTCTCTTCTCTCTAATTATGCTACGAGTATCTGATGTACCAGATGTTTAGGGCATATAAAAAACAGATTTGGAAGAATGTATTTTTAAAGGAAAGAATATTTAAAAACACGAAAAAAAAAACATATGTAAAAGAATACAATAAAATAAAAAGAATAGCAAAAAAGAAATCCTTTCAATATAAAATACTAAAAATGCAAGTAATTTGCTAATCTTTAAACTTGTATAATCGCATTATTTAGTGGCTCAATCATTGCTGAAACTCTCATGGAAGTAATAAAGTAATAACTCTCAAAAAAGAACACTATATAGTACATATTCAGATATGCAATCTTTTCCCACTGTCTGTTCTCCAATGCAAGTTCTTTTTTTCTTTTCCCAAAAATATATTTTCAGGGGTTCCATGAGCAACTTTCATTTATACGAGTAGTATAGTAAGTGCTTACCTTTTTGTGTACTACCCAAAAAAGTTCCACCAAAAGGTACCCTTTTCAATGGGCCAGCAACAACAACAAGAAGAAGAAAAACATACTCTAACGACGTGATTCTTTTGCTTTTGTCTACAAGTCACCCGTTTCGTCTGCTTTTGGCCGAAAGTGTGCTCGTAATTAGCCCTTTTTGTTGACTCTTTTTGGGGCCAGCAATGCACAAAATTAGCAACTATTACGCTTCTGTTATTGCTGTGGAAGCTTCCTCGGCGAGTGTAATCTTAACTCTTGGCTGATGTGAAAGTAACAGTTTTTCTTCTTTGATATTTTGTATGCTTTTTCCCCCATTCCGTTGTCCCATTCCCTCCCGCTGTCTGCCATTGAAAACTCTCTCGTTTGGGGCCCCACCATAATTGCAGTCATTATACTAAGCACAGATTCGCGTAGATATCTGTTTTGCCTCCAAATATTTATGTAATTTTTATTGAGGATGCATTGAAGTACAAGTGGTGTATTTTCTTATTACTGTATTATTCTGTAGGGAATATAGAAATTACAACTACATTCCTGCTTTAGTTTGTGGCTTAAGTCTTTTGATTTGCTTGGATGTATTTCATGTAAAATTTCCTTTAAAGAAAACAGAACAGAAGTTTAAGAATGAACCTTGACTAAATACTGTAAGTACCTCTGTCGATAGTTTCGTATGTCAACAAAATATTCACATTTTACAAGATGTCCCAAAAGAGTGTGAAGATTTCATTAACTGACTCGAGGTTATGTAACATGTATGTATGTAAGTTCATATACTTTTAAGTGAAGGCTATACGGCCACGTGGCCACAGTCTTTGCAAGGTCCTCCTCACATGTGTTTGAGTCGTGTGCCAAACGGACAAAAGGGATAATGGTCACGCCCCTAGCCCACAAATCTATTACATAATAAAAATTGCGAAATTCCCTCTTGTGAGGGGATATTACACCAATTGAAGGTAATATTACATCACTTGAAGGTCATTCATTCGTCATTGATGTTAGATTGATCTCAGGACTTATTTTCTGGCATATTCCAAAAGGGGTTTCCACCCTGACTCAACGGAGAACTAGAGATTCGACATGCTGCGTATTAGTTGAGAAAATTAGGTCAATCTTCTGTCACTCTACTCTCTGCTCCGTGCTCCGGTCTGTGTCTGCGTCTGTGTCACATGCAAAACATTGCCGCATGATTTACGACTCCTTAGGGGCAAGACCAAAAGACCAACAGAAACAGAAAGGCCTGGCAGCAGCAGCAACGGCAGCAGGGTCTGGGCAGGGGCAGCAATAGCAATGCGGATGCAACATTTGTCGTCGGGCCGTCTTTTGTCATGGCCATAAAAACCTCTGCCGCCGTGCCTCCGGTGCGCTGCCTCCGATGCTGTCGCTGACTGTTGGCCGTTTTCCACTTAAAGTCCGCCATTAAATTGTAAATTTCACCGTTTTCCGTCCTTTGACATTGTTTGTCTCTGCCACCAATATCTTTCGTATACTATACAACCATATAGTACATGGCTACAGGGCCGCGAATGATGCAAAAATGGATGTTTGCTTAATGACATCCTGCAAGGGAAAGGGTTCTGAATTCAACTGATTTTACTATTCCCTTGGAACTACACCATAAAGAAGACTTTCAACTCTTTGGCCGGATCTTTTCTGGCCATCGTGTTGAGCTCATGCGTGAATAAATAAAGCAGGCAGAGAGAGAGAGAGGAGAAAAAAAATTGGGTCAGGGCACACCTCTTTATAGCCAACAACTGCTGACGGAATCTATACCCGAAATACTCGTACCCTCTGGGCCATCCCATACTACATATACATATGTATAACTCATAACAAGGAACGCCCACGGCAAACAGAATGAGCTTGTTGTCTTGTATCATTATTTTTTCACAAATCGACACTTAACTTGGCCAACGAATTGAATGATTTACACAAGGAATGTGCGCAAATATTTTACATACTCGTTGAAGTATTAAAGAAATATTTTTTAGCGTCAGGACGCTTGAAATACCTCTGCAGATACATCTAGTTATAAAAAAATCAAATATTAAAAGAACCAATCTGATAAGTATTCCTTTCCCTGAAAACTAAGCTATTAGGTCTGCTTTCAGTAAATATTTGGAATATTCTTGCATTCTTGATCTGATGATATTCCTTTGTTGCGAAGATTGAAATGTCTTGGGAAAGACTTTCACATCGGTTGCCTAATCTTAAGAGATCATTTCCGATGCCATCAGGTGTCCACCCTATAGACCTCATTCCCCATTATCTTCCGCTTAAATCATTCTTTCGCTTTACAATGTTTACAATAAATTTAACAAAGGGGTATACAAATATTGGCCATAAAGACTCGAATACGCTGCTGCGTGGCTACCTTTTCCGCTGCCAAAAATCATGCAAAGAAGAAGCGGAGAATAAGCACGGTTGACATATTCAGGTTAAAGAGATGCGACTTAAGCCCACTTTTGATCTCATTTGCTTTGCAAAGAATCATTATCATCATCAGCCGCAGCCGCAGCAGCAGCCGAAACCTCTGAGACATTCTGATTCACTTTCATGCGCCGAACAATGTCCGATTGTTCAGGCTAAAGCTAAGGCTAAACGGCTAAAAACACCGTAAACAGCAGCAAAAGTGGCCAAAAGGAAATGCAACAACAACAACAACAACATCATTGTTGGAATTGTTTGAAAACAGAGCCACAACTTTGGATGGAATGGAGATTTTATTTGCTTAACCAACGCTGTGAATATTTAATTTGCGCACTCACACACACACGCACAGAGGCAGATACTCTCTCACACATACACTCGCACACACAGTTAAGCTTTAACGACACTAGTGACCCAGATTTTTGGGGGCTTAAGCTTAAAAGCTACATCGTATAGCGCTAATAAGAACAGCCAGCAATGCCGCCGCCATTACCCATACAAACACAAACACACTCACACTCACTCTGGCACACTCACACACACACACACACACACACACACACAGACACTAAAACATTATTGGTGTTGTTTTTGTTGTGCGTGCTAAGGAAAGATACTCACTAATTAACCCAAAGCCAACGTCAAAGCCAAAGCCATAGCCACAGCCAAAAGAATCAACCAAAAACTCATTTGCAAATTGTGTCTGAGAGAGTGGGACAAAGAAAACAACACAACTTCGAAAGGCAAAGCCGTGATGAGTGCGAGGGAGATGGGCAAGATGAAAGACAGAGGAGACTTTCTTATGGCGGAGGAGAGGGCGAGAGTTGCTGGCAAAAGAGCGCAGCAAGCAGCGGCATCCACAAGAGAGGCAATACCCAAAAATATAAATTATGCTTAGGAAACCCCCACAAAAAAAGTGCCATTGTATAGTTATATGTGTATGTATGTATAGGTGTATATAGAAGCTGGTCACCTCTAAGATGACATCATATGAGAGGGAGGTCTTATCGTAGAGAAGGTAGAGAAAGGTCTAGACTCGAGAAGTATTCTCGAACACATACTCCGACATCGTAGGTGGAAGAGTAGGAAATTGTAATTATTACCTAGCCCAATTAGAATCATACATTCACATATGTATAAATCAATCCCTTTTAAGTGAGTTATTAATTAAAGTTGAAACTTCCTTGCAGCAGTACTTGGATTAGGCATATTGGTGCCTTAGACACCCTGGATGCCCTTTATACGTACATACATATAAATATATCTCACTTCATTGCTTACATACACATATTCATGCATACATACATGCATATGCATGTGTGATTTAAAAACAACCTACAAGAACTTACACTGGACCTGCACACCCACCCAAATCACTCACACTCGCACGACACACGCATATTTTGGAGCTCATTTATTGTTCGAGATTGTTAAGTAACCAGCATCATCATCATCATCATGATCATCTTTGCAGGTTTTTTCCGTTTATTTTGTTTACGTTTGGCGCTTTGGCCCAAATATTCTTAAAAAGCTGACAGCTCCCTCCACAGTTCCCAACAGTTCAGCTCGAGTGGGAGTGAGAGTGGGATGGCCATTGCTGCGGGTTGTCTCTTCGCTGCTGTCTCTTTCTCGATCTTTGGCTGTCCTCTCTTCTGCTCCCTCCTGCTCATTTCTTTTTTTCGGTTGGCTCGGAATAATCATTGTCATGCAGGCGATTCTGCTTCATTATTCCGCCTGCCGTACCCACGCTTCTTCGTCCCCAACAGCTACCACCTCTCTTTTGTCTTTGCTCCGTCTCCCACTTGATAGGCATCGTAATGAGCTTTAAGTTAAGGTTCTGATCATGATCTCATGGAGAGGTTTTTCTCGTTTTTGTGTTTTGTTTTGTTTTTGTGAACGAGGAGATGAAGATGCTGCTGGAACATCGCCTTCGTCATTTGTTGGTCACGCTGGGATTTCGGTTGAAGTTCCCTTACACGCAGGTCCATTGCTTTTGGTGAGTGCCTTGGAACTTACACGATCATAACCAAATCAATATCTTGGGTTGGTTCTGTTTGCATCTTAGGGCATCCAATCTTCGTCGTGTAGTGTGAAGGCGCAGACCCTGGAGTTGTAGTTTCTTTCGTTTTCATTGCTTTTGGCTTGCTTGCTTAACCAATATTTTGCCGCTCGATAATGAAAGGAAAGCAAAATAGCCGGCCAAGAGGATGGAATGGGTTGGCGGAGGCGCTGGGTGCTGGCTGCCCCGAAACATACAACAAAAGCTTACCAGTATAATCATCAAGAGTGAATCTGCTGGAGAAATGGTTGTTGTTGTTGTTGTCGTTGTTTTGGGTTGTGGTGGCGGTACGAACGGAGTCATGTTTGTGGTTTTTAAACTTGCTTTCTTTCGTGGCGGTGGGGGATTTCATAATATTTGCATTGGTGTGTGAGTTTCTGCTCTTACAGGTGTTTGTGTGACCCAGTTCCACAGAGGCAGAGGCAGAGATGCCTGAGAAGTTCTCAACAGGCCCAACAAAAAGTGGATAATGAATGATGCGGTGGGCATTTCTTGGAACTGATATTGCTTACTATACATTACATTGGTTTTTATTTTGGTACGAGATCCTCAAGCTGTACGAATTTCAGATGAGAAATACAATACCTTTTAAACTATATAAAAGTAAAAACATATTAACATATTTTCGGACCTAAATTTTTGTGGTTTGTTAATATTGAAAGATTACAATTGTGGCATATACAGTCTATGCATATTTTAGGAGCTTTTTGCTTGCGACTTTTATAGAAACAATTCATTTCTTTTATAAATTAATAAATTGTTCACAATGACATATTTTTTTTAAATTTTTTCTTTCTACTTACATGTTAGTATATCTAAGTATACTTCACTATATGAAGAGAGAATGACGAAGCATACTTGAAAAACTTTTAAATATTGAAGTCGTCAAGTTTTTGCGATCGTTTTGGCCATTATTGACAAGGACCTGACAGCAAAAAAAATCCATAAAAAAGGGTTTCTGTTTAAATTTGTTACCTAAAACTCGTAACCGGGCAACTAGTAATGTATATATCCAGTCGGGCAAATCCACACCATTGATTGCTTCGCAGCAGAAGGGAGCAACATCCCAGAATCATCAATTGCGCAATCTATCCAAGATCATGCATCAGCAGCACCCACTTATTAACGCTGGAAAGCTAAAGCTAAGAAAAGAGATGAGCTCCAAAAGATCCGCGGAAGATTTTTGAAATACACAACAATTGTAAGCATCGCCGCAGGAACAGCCCTTTGTCGCATTAAGCAAATCGGAAGAGTCCATCAGCAATAATTGAGTGAGGACCCGAATTCCTAAGAAAAATAAAATAATACATAAAATAAATAAAAAAATAAATGAAAAATAAATAAAAAATAATGTTCCAAAGCACATTATGCAGGAGTGTAAAGAAAAAAAATATGGGTTGATTGTGCAGATCTTCTCCGGCCAGAAAATTAAGGAATTTTATTTGATCATTAAAAAATAAGTACAAAAAATTGCAAAGAAAAGGAAAAGAATAAATTGATGCACCTATGTATATATGTAGATATATACATATGTACATGTGTACACACAGTTACGAACATTGAAATAGCAGTGCCGCACCTCACAACTTTCAAAACTATTTTTGAGCCACTCTCAGTCCTTCAAACTGAACAAGTGATACCTTTTTAGAAAGCCTTTAGAAATCCCATTACATTTGAATTCCATTATCTTGTTTTACATGACTTAAGACTAATACCCATTAAATTAGGTGCACATTGAAATAGTAGTGCTTGGTGTAAATATTTCACAAAAATTGAACAAACAGACAGAGCAAATTAACTTTAAAATGCATATTAAATTTAAGATTTAATAAATTAAAAAAAATAAAACCAGGACTTCGTGAGTGTATCTTAGTGTGTGTGTGTTTAACTATTGAGGTGTTGAAGCTAGTGTGTGTGTGTGCGTGTTTTTTCGAGTGTAGTGTTTAGAAGATGTACATAGTCCGGTGTTCGAATCGGGCACAGCTTCGGGATTGGCAAAGAGCGGATTGGGGAACTCTGGTGCATGCGGCAGGGGGCTATGGAATGGTGAAGAGTTAGTGGTTTGTATTGATATGACCCTCAACTTCTGCTAGAGTTGTTATACCCGTACTTGTAGAGTAAAAGGGTATATTGTATTTGTGGTAGAAGTGGATGTGTGTAACGCAGAGAAGGAAACGTTACCGACCCCTAAAAGTATATACATATATTCTTCATCAGCATTAATACCAGAGTCTATGTACGTCTGTCTGTCCGTTTGCCCGTCCGTCTGCCCGTCCGTCAATCTTTGTCGCCCAGTTATTAGAGACTTTAAAAACTATAGCAACCAAAGCTTGTTTCCAGAATGCCATTCCACAATGCGAAGAGCTCCAAAGATATGCCCACCGTCAATCCACATTGTATAGCTTGTATATTACTCAAGACATCCTTTACCATCTGTTTCAGCATCAGAATCATAATCAGAAGAATTCCAATGGGGATGAGTGAATTTGGAGATGACATCTTAAAGGATTATGACATTGCCAAAACTAAATCATTGTTCGTCCATCAACATTTCCAATAGAAGAATTTGCAATTTCTCAAATTTGCCACACATCCCCGCCACAAAACATCGACACACATACCACAAGGCCACAAATCCATTACACTGTTTCCTGATCTTCTTGGGCTTGTTATAATAAAGAATTTAAATGTATAATAAATAAACCTGTAAATGTGCTCACACATGATGGCTGATTCGTTCCTGTCGAAGGATGGCCCAGGAGGATCCATTCGACTCTTGCACCACGCCATGCTCCTACGCGGGTAAGCAGAAGAATGCCGGAAGTTGGCCTAGATTTCATTATCTAAAAGGTGGTGGTGGGGCCGAAGTAGAATCACTGAAGGCACTTCAATATTAAAATGTCGATCGAACCAGACAAAAAAAAAACAACAGTAATGTGTGTGTTGGTGGTGAAAGAACGGAGGGAAATTTTGGAATTTAAAACACATTTAATTGATAATTTGAAAAAATTCTTTTTGGCATTCGTTTGACTAATTTCATTCCAATATAAATGATTAAGTATGTACATATATGGCCGTTTTCTGCCCACAGATAAGAGCCTGGTAAAAACCCAACAAAACCGCGAACTTTTTTCTGGTGAGATCCAGGACATTCTTTCCTGGTTATGTCACCAGACAGACCATTTGAACTTCGCGCCCATTTCCAACAGCGTATCTATTTCTTGCCGGCTTTTGTCAGAGATCGATTGGCACTCTGACAGAAGCTGAAATGTATAAAACCTTATCGCCGATTATTTTTCGGAAGGCTAAAACAAATCGCCCATCACAAACAAAACAAAAAGCAAAAGACAATAACAAATGATTGATTAAGCATGCGGCCGGCTTCCTCAAAAAAATGTTTACATGTAAATGTAAATGAAATAAGAGTTTCTCCGTAAACAAATGGAAGTATTTTTCTCGACCTGTGCCTCAAAACTCGAATACGATGAGTTTTCAGCGGGCGGTAAGTCTCAGCGCCCACACACTCCATTGTTTAACCTTTCTTCGTCTTCGTTTGGCGATGATGCAATTAATTTAGGTCTGCCGGTCTGAGGACTCGTTGCGTCATGTTGTCCAGGTGCTGGCGCACCACTCGCTGCAGCTGTGGTTCAGCCAGGAATGGCCGAGCTGTTCGGAGGGACTGAAACGCATGGTGCGTCTAAGACTCTTTCATGTTGAATATTTACTGATTACCTTTTACTCCTTTGTCCCGCAGATGTCACGTTCCTACAGCAAGAAAAGCTAAACATCATACTGCTGCGACTTATACAGCTCTTCAATGCAGGCAACTTTGAAGCGTGGACCTGTACCACCGACGATCCGAGAGGGCACGTCAAACCAAAGCAGTCTGTAGTCATCTATTATTTCCCCGGGAAACAGCTTAAGCACCTCGCTCTCAAGCTCCTGGCAGACAGTCTTGGAGAGGCGCCGATCGCTGCGGACATAATGATCCGCGAGGGTTTGTATGACAACCCTTCTCCTTTCCGGGGAAGTGGCTTCCGGTGATCCGCTCGCAAGAGCAGCGCCCTAGCCCCAGCCGACTTTAAAATTGTCAGCGCCGTGTCATGCGGCGTTATGTCCACAGGCGTACTGCAGCGTCCTGTTAACGACGCATCGTTAGCGACGCTTCCACTGTGTGATAGCGCAAGTGTCTGGTTGCGAGTGGTGTTGAGAGTGGGCTTGAGGGATGGATGGTGTCAAATCCGCTATCAGCGTGCGGTGGAGTTGGTGGTGTCAATTCAAAACAAAGTGGGACGCTGCTAGCCGACTCCAAGTCAACGTCGTTTCGGTTTCGCTGAACAGCGTTTTGTTGGGATGCAGCGTTTTGTTGGGACGTCCCTAACTCGAATTGGAGAGCGAAGTCTATTGCCTCCTGATTTCTCTCGAACGAAATGGCGTATTCATGCCCGTTTCTGTTGTTTATTTTCAATCCGCCAGTTTTGAAATATAAAAAAAATATAATATATATAATATAAAATATCCGCAAAAATTTTTCACAACTTGCTTCTTCATGGCGATGGCATGGCGACGGAATTAGCACGTATTTTGATTGAAATGGATCTGGAGCAAGTTTTTACATGCCACCCACTGCTGATTAAAAGGAAACGCGAAACCAGGTCGGCCATCAATTACGTGTAAAGACAGTCCCACATCCTGGAATTGGACTCCGGAATAATTAATATGACATCCAACTTGGGCTTTTTCAAGAACCTGCCATTTATGCTCATTTTTGACGAGTTCCATTTTACCCCCATACCCCCATACCCAAGGTAAGCATTATCTGTCTGTCTGTCTGTCTTAATGAGCGCCTAGGACTTATATTATATTTACTTACAGGTGCATCTTAGCCGTTGGAAGGCGTTGGTCATCGCTGCATACAAACTGGATGGCACAGCCATGAAATTTGTATACCTCCAGGTAGTGCCCACCGACGTAGACGTTCTGGGCGCCTTCAAAATCAAGAAGAGACTAAAAGTGGTCGTCCGGAAGAATGTGTGCGCGGTGATTTCGGATCGATGCCCCGCGAATATGCTTTCTTTATGATACCTGGCCAATTTGTTCCCGCTGTTGTGGGACAAGGTCCATTTAAGGGACAAAATGGCGAAAAAATACATGACTGTGGATACCTTATTTGAAAATGTGTATACAAAAACATATTCTAAAGACACTTAGGAGCAGCAAGTTCAAAGCTCAATCCAAGAAACAATTTAAAAAAGTTACTATATCTATATTTTTAGCACATCGACAACCCCCAGACTTTGGACAAAGTCTATAGCTCAGACTTTGAATCTAGAGGGGTTGTCCTGAAAGGCAATGTTTTCGACATCCTCGAATTTATAAATTTGAGTCATAAAGAGGTTTTCGAGGACGCGAAGGAAGCGACCAAATTTTTTGCCCGCATAGAATGCAGAATAACCAGAAAATAGTTGGGCTAGATACAAATTCAAGCGGCGCGCCAAGCACCTCTGTGTAAGCCCTATGCCGGAAGGTCAACTCGCAGCACCGAGGCAGCTTTCTGAACCAAATTCAAGCTAAAATTCAAGCCCTGTCCTAATGGACTGTGTAGTGTTGTATGTTTCATTTGTTTCCAAGAGACGTTTCCTTTCCTACGAGTGTTGGTTCGATGGTGCAAAGATAAGTTTCAGTTGTTTTTATTCTTTGACCGCTCATTGCGGCGTCACTTTATTGAATCATTCGTACAATGGTTGTTGTGAGTTAGCTAAGCTAAGACTGCGCTTCTACGCCAGCGAATGTACATATGAATATGTATATATTTACATATATATTTTTGCACATGCAATGTAGTTATTAAAATTTAATATGAATTAAAAATTTGTGATCTACCCCTATGAACTGTTTGTTTCTTATTTATTTTATGTGAGAGCATTATGTTATCTCTTTAGTTTATACCTTCTACCTTAAAGGGCCCTGTGTACTAAAAGTCTAAATTATGTCCTACTTGTCCTACTTGAAGAGTAAAAGGGTATATTGTATTTGTGGTATTTGCTGTCTGTCCGACTTCTTTGTCACCTATTGTTTGAAGGTTATTAGAGCTAGAGAATCCAAATTTTTTTTCCACACTAATATCCCACTCCTACAAATGTATTTCAAAATTTGGCACTCACACACCAACGTGTCGACTTTGCCCATTCGTACAGATAAGCGCCTGGAGCAACTAAACTTTCTGTCCAAACTCCTGTGATACCACTTCAGCACAAGTCTATTTCCAAATTTCGACACTCCCACTTCCCACTTATAGTAACAATGATACAATTATTTTCAGCAGCGAGCCCTCCCACCCCTCGCAACAAAGTAGTCATTTAGGGATGATAGCCGCTACTGATTCTCTCTCTCGCTCGTGCAATGTACGTGTGTTGTTGTGAGAACTGGATGTAGATGACAGATGCGCAAAAAAAATCGAAAATGTAAAAACTGATAAAATATTTGAAAATTCCACATAAATCATATCGACTGAGTACGGGTACAAAAGTAGTGTCGCGATAACGGCGACGTTTTGATTGGTTTCAACGGTGTTTGCAACATAAATACCACTTTTGAACTTCCTGGTTTGGAAGTAAGTTCGACTTTTGTATTGTATTATTACCAGAACAGAATAAGTATTGTGTTATGGGACATAAATCGGAAAGTTTAGATTTTTAAGGTCTGCCAATCTTCTGTCGGCTTGAAGTCTAGTTGGCAATTGAATTTTTATAAGGTCAATAGTTATTATTCCATAACATTGTATTGCAAATTTAAATCTCCTATATGAAAAATGTTTGGGATTATATACATATGTATGTATTTATCTGTCTGTATCTCGATAGAGGTTGTTGGGATTGTATTACTCCTTGGTTTATTCCTTGAATATTGATTATTTTATTGAATTGAAGAAGGTATTTAAATACATCGGAATTTACTTTTATTTAAAGGATTCGTTTTTTTCCTGTTGCTACATGGTTAAATGATACGAATATATTTAGGATAAGATTGATTGGATTTAATTTAATTTAATTACTTCGACGGCAAGGTATTCATATGGTCCTTTTATCAGGTTGACCAGTTTGACTACTGAAATAAATCTGTGTAGATTGATTTTTTTTCCATCGAATTCTGGCAATATCGTTGATATATCACTTATAAACGCCCTTTGGTCGGCTAATGTATCTGCCATAGTGACTGGTTTAGTATATATTCGATTATACTCGATTTCCTGGTATCACTCCCTTGCTGGCACAAGCGGCGATCTGCCTCTCATGCGTTATGTTGTTTTGTAGAAGTTGCTGTTGGGGTGGGGGTGAGTGCAGGTGTACAGACAATCCGTGGGCGTGTAGGTATCTTCTTAGGTTCTGGACGATAATTTTTGGTTAGTTAATTAGCTCTGCGAATGGGCTTTTGATTTGCCCTCGAGCTCATTCCCTGTTCTCACTCAGATTGTCACGGTCACACCATGTGGTAGATCCTATGTTTCCCAGAGATGTTTCCCTTCCTACGTGTATTGCTCCGATGATGCAAAGATATGTTTAAGCTGTTTTTATTCTTTGACCGCTCATTGCGGCGTCACTTTATTGAATCATTCATAAAATGGTTCTTGTGAGTTAGCTAAGCTAAGGCAGCGCTGCTACGCCTGCAAAATCGGCGGCAGAGCAGAAGAATTATACGAAATACATATGTATGTATGCATGTACATAATTGCGTCTGTATGTAAAGCAACGGAACCACTGCTGCTGGGTAGAGAGTTGTTGTATGCACATAGAGCCATGGTAGATATGCTGACTATGGTCTGGCTGTTTCCCGCTACATTCAAGTGCGATCATCACATTTCATTGCACTTGGAATGTGCTGGTGCTGGGTACTTGACTTGTGAATACAACAACGACAAAGTGTCGCTATTGGGTTTATGTTTATGCAACAACAACAATGTGCTACCCTTTAGTTATTGATTGAATACATTGGGTACAGTGGAGCAACATCAAGCAACCCCGACAATGTCCTAGGATTCGCTGAACTGGACCGCTCGTATCCCGAGGCACTTTCAGAATCCATTGAATATCAAATAATTAGAAAATAAACTTCACTTTTCAAGCGTTGTCACTGGACAGGGGGTAACACGAAGACTGGTATGATGAGCATGAAAGAATCGAAGATTTCAATTAAAATGATAATATGGGAAAATATGACGATTATCAAAATCAAAATAAATAAATATACTCTTTTGGAAGTTTACAAATGGGGATGCAGTAGCGACATTCGACTTATCGCCCAAAGTTTTTGTGATCCCCAAAGTAGTCGACGAATCTTGCTTTTCGATCTGCCTTGTGCCCTTGTGCCTTTGATGGCAGTATCCGCGTTGCGGTGGAAAAAATCACGTTCGTCTTCAGCTCGTTTCTGTAGTCCAATAAAAATAAGTTTCTTGAAGAAAACATGGCGGTTTCGTGGTTCATGCTGAGGTTTTTAAATGTTGGGAGTTCTGTTTGCTTAATATGTCCATGATAGTTGGGAAATTTTTTTTTTAATGTTGCCAATGCATTTTACCGCGCTTTTTGTATTTTTCAGAGTCACGCCATGATGAACCATCTCAATTATTTGGAAACCCTATCTTTTTGTGAAATATTATCCTCGTTATTATATGTATGTTTAGTTCAGCACACAAGATTTGAATTCATGGAACTCGGAAGTTTAATAAGGCAACTAAACAGGATAGTTAGCCTCTTCCAAGAATAGAAGACTGCCTGGACTCATTGTCGACTTCTCAACTTTGGACTTACAAAGCGGCTCTTGCCCAGTGCAGATGGAAAATGAAGATAAAGAAGATTCTCAGTAATGGATTTCGTTCTCTTTAATGTTTCGCCTAGAATGTGTTAAGATCCAATTTAAAGTTGCATTTACTTTCAGCTTTTCAAAATGTCTAATTTCATTAAACAATTATGTTAGATTCTTAAGTACAGAGAAAAAAAGAACCCTAAACTCTAAAATATTAAATGTTAAATATAAAACTTCTCTTGAAAAAAAAACGATAATTAATTACAAATTTTTAAGGGCCCAAATCTATAAGAAAAAGTCTATTTAATTCGATAAGCAAAAAAAAGTAGGATTCTTTGCAATGTGAAGCCGAAAATAGTCCCACGGAACTAGATGAGCTTTTTGCCACCCCTTTTCGGGGAAATAGCGGTTCTTTCGATTTTGGAGCATAAAAGAATTCATTGCTCGGTGAAGAAGGGGAGACATACATACATAAGTGTTAGGCTAAAAACTAAAGGGGGAGGTATAATTGAGTTGAAAACTAAGTTTTTGTAGTCTTAATATTGTATTTAACTCAATTGACTATAAGAAGTCCACTGAAAATCAATTTCGTAATGAAATGTAATGAACTGCCATGAGGTGAAGGTCGAGCACCAGCTCTTCTGATCCGCTAACGTCGTTCAACCAGTGCAAATTTTGCAGGGTGAACGAGTTTCAGGTATTCAACTCCAAGCAGAAGTCCAGCTATTCAACAAGTGAATCACCTACGCGGAGATCAAGGGCAAGCTGCTGCTCTTCCACAGTCTCTATCCTTGTGAGCTCATTAACATTTCGGCCGAGACCAAGTCGCTCTACTACGCTCTACTACGAGCAGCAATGGCGGTCTAGATATCTCTCTGGCTGGACTTGCCCAGAAAGCTGCAGGAGAGATACTACCGTGAGAGAGATCGTCTGCATCGGAAGGCTTTACCGCGACTCCAATCGCTTCAGCACCGACAGCGTTTATGGATAATGAAAAATTGACAAAGCTAACAATCAGCCACACAAACCGGTAAGGAAGAAGACACACGCCAATGAGCAGGGTAGGTAAACACTCCCTTTCCGTTTGCCCAAGAAGTAAAAGAGGACGAAAAAAACTTGCAGCGTGCCGTACAACAAACGTTCCACGATCTTCGCGAGTATGCCAAGTTAACACCAAATAAGCCAAATAGATAGTGGAGCTAACTATATCTCATAAATTTTTTCTAGATATGACAGAAAATAAATTTGTCCAGGCGAAAGTCGACTGACTAAAGTAGCATAGCATAGCACATATACCACATAATCATTTTCAGATATTCCATTTGCAATTAATCGATGCCTTATTTGATTTCGAATTTATGTATGTTGTGTTACTTTACCATATATAGCAAGTCACTTGTATTTCATGTTTGGCGGTTCATTTTCAAATTAAATAATAATTATCGATATGATCGATATCCCCATATCTGGCAGCGCTGATTATTTTGAACAGCGATAAGTTTCAGCGTTGTGTTCAGGAAATCGAATACGGCTGACAGTTTGATCACGGTCAGTATTTTCGCGTATATTTTCAGTATTTTTGAATTAAAATAAACCCGCGAAGTTATTTATTCAAGCACTACTTACTTTTAATTAGACTGTAATTCGATTAAATTTAAGTTAATCCTTTAAACCTTTTATTGCATTTCATTTTTTTTGTTTTTATGAACTTGAGTATGAACTCTGGTTGATAGACTACATTCTACTAGTGTCTATTTACATATTCCAGAGTAATTACTCCGCTCATTTTACTCTTGCATGATTGGCATTGCTGCGCATGCTCTCTAAACTTTTCCAGGCAGCGACTTCCAGGTGCAACGCTGCTCTCCCAAATGGAACACTGGAGCAGCGAAGGCGCGACAGAAAGCGGCGCTGTAGAAAAGTAAGAAATAAAACAAGAAACCAGACGACCTCGACCAAAGTTGTCGCAAAAAAGGAAAGAAATAAAGGCATGCAAATTATAATCCCATACACATTCGCAGTGGCATAAAGAGAGAATGAGATATTGGGGGAGAACAGAACCGCTACAGAACGTAAAGCGGTACTTTTTGGCGGGTAACGGTAATTGTGGGAGAGTGAGGGAGCTATGGATTGTATTGATTTTGATTGTTGATTTGATTTTTGATTGTTTTGATTTTTCTTATATGAAAGCCATATTACCAATTATCATATATGTATGTATGAGAATGGATATTAATTAACCATAACTTTCACTTTATTTCATAGTAGAAGGATATAGAGACTTCAATCTTGATAGTGCCTTATAATCACAGGTTTATTTGGAGGACTTCCAGCCAGCCTACTCGTACCGTTACCACTCACCAGTACGCTGCACAGCAGCAACCAAAAACAAGTAATAACCAGGCAGCAATCGCAGTAAAAACGGCTCTCATAAAAACTCATTTCCAGTCAAAGCAACTGCAGCACGGCGACGGCGACGGCGACAGCGACGACGGCCACTTCCAATGGGCAAAAACGAAAGACTTCAATTCAGTTTGGCGAAGACAACGAACCCGAAAAGAGCTTGGTCGCGGATCGAAACGAAACGGGGCAAAAAAGGTAGAAAGAGAAATAATAATAATCACGTCTGCGTCTTACAAAACGGTACGTGCGCGCATGC
Organism: Drosophila bifasciata; assembly: GCA_009664405.1. Taxonomy (NCBI): domain Eukaryota; kingdom Metazoa; phylum Arthropoda; class Insecta; order Diptera; family Drosophilidae; genus Drosophila; species Drosophila bifasciata. The sequence continues at coordinate 34,010,949 of CM019044.1, forward strand.
GTAGTCGTCTCAGTGTATATATATATATATGTGTGTGTGTGTGTGTGTGTGTGTGTGTGTGCGTTTCAGAGAGCGTGTGTGTGTGTGTGTGTGGGTAACTGGCTAAAAGCGTTTTATGCAGCCGTATACATATACGAGTACGAAAGACGGCTAACCAACACACACGGCTAATAGTTATAAGTAAGCCAAAAAGCCAAGCAAAAGAGAAGAAATCAAATTAATACAAAAAAGAAATCAAATATGAAGTTAAATTTATGAAAATTAGTGAGCCACGCAGGCAAATTCGAGTGCAGCAGCAGAAATTATTGCAACAAGTGAAAATCTGAATAAAAAAAAGTGTGAAAGACTTGCTTTTTTATTCTTTAAAAGTTTAACTGAAATCAAAGAAATCACAGAAATCAAACAACATTCACTTCTACATTTCACTCACTCTCGCTATCTGTGAGAGCTACAGCTAACAGCCAACAGCTACTGGGCCAAACATACGATCATACGATCTTTTGCCATTTCATCGTCATCGTTGTTGTCGTCGTCAGCAGCAGCAGCAGCAGCAGCTTTAACGAACGTTACAATTTTCTTATAGAGACCCACCAAGGCATGTGAAAGTTATGCGCCATGCCACAAATCTCTTTCTATTTCTATTCCGTTTGCCAGTTTTATGTTTTTCTTTTCTTTTCTTGTCTGCTGCTTCTGTTTCTTCAGCTATCTTTAGCAACAGCAGGGGGCAGGGAGGGGTACTAACGGGTTTTCTGTGAGACTTTGGCAACACTTTTGCTTTCTTATAAGGTTGCAGCCAACCTCCAGCCCGAGAGCCCCCCATCGGACTGTGTGGCTCTGGCTATTTAGCATTTTAGCATTTCAGACTTGGAAACGACTTGTGTTGTTTGCGCAGAGACCAGAGTCCCTCGGTGGCGCAAAACCCGTTCCCCTGAATCCGAAAACACACCCAAAAAGCAAGCAACTTGTTCTATAAATTATAAAATTAAATTAGCAAGGCAAGTTGGAACCTCGAGTCATACCATTTTCTTGGCATTTAGCAGCTTTGACTGCCTTAACACATTGATTGGTTTCTTTTGCCGTGCTTCTTTCTCAGGAAATAATCCAATTTCCATCCCAATATTTTCTCTAATTCATACATACACATACATATACATATGTACGTGTAGCTGCCAAATCATCTGTTTGGCATTTTCAATCACATTTGTTGACACGCCTCCACCTCCACATCCACCTTCATCTCAGAGTCCCACAGTCTCGAGGTCTGCTCTGCTCGGTCTCTCTCTTTGTTGTATCTCTCGCTTCTTCATCGGCTCTGTTCATCTGGTGTTTACTCTTTTGGTTCACGGCCCAACAAAGGCACCAGCAAATATTTAATTTTCTCTCACTTCAAGCTTCAAAAAATGTACTCAAACATCGTTAAAAAGAAACAAAATTGATATTTGTTTGTGGGGAACACCTTTTACCAAAATCAAGGCTAAATCATATCTCCCATTGATACCTATGAAAAGTAATTCATTTTGACATCTTATCATGTGGATTCATGAATAATAAGTCCTTCAATTTAGTCATCAATGAAAGCCTCCACCTAGGCAAAAGACAAATCATTCTCAGACTCCAAAAACCCCCGAAAGATGATATTCAACTTACGCATTACGTAAAAACCGAATATTAAGCTCAACTGTGACTCATTTCACATCGAATCAGTTTAAATTGAATTTATAGATGCACACACATACGAGTGTGTGCCTCCCAAATGAATCCCTCAATAGTATTGCCATTCTTGCATTTTAATTCCTTTTTAATTGGTTGAAAAATAAATACCTGAAAGCAAACTGAAAGACTCTCTTGTGTTGTACCCAAAAAATGCTTTGGTGAGTCACACATATCATTTGGCTGCACTTCCAGCTGGAAAGGTTGTCTTGTTTTTTTTTAATATTATTTGCACGGATATAACGGTAAAATACTTAACAGAAACACAGAAAAACAACAAAAAACAAGTTGAAGGAATTTAATAAAAATGAGTTGGCAAGAAGTTAAAGTGTCTTTTTTTATGGCAAGGGAAGAGAAGGCAGGAGAAGGGTGGGCTCTGCGATGACTAGTGAGGGATATAATAATGTCCTATATCTTTTTAGGGGTACTCTTGAACCGGTTGTATCATATGATTCATCACTTTTTATTTTGTGTTAAATTCGATAGACAATTTACACCAATTGGAAACCAGTTCATGGATAGAGCGAGGCCTTCTGCTCCCAGCAGAGTCTTGAGAATGTGCTCCAAGACTTTCTCCATAAGAGTTCCGTCTTTGCGACAGCTTCAGCAAAACTTGACTTTTATTTATACAGAATTTATATTGCAAATTTCCACTTCCATATTTGTTTGATTAGCTTTAAATCGAAATTAGCAAGTAAATTAACGTAATTGAAACTTTTCTATAGATAATCTGATTTGTAACAAATATGGTGAACTCTCTGTTCTGTACTGTCTGTTCGAATCAAATATCAAATGGATTTTGAAGTAGGAGAAACTGTATCAATTTTAAGACCATCCTTTACCATCACCTTTGGCACATGTTTTGCTTGAGCTAAACATAACTTAGTTGCCAGAAGTGCCAATGTGTAGTAGTAGTAATGATCTATGCCCATGATTCATGCAAGCCAATCCCCTCAAGGTGGCATTCCTGGCTTTTAGATCGCGAACAACCTTCAGGCAGCAATGCAGCCACACTGGCCGTAGCATGCATAAATCAATAACTTAAATGGTCAATTTTAGTGATCTGACTGCACTGCACATTGAACCCACACCCATGGAACGTACCCCTGCCCAATCCCCCTGCATGCCGACGAATCAAAGCCTGCCCTGCTCCCCTTCTTGGCCATGTCACCAGCATTGTCGTTCGTTCCGGCTTGCTTCGGCTTGCAGTTTACAATTTTACTCTTATTGGCGCATATTTCTTGGCTTGGCCAAGAGCCGACTGCTGACTGCTTTTCCTGTTGGCCACCGAAAACTGGTTGTCCAAACAGCAGTCTGGCAGCTGCTGCTTGGCGTGGCTCGGACCAGGCCGGGCCGGGCTGGTTCGATGCGATTCGATTCGATTCGATTGCCGTGTTCCCGTTTTGACTAGTTGGCTTAAATGTAGCAATCAATTTATGCGCCACCGCCAGTTGCAGCCCCAACACACCAGTGGCTGTGGCCTGTAGCTGTGTCTGTATCTGTATCTGTGACCATAGTATCTCATAGATTGTATACTGTTTTTTTCTATAACATTTATTTGTACAAGTATCTGGACTTTCACTTTTTATTTCTTGCCGTCTGTCTGTTGGTGGAGCGCGGGTTTTAATTGTTTGCCTTCTTTGGCGGGTAACAAGACTTGGCCCCAAACAGAAAAAAAAGCATTCATACGGATATAGGAATATATGTACATACATATACTATACATATGTATCTGTTTTGCTTTTGGAATGTGTCCATTATTTCAATAGCCATTCACTTTGCAACACACAATCCTCTCTCTCTCTCTCTCTCCCTCTATTTGCCTCGATCTCCTCCACCCAAAACAGGCGATAAGGTGATTACAACAGACGAAAATTATTAAATTGCCAAAACGCCTGCAGCTGTGCCCCATTGTCTGTTGTGGGTAGCACACAGCACCACAATGGAGCCACAATCCATGGTCCGCCCTGTCCATGGCCCCCGCTCTAGTTTGCCCGTTTGCCTTCCTGTCCAACCGGTTCAATATATAGTATATGTACATATGTACACCACTATCAGAGATCTAATAGAATTCATATATGGTATGTTCCGCTGGCTTTAATTGTGGGCTGTGTAATCCTTTTTCGACTCGATCTTTCTGGCCCTCGTGTTTTTTTTTTTTTCATTAAATGCATTGACATGAATACTTAATTATTTCTGTGTCCGAGTGTTGAATTTCCCTCTGCTTAGAACATGTTTGGTGTGGGCAGACAGACACGTACTTATGGTGTGTGGGTAAAAGTACTACGAGTGCCAGAACCATTTCCATGTTGAGGTTGTCCAAGGGTTATCAGAGTTCATTTCGTTTGGTTGTAATTTTCTTGAAGCATCTAGCTGTTGTTTCGTGATGAGGAAAGTTTTTCAATGAACTTTTAGGGAATGAAACGAGATATTTAGGCGTGAATGCTAATCCTGTTTGATGAATTCAAAGCCTGTTTAAAAGTATCACTTAGAATGTCAAAGCAGTGAGATGTCAGATGATCTTTCTTCAGCATTGAACAACTCCACTAAATCCGCTTTTGATATATTAATTAAACAATTAATTCTGGTTGTTTTCCACAACTCAGTAGCTCAGAGATAAATGTTTCATTAAATGGTTCGAGCTTAATGTGGCCATTAGTCTTTTAAGAGTGATAACTCGAAACTAGATTTAGCCTTCTTCTGTGCTCATATAACTCAAGATACTATAAGCTACCGAATGGCATACTCTTCTGCAATAGCTAATACAAATCTAAAAAGATGAAGAATGAAAAACAGTGTAGAAGTGGAGGTAGAGGAGAATCATTCTAGTGGACATTTCACATTTGACATTTGAGGGAAGATTTGTATTGGATTCACATTGGCAGTGGGGCAACTTAATCGGTTTTTTGCTGCCGACTGTCGTCTGTCGACTGTTGGTTGCTCAATTGCATTTACCCATAGATATATACATACATATATGTTTTTTCCCATATCAAATTGATTTCGCATTTTTTGTATTGCCAAAGAGTTTCGAACATCGCAGACTAAACGGGTTTCAATTTTGATTTGTTGCCGAAGGAGGAGGAGACAACGAGGAGGAGCAGATGATTTACCAATTGCCAGCAAACGAGATGCTAAATTATGCCACGGCAGTGATTAAATCAAAATTTAAGCAGACATAAATTCCAATGCGCAACAGACAACCGCCTCATCCGTACAACAAAAAGGTTGAGAGCAGACGACCGTGACAGGACTCGAACCTGCAATCTTCGGATTCGAAGTCCGACGCCTTATCCTTTAGGCCACACGGTCCTGTTGTAACGGCACGTTAGTTGCCGCCCTAAAAAGCGCAAAACGGTCGGCACACCTCTGCGCTTTCGCCACGAAAGCATCCCCGCCCACCCACTCACACATGCCCCTAAGCCACCCCAGCCCAGCCCAGCCCAGCCCAGCCCACCCACTCACACACTCACTCACTCACTGCCAAACCACCCACCCACCCAGATTGTGCGTTGCTTCTTGGGGTTGGATGACACTGAGTGCCACTGGGGTGGTTCATCCTATGACGCACACGGTGTACTTCTTTCTGCGCAGAATCCTTGACTGGATGGCCTGTTGCACGCCCCACCACAGCATCCCTGCACCAGTTGCACCAGCTGTTCCACCTTCCACCGACCATCTAATTTTATCTCCTTGTCCAAGGTTCGGTTCAGATTTGCACGAATTGATGTGACAAACTCGTATATCCTTCGGCCATATGTACATACTTTCTATCTCTCTTTCTCTATCTTTTTTTCTCTTCTGCTTTGAAATGTAACAGCGCAAGCTACCGACAAGTTGGAATTGTTTCCCTCTTATCTAGTGCCCCTCCATTGTATTTGTATTTCCATTGGACCATTGGTGGTTCCCCCAAATTCACCTCAACATTCAACATTTACTTCATCTATTTATGAGTCAAGTTAGTCTTTCGAATCCACTCTATATTCGGCAAATCAATAGCTTTTACAGGCTACAAAATTCACTCTTTTCACTCAAAACAACAAAAACAATTTCTAAAAGTTTACTCCCCCCCAAATTATGAAGATCTCCGCAAAGAACAAGAATACAATGTTGAAGAATCCGAAAATTGTGAAAATATCCCCCGCAACAGCGAGGGGAACCTTCCCGCCTGCAAGAGCAGCAGCTGCCAAGAGCTTCGACGTGGCACAAGTGCGCAGTGCCGACCTGGAGTGCGATGGCGGAGTCCGGCTTCCGCCGCTGAGGCTCGAGAGCCGGATAAGGCCAGAGGACGTGGAGGGAGCTCGCTTCCGCCTGGTGGAGGCGAGGTCCAAGGCGGTGGTGCTCAGCGATCGGCAGTTCGATGCGCACATGAAGCGGTTGGTGAAGGTGTTCATGGCCGAGGTGTCCATTACCAGAGACATGCGCGAAATCACCTCGAAAAGGTCGCTGCAGTCGGGCGACCGGCTGCTGCTGCAGGATCTGGAGGTACTCAAAGGGAAGTTCAGGCAAGAGCGCTCCAATCTGGTAACGACACTCAGCATGGACAGCAGACACAGATTCCAGCAAGATTCTGCCACGGGGAACGGACCACAAGCCAGCAACACGAACCGAAATCAAGACGAAAAACCCTCTGACCCCTCTGATGATGCGGGACCGTCTACTAGTAGGATGGCCAGGCTCCTCAAGCGTCCGTTCCAATCAAGGAAACGAGGAGGAGCTCAGCCAAAAGTCGCATCCAATCAGCCAATCATCTGCAAGAATATTGTAACTCCCATTGAGCTATCGAATAAGCTAATGGAAAAGTTGGTCAAAGGCTGCAAAAGTCCTTTACTACCCGAGCAAATATCCAGAAAACTCAGGCAAAGGTTTGCCAGAACCACCGAAAGTCCCGAAGCTAATGCTCTGCCACCCGCCCAAGTAAATGCTCCAAAAACTGATCCAACTAACGCTCCAGAAACCCCTTCAGAAGCCCGTACCAAGGATAAGACCAAATCTAAGGATCTATCAACAAATTCTTCAGACATATTCTATGACTTTCCCACACCAATCTATTGAGTATGGATGGACTCCCCCCGGCAGTTACATATCTTCTTTAAATATTGTTTACAAAGGCAGTTGTACATACGTTACAGTTTACGCAATTTCTTCCACCTTTGTAATCAAAATTGATTGAGGAGAATAAATAGTTAAAGTGCATACTCTGAGGTGTTGAGGTGTTCCACAAGAGTATCCACCAGTCCCCACCATCCATCTCCATCTATCGCCCCAATACCATGCCAATACCAATTGGAATATCTTCTTCAATTTGCCACATAATCATAAATATTGCACTCGGACCAGAATCTGGCACAAGGCCTTCCTCCGGCACAGAACAATACGAGCAGCAAGCAGGGCGGGCGGCTTGCAAGCTCCAACTGCCAGTCAGTCAGACTAGCAATCGTAGTTAATTACCATAAAATACGAAAACAACACACACTCCAAGAAACCGAATGAAGAGCCCCAGCCGGAGGCAACATGAGTTCCGTGCCACATGTGGAACAACTGAGGCGTGTCCGAGCCGAATCCGCGACTCGGCATCAAGTTGCGCATAAGTCTTACGTGTGTGGCTACAGTTGTAGCCCCAAAACATTTTTCTAAATTAACTTTAAGCTAAAATTACTAAAGTGAAAGTGAAATTGTGATGGGAAAACTGAACTGGACTGGACAGGAGAAGAGTCTCTAAAATGTTGAACAGATGACTCACTAGTTGGAGTCTTGTAATAGCTGGAATGGAATCCATTCAGCTGAAAGACGCTTTCAAGGTTCAAGTCGGACCTAAACCGGTATGCCATAAGCCATATGCCGACTGGTTGGGTCAAAGGACGCTTGTCCTTGGGGAGCCCACAGAGTCCACAGTCCATTGTATGGCCATAAATTGCATATCCATTAAAACCGGCTTATCGAGCCACGACATCGACATCAGCGTCTTCAGCGACTTGGCCCAGCTCAATTATTTTCCACTCTCCGACTCATTGCAGGCAACAACAACAGCACAGCACAGCACGGTACAGCCAAAATACATACATATTTGCAGAGCCCATCTCCATTTGCACTCCAAGATTGGGCCAGAACGGGGCACGGGGCTAGCAGCAACCGTGGGAGATGTCTGCAATGCGGCATCGTCCGATGGCACCGCCAGGTCCGGGCGTCGGCGCGGCAGCTGGGGCGCCCGGGGATCATGGCGATAGCGATGACAACAACTTCACCGACGACGAGAGCTCGCCACTGACACACGATATATATGGCGGCAGGTAGGTCTTGCCAAAATTTATGCAAATTGCTGGCTAGGTGGAGGAAACTACGAGCACACGGCCGAGAGACAGCCGGAACTAAAGTGTCTCAGGCCCCAACAACTACCAGTAGTATAATTAGCCCCTCCAGCTCTGACTAACTGTCTGACTGTCTGTCTGTCTAGGCTCTTGTTTCACAATCACTTTGCGAGCAGACCAGGGCGGGGTCGAGTGGAGTCGAGGCAATGAAATGCCGGAAGTGAAGATCATATGGCCAGCAATTCGTAATAGGCAGGGGGATATCAGTAGAGTGGAAGATTGAGTTTACCTTCCATCCTATTGGAAGAATCAGTGATCTGTAATCTGTGATCTGCCCTTTCAGCCAACGCACTATACAAGAAACAAAGGGTTGGGATGTCTTCCGGGATCCACCTATCAAAATTGAGACTGGATCGACGGCGAATCAGGAGTGTCTAGAGCTAACCATCAAGATCCTGAAGATCTTTGCCTATATAATTACGTTTATCATAGTTTTAACCGGAGGCGTCATAGCCAAGGGCACCATGCTCTTCATGACCTCGCAAGTGCGGAAGGACAAGAAGATGGAGTACTGCAACAAAGACTTGGTATGTCCATCCCATACCCCATTCAGATTCTTAGCTAATAAATTACTCTCCCCCCTTTAGGGACGCGACAAAAGCTTTGTGGTGCGTCTGCCGGAGGAGGAGCGTGTGGCCTGGATTTGGGCTCTAATGATAGCCTATGCTCTGCCCGAGATTGGGGCTCTGATTCGCTCCGCGCGCATCTGTTTCTTCAAGACCTTCAAGGTGCCCAAAACGGGGCACTTTCTGTTCGTCTGGCTGATGGAGAGCTTCAATGCGATGGGCACGGCGCTGCTGATGTTCGTGGTGCTGCCCCAGATCGATGCCATCCAGGGAGCGATGCTCACCAACTGCCTGTGCGTGATCCCGGGCATCTTTGGACTGCTCTCGCGCACCTCCAAGGAGGGCAAACGGTTCGTCAAGGCCATCATCGATCTGGCGGCCGTGGCGGCGCAGGTGACGGGCCTCGTCATCTGGCCCCTGCTGGAGAATCGCCGCGAGCTGTGGGTCATTCCGGTGGCCTGTGTGATGATCTCGTGCGGCTGGTGGGAGAACTACGTGTCGCCGCAGTCGTCCCTGGGCCTGGTGCGAGCCCTGGGACGCATCAAGGAGGAGATGCGCTACACGCGCTACTTCTGTCACATGTTCCTCTCGATCTGGAAGATCCTGCTCTTCTTCTGCCTCACCTTGCTCATCTACTGGGCCCAGGGCGAGGAGCCCGGCAATCTCTTCGCCATGTACGGCGACGCCTTCGGCCCCCACAAGATCATTGTCTACGAGCTGCCAGCGGGTCTGGGCGGAGTCCTTCCCGATACCCTGGAGTCGGCCAACATAGACACGGTCGAGGTGGACGCTGCTTACAACACGGTGGTCTATGTCCTGCTCCTGCAGATCTTTGGCGCCTATCTGTGCTACATCTTCGGAAAGTTTGCCTGCAAGATCCTCATCCAGGGCTTCAGCTATGCCTTCCCTGTGAGTCTAACCGTTCCCTTGGCCGTTTCCCTGCTCATTTCCGTCTGTGGCATCCGCATCGACGATCCCTGCTTCTTCCACGACACCATACCGGACTACTTGTTCTTCACGAGTCCCTCGAACTTCCGCTTCAACAACTTTGTGACGGAACAAATGGCCTGGGCGTGGATCCTGTGGCTGCTCAGCCAGACCTGGATAGCCCTGCACATCTGGACGCCCAAGTGCGAGCGCCTGGCCACCACGGAGAAGCTCTTCGTGAAGCCCATGTACTCCTCGCTGCTGATTGACCAGTCCATGGCCCTCAACCGCAGGCGCGACGACCAGGCGGATGTGAAAACGGAGGATCTGTCGGAGATCGAGAAGGAAAAGGGCGACGAGTACTATGAGACCATCTCAGTGCACACCGATCGCTCCTCCGCCCCGAACAAGCCCTCGATCAAGTCCTCGGACAACATCACCCGCATCTACTCGTGTGCCACCATGTGGCACGAGACCAGGGACGAGATGATAGAGTTCTTGAAGAGCATCATGCGTATGGACGAGGACCAGTGTGCGCGCCGTGTGGCCCAGAAGTACTTGCGAGTGCTGGACCCGGACTACTACGAGTTTGAGAGTGAGTCCCAAGAACCATCGCTGCTGCGTGAATGGTGCCTAACCCTTGCTTTTTCTTGCAGCCCACATCTTCTTCGACGACGCCTTTGAGATCTCCGATCACAGCGACGATGACATCCAGTGCAATCGGTTCGTCAAGCTCCTGATTGCCACCATGGACGAGGCAGCCTCGGACATACATCAGACCACGATAAGGCTGCGTCCGCCCAAGAAGTATCCCACCCCGTACGGCGGTCGCCTGGTGTGGACACTGCCCGGCAAGACCAAGTTCATCACCCATCTGAAGGACAAGGACCGCATTCGTCATCGCAAGCGCTGGTCCCAGGTCATGTACATGTACTACCTGCTGGGACACCGCCTCATGGAGCTGCCCATATCGGTGGACCGCAAGGACGCCATTGCGGAGAACACCTACCTGTTGACCCTGGACGGAGACATTGACTTCAAGCCGAATGCTGTTACCCTGCTGGTGGATCTGATGAAGAAGAACAAGAACCTGGGCGCCGCCTGTGGCCGCATCCACCCGGTGGGCTCTGGGCCCATGGTGTGGTACCAGCTGTTCGAGTACGCGATCGGCCATTGGCTGCAGAAGGCCACCGAGCACATGATCGGCTGTGTGCTCTGCTCCCCCGGCTGCTTCTCCCTCTTCCGCGGCAAGGCCCTGATGGACGACAACGTGATGAAGAAGTACACGACGCGGTCGGACGAGGCCCGGCACTACGTGCAGTACGATCAGGGCGAGGACCGTTGGCTGTGCACCCTACTCCTCCAGCGCGGCTACCGTGTGGAGTACTCGGCTGCCAGCGACGCCTACACCCACTGCCCGGAGGGCTTCAACGAGTTCTACAACCAGCGACGTCGTTGGGTTCCCTCCACCATTGCCAACATCATGGACCTGCTGGCAGACGCGAAGCGGACGATCAAGATCAACGACAACATCTCTCTGCTGTACATCTTCTACCAGATGATGTTGATGGGCGGCACCATCCTGGGACCCGGCACGATCTTCCTTATGTTGGTGGGTGCCTTCGTGGCCGCCTTCCGCATCGACAACTGGACCTCCTTCCACTACAACATCGTTCCGATTCTGGCCTTCATGTTCATCTGCTTCACCTGCAAGTCCAACATTCAGTTGTTCGTAGCACAGGTGCTGTCCACTGCGTATGCGCTGATCATGATGGCGGTGATCGTGGGCACGGCCCTGCAGTTGGGCGAGGACGGAATAGGCTCGCCCTCGGCCATCTTCTTGATATCCATGGTGGGGTCGTTCTTCATAGCCGCATGTTTGCATCCCCAGGAGTTCTGGTGCATAACGTGCGGCTTGATCTATCTGCTGTCCATTCCCTCCATGTACCTGCTGCTCATCCTCTACTCGATCATCAATCTGAATGTCGTCTCGTGGGGCACCCGCGAGGTGGTGGCCAAGAAGACCAAGAAGGAGTTGGAGGCCGAGAAGAAGGCCAACGAGGAGGCCAAGAAGCGGGTCAAGCAGAAGAGCATGCTCAGCTTCCTGCAGAGCGGCATCGGTGACAACGGCGACGAGGAGGGCTCTGTGGAGTTCTCCCTTGCCGGACTCTTCCGCTGCATCTTCTGCACCCACGGAAAGACCTCCGACGAGAAGCAGCAGCTGACGACCATTGCCGAGTCCCTGGACACGATCAAGCAGCGAATGGACACCATCGAGAGCGCCGTCGATCCCCATGGACATCATGCCTCGCGTCACAACCGGCGCAGGACCACTTCCAGCGGCTCCAAGGACCACCATCTGCTCACTTCGGTGGCGGAGAAGTCCGGCGACGAGACGGACGTATCCGATTCAGACACTTCGGCGGAGCCCAAGCAGGAGCGCGACTTCCTCACGAACCCCTACTGGATCGAGGATCCGGATGTGCGCAAGGGCGAGGTGGACTTTTTGTCCAGCACCGAAATTCAGTTCTGGAAAGATCTCATCGATCAGTATCTCTATCCCATTGACAATGATCCCGTAGAGCAGGTATGTTGCGAACTTTCCCCTTGTATCCTTGCAGATTCGTTCTAAGCTTCCAATACAATCTGCAAGAGTAACTTAAGCTTCGGTCCTCCGAATCGATCTTATCTTTGTAAAAATCATCCCCCAACCCAACAAAATCGAATCGCTTCGCATAATAATTCTTGTAGGCCCGCATAGCGAAAGATCTGAAGGAGCTGCGCGACTCGTCGGTGTTTGCCTTTTTCATGATCAATGCGCTGTTCGTGCTGATCGTGTTCCTGCTGCAGCTGAACAAGGACAACATCCACGTGAAGTGGCCCTTTGGCGTCCGCACCAACATCACCTACGACGAGTCCACCCAGGAGGTAAAACAAACCACTGCATGCCGTACTAACACAACTCTCGTTCTTCTCGTTTTCTCTCTCTCTCTCTCTTGCCAATTGGTGCCACGATCCGAAGGCCCGCATTGCCTCCGATCTGATTGAGCTGCGGAACAAGTCGGTGTTTGCGTTTTTCATGGCCAATGCCTTGTTCGTGCTGATTGTGTTCTTGTTGCAACTGAACAAGGATAAATTGCATATCGTTTGGCCGTTGGGCGTTAAAACGAACATTACCTATATCGAAGAGACATCTGAGGTTTACATCAAATCCTACTTACGTACTACATACTATACATATATATGTATGATGTTCTATCTAACCACTGAATCACCACTGTACCACTCAAAACACTCTGTGTGGGTGTGCGTGTCCCTCAAAGGGGTCTGTCTCCTCTCCTCTAACTTCCCGCCCGTACCCCGTGCTCTCTGTCTCACTCTATGTTTACCACAACATGCCACATCACCCTCCCCCCCAAAAGCTAATGATGTTCTTTGTTCTTGTTACTTCCCTCTTGGTCGAACCCCATCCTAATGGTTCTGGCATACAATCATACGAAATATACAAATAAATACTCGTGCATCATGTAAAAACAACTCTTACTACCTCTTCCACACATTGACATCGAAATGGTTGCTAACAGTTATCCCCTATCCCAAACGAAAAAGGAAACACGGTAAACTGAAAGCCATATATCTGAATAATCCAAGATATCCTATCTATACTGTACACATGCCCAGTGTCATGGCTGGCGGAGCCACTAAAGCATGTTTCATTGTTCCTACATACTCGTATAACCAACCTCCAACCTTGGTATCACACCTCAACATGCCACAATCACCAACAATCGGTATTATGTTCAGCCATTTATCCGAGCCAAACAAAACCAATCAACAAATCAACCAATCAAATTGTTCAATGTCACTAACCCAAATGGTACTCTGCTGAGCAATCCACTAACTCGTCCCTGCTTTCACAGGTTCACATCTCCAAGGAGTATCTACAGTTGGAGCCCATTGGTCTGGTCTTTGTGTTCTTCTTTGCCCTGATTTTGGTCATACAATTTACGGCCATGTTGTTCCACCGCTTTGGCACCATCTCGCACATTTTGGCCTCCACCGAGCTGAACTTTTGCAAGAAGAAGTCGGAGGATCTCACACAGGATCAGCTTATAGATAAGGTGTGTACACAACCCCTGCACTCTGTGCACGATCCCCACCAACACTTTCGTGTTTCCTTCCAGCACGCAGTGGAGATCGTCAAGAATCTGCAGCGATTGCAGGGCATCGATGGGGACTATGATAATGATTCTGGATCTGGACCCGATCGCATAGCCCGCCGCAAGACCATCCAGAACCTAGAGAAGGCTCGACAGCCCCGTCGGCAAATTGGCACCCTGGACGTGGCCTTTAAGAAACGATTCCTCAAGCTCACTGCCGATGCGGAGAATAATCCCGCAACGCCCATTCTCACGCGTCGCCTCACCATGAGGGCTGAGACCATTCGGGCCCTGGAGGTGCGAAAGAATTCAGTGATGGCAGAAAGACGCAAGTCGGCCATGCAGACACTGGGGGCGAAGAATGAGTACGGCATTACCACAGGAGCACCGGTAAGCAGGGAAGAGAGGCAAGAGAGAGGGAATGATATTTAAAGATTCGCCCCCACATAGGTTAACAACAACGGAGGCCTGCCGAACCAGAGAAGTGGACGCGTCTCAAATGCTGGCATTAGCATCAAGGATGTGTTCAATGTGAACGGAATACCGCCAGAGGTGAGGATAATTCTTTCCATTTGAAACTAAGCTGATGGAAAATCTTTCATTTCAAATAGCAAATTTATGGCTCCAATGGCGGGGGCACTATCAATCAGGGATACGAGCATGTCATCGATGAGGACGGCGATGGCAACTCGCTGCGTCTGACCACTCGCAACCCGCATCCGCATCCCCAGGTGTCCTGGGGCCAGAACACCAGCGGTGGCAACACCACGGGACGCTTGTAAACTACGCACATACATATGTACTATATGTATATGTATATTTGTAAGCTAGAGATCTTGTTAACGAATTGTTCCGCCTCTTTCCATAAACTGCCTAAACATAGACCTAAACCTAAACTTAAATATAATAACTACATATATATGTATGTATGTATATCTAGAGCTATAGTCAAGAACATATTGTGTTGTACATACTCGTAATTAGGACACATGAGAAGAGATAAGAGAGAGAGAGATAGGACATTACTGGAGCCTTGTCGACACACAACGAACATAATGCTTAGCTAATCACACTGCCAGTGACAATGTGTGGGCCCGATGTGGTGTTGCACAACAATGGCAACAACATTCATACTATGTACTATACTATATATACAATATACTATATAATTTGTTAGGTTATGTTTAAGTCAATCTGTGTGGATGCGCCGAGCCGATCCCACTACCAGTGCATGCTGACACAAAATACTCATCGCTCGGAGCTGATTCGAAAGTGCAGCAGTGAAATAGCTACATATTTATACATACCTACACACTCGTATATTCCATAATAGTTCTTTTCTAATAGTAATTGAGTACAACTTTTGATACGACAAATAAACGAGAATATCGAATGGAGGTGAATCCGTGAGAGAAGGATGATCCCCCAGAAGGATGATCCTGCATACACTCCTCTTGTTGTTTCTGGCTTTGAGCCCTCGTTTAATATGAATAAGTTTATTTGGTGGTGTATAGTAGTAGGGGACTGTAAATATTTCTATAGACTCTGCTTGGAAGCTCCACTGAGCGGGACAACATTGATAACCAACTATAATAGTATGATAGCTAATAATAATAGTACATAGACACCCAAATACCGAAAACGAATTGAATATGCTTCGTAGATGTATGAGTTAACGTGAGGACCCAACACAACACTCCAGCAATCGGCAATCGCTTAGTGGAAGAGCATGTTGCCCTTCTTGGCGGCTATGGGCAGACGATCGCCCTGGAGGAACGGATTCATGACAGCGTCCAAGCGTGGGTCAGCCATGGCCGGGTAGCCTGCCTTCTTTACCAAGCCGTTGACATTGTTGAGGCTGTTCTCCTGACCCATCTGAAGGATGTACTGCTCCACGGCCGAGTTGAGGTCACCCTTGTCCGAGCCCGCATCGGCACTGTCCTGCTCCGAGCAGTCGAACATATGCTCGTTGTCGCAGGTGCAATCCTGGGCAGCCTGGAACTCACGACTGAAGATGGCCGTATTCTCGAAGTCCATTAGGCAGCTGCCTCCCTGGGTGTCCACGTCATAGCCCTCGGGGCAGGGGTTGGGTGGGTTGCAGTACGCTGGCAGGCCAGCATCGTTCTTCACAATATTGTTGAAGCGGTTGGGCCCCTCGCCCATGCCGCCCGAGATGAACTGGTGACCCCATAGCGAGCTGTGCTGCAGGAACTCGTGATCCCGCAGCGAGGGGTTCGAGCTGACTGCCGACTGCAGCACACAGTCGCTGCCGCCATCGCACAGCCTGGAGTACTCTGACCGCGAGACGAGGTCCACATTGTCCTTGGGCGCAACGGCTGCCATGTCGCCATCGTTGTCCACATCGTAGTAGCCCACCTGCATGTCGTTATCCATGCGATTGAGCAGATCCGTCAGCAGTACATCTGCGAAAATGTTGTCCTTCGAGCCATAGGACTGCACCTGCGAGCCCCCAGACACCAGAAGGAGCAGGTAAACCATCATTTTGAGACCTGAAAACAGTCCAATGACATTGATTATGCACAAGTAATATATTTTCCACTATTTTCAAAGCACTCACATTGCGAGCGGGCCAACATATTGCGCATTTGTACCAAAATTAACACTATCCCGTATAAGTTTGGTTAGTTTATTGATTTTTCCGTTCGCCAGCTGCTTGAAACACTCGGGTCGGCTATCTGTATGTATAACAATGTTTTATGGTATGCTTGATTCTCTCCGAGGTTGCCGATGTGCTGACTACCAGTTGAATACTCGGAATACACGGAAAATGCATACCCATGCCCTTTTTATAAATCATTCAAAGCTGATAAGATGGCGAAAAGCAGTGCGCAGGCGCGGTCTATAAAAGCTCATTTGGGTTGAGTTGGGAAAGTCCTAGTTCCACAAAGCCATATTTGATAGGCTTTACAATTGGTTCAACAATGATTGGGAAATTATATACTTACTATGCACCTTCATACACAAGTATGTTAATATGCACGTGAAAAGTTAATTTAATTCCATTTAAAATTCTATAAATTACAATTTTGAAATATACTTCGCGTCTTAACGAGATTCTAATTGGGTAAAATAGTTCAAATAGAAATCCATATACGAAAAATGAATACTCAATGCTCTGTTAAATTTAAGTAGTCATAAATTATAATTAATCCATGACAAATCATGCTGGAAGATCTTAGTTTTTCTAAATCCACAATCAAATGTTTTGAAAGATTGATTAATCACTGTCTAAGACCACAGCAAAATCAATTTCATCCTCCATTTGCCTAACGACGCGCTTGTGAGTTTTTGTTTTGGTGTGTGCCACTAGGAGCGATTTGGTCATGAAATCCTTGCTGCATGGCTTACATTTGAATTTCATTTGGGTGGCCGTGTGGATGGCATGATGATCACTTAGCTCCGCGACACTGCCGAATATCTTTCCGCACTGTAGACAGGGATAAGGGCGTTCATTCTCATGGGCTCTGTGGGAGGAAACAACAATTAATCAAATGACAGGAATTGTTCCTTTTAGTTGTCTCTTGTCTCACTTTTCATGGCGTAGCTTGGCGCCCATTGACAAGAACAATTCGCCACAAGTCAAGCACTTGAATTGGCGCTGTCCAATATGGCACTGCTGGCGATGCTGTTTCAATTCGGTCTTTTTGGTGAAGGTTTCGGGGCACTCGGTACATGGAAAGAACATCTTCATCTCCTTGCGTTCTTGGTGCGCATCCAAATGCTCATTGTACGAGTATTCGTCGTAGTATAACTGCCCGCATTGTTCACATATGAAGAAGTTGCGGCGTCGCTTTGCTGCGCGACTCATCTGCTCTTCCTTTATCGCAGCCCTATGCGCCTCTTCCGCTGCGACGAGCATAGCCGCCTGGGGGTCCTCCTCGGAAGTGAACTCCTCGTCATCGCCTCTGTCAAAGCCCATGAAGAGTTCCTCATCGCCAATAGTTGGCTCCAATTGGTCCGGGTCAATCAACTGTTCATGGAGCTCCGTTGGAACGTACTTTTTGCGGTCCTCTTCAGTTGACTTTTTGACCATCTCCAGCAAGTACTTTTGAGAGAAGAGGCAACGCTCGCGAAACTTCACAGCCAGATCCAGTTCGGAGAAGCAGCGCTCGCAGATGAACTCCGGCAAGCCTTGATCGGTAGACAGCTTGAAAGGAATAAAAGACATTCATTATCTGTACATTCGCTCACGTTTAATTTAATTAATTTGAGTTTACCTCGACGCCTGTAATCATTTTTAGATGGCTAAGCAGCTTTCCGCGCATGTACTTGAACACATGCCTTTCGCGCTTCTTGTCCTTTATTTTATTAGCGCAAATACGGCAAACTAGCGTAAAATCCATGGTATGATTTTTAATTGTTTATTTGTGTCACCATGCGATGAACTAGAGATGGGAAACCTCAGCGTAGTTGCCGTGTTTTGGTAATCGCACAAATGATGTCACCAAGATTATGAAATATTTAAGATGAATTCAATAAGCATAAATAGATCATATCACTCGCACTCAACCACATAAGTTATTTTATATGGTAATTAAATGTATTTATCCAAAAAGATTGTAATATATCGATGTTCAATATATCGATTCCATCCAGACAGCTGTTTTTTGCGCCATGCATTGTTTTTGTTTTTTTTTCTGGTGACGGTAGAAGTAGAATTTTGCGCGGGAATTGAGACACAATTGTAGTATCATATTTTTTTTTTTTTAATTTGTTAAAAATTTGTTAATTAGTTTCCCACACCATACACCATGTCCAGCGAGGCTAGTCTAGCATCCAAATGGACGCGACCAGATGATGTGAGTATTCAGTGAGAATTTCCCCTCACAAAAACAAAAACACAAAAGAACTTCTGGTTTTTTTCAGTTTATCAAGCTCCAACGACTTAAACAAAAGAAGAAACAATTGGCAGCACGTGTGAGCAACAACAACAATTGCAAAAGGCCAATACAATTGGATGAGACTGACAAGAGCAAACTTTTGGAGGCAAAACTAGCGCAGAAACGAAAGAATCCCTTTGCCAAGTGAGTTGAGTGTCCCCTTGTATCCTTGTGTTATGAGCCTCAAACACATACGAGCTCCTTCTCTTAGATCCACAGGAGATGCGAAGAAGCAGCGAGTTGATTCCGAGGTCCAGGAACTGCCCGCTGTCACGGCCTCGTCCTGCTTCGTCCGAGAGACGCCCACCCGTCCACCGGCTGCCAAGCTTGTGCTACAGAAATTCGATGCCCAGGCCTTCGCCAAGCTGCTGCAGCAGCCATACGCCGAGGAGGAGGACGACGCCGCTCTGGCAGCCCAACAGATGCACACAGCGCATCTGCCTGTGGACTGGTGCCTGAAGACGCGCGCCCGCTTCTTCTGCCCCACGGAGCTACCTGCCATTCAGTTGAAGACCTCACAGCTGGCCAGCGGAGTGACCAGCTTCGTGCGCTGCATCGACACCCAGCAGTCGGAGAGCACGCTGGACATCTCGGATGCCACGCGGTTCAATCAGTGCACCTACTACTGGCAGCACCCGCATCTGCCCTGGCTGACGCTTTTCCCGCGCAACTCCAAGGAGAACATCGGCGTGACGGTCGGCGAGCGTGAGCGGAAGGCCCTGGCCGAGGAGTGGGACTACAGCTTCCGCGGACTCTTCCAGCTGTTGCGTGCCCGCCAGTGCCCCTACTTTTACCTGTGCGCCAACACATTCACGGTGCTGTTCCGCGCGGCCGGAATTGGCGGTCGCCCCGAGAGCCATGCCCTGGTCACACCCTCCACACGTGGCATGAGGGTTGCCCTACGCCAGGAGGGAATTGAGTTTAGCATGCCCCTAAAAAGCGAAGCAGGCGGTGGCGACGGCAGCTTCACAGAGGAGAGCACCAGCAGCTCTACGATGGATGCACCAGACGAAACGGCTGTGCCACCGCCTCCACCCCCTGGCGAAGACGACGAGGACGATGATGAGGCCTGGCTGGAGAGCTTGGGCGTCGACGAGCGGGAACTGCGACGCATCCAGGCCTCCCACGCCAGGAAACAGCAGGCAGCCGAGATGCGAGAGGATTTCAGCGACAACTCGCTGCTGCTCATTGATGGAGTGGACTGCCAGGGCTTCTTTAGCTATCTGCTGAACGCCAAGAGCGCCATCAGCAATGTCGGCCGTCTGGCGGGGGTGCCACCTACCCTGCTGTCGCCAGTTGCCTTCCCAAAGGCCACCATGCAGCACCTGGTGCCGCGCTCAAAAAAGGTTCGGCTCGATGGCGTAGATTACTTCAGCATCGACATCAAGGGCCTAATCCTGCCAACATTTCTGCCCAGCGTGGCGGAGCTGCTCTGTGAGACGCGCCAAATGTTCAGCTCGACTCTGGCTAGCAGCACCAATACCTTGGCCTTCAGCAAGGCCTCGCAGAAAGTGCTGGAGGCGCCGGAAGCCCCTCAGGCGGACGGCAAGGAAGGCACCGCGGCCGACCAGGTGTTCGGCGAGCAGAATCTCTCCGAGTGCGGCCTCCTGCCAGCCGTAGTTGGCTCCATCTGTCGCACTGGCCAGCATGCTGTCTGCCTCCTGGAACGTGTCTGCTATCAGCGGGGCGAGGGCTATGCTTGGAGTTGATTAATTCGAGGCAGTTGGTCAACAGCTTGTCTTAAGTTGTATATTTGTTGTATGTAATAAAGTTTAATTGCTATGTATGCTATGTACCCCGCTCAGTTGTCCACCATGATGAGCTCGTCGATGCTCCAATCCTCATATGAGTGATCAGGCAGATAGCGCCGTATGATGATGGGTATCTTTTTCTGCTTCAGCTCCTTCATGGCGATCTGCAGGGGATCCGTTTCGCCGTCCAGCTCGACCATGATGGGTGCGCACATTGCAATCTGCAGGGCCCGTGTGCCCAGGACGCGGGCGCGCTCGTATTTCGTCATGTATTTGGTGGTTATGCGCTTCGACTTGGGCACACCGCCGCCGCCAGCTCCGCCGGGCGCAATAATCTCGATGTTATCCGCCTCTTCCTCCGGATTGATGTCTTCGTCGACATCCTCGTCGACGTCGTCGAAATCGTCTCCGCCAACGCTGTAAGAGTCAGAAACCATGTTGAAAAGTCCATTTCGAATGGAATACTTGAAACATTCCAATGATACTTACTCATCATTGCCGTAATCTTCATCATCCATAGTTTAGTATTATTTATTTAATCCGTGAATCTCAAAATAAAAAAAATTATTTCGCCGTGCTTCACACGCGTCTTGTCTGCTTCTTCTATGTGGACGTTTAGCACTTTACAGCACTATCACGCCGATTTAGTGTTGAGTAACACTGTGGTGCTGTTTTGAAACCATCAGAGTTGCATTTGCGTTTTATCAACGGAATGGACATTCAGGACATTTTAATTCTGCTGGACGTAGCTATGGTCAATTTGGTTCTTCATCATAGTCGACACAACGCCGCACAGTGACATTTCGGCGACGTGCAACGGGAGCACCTGCTGTTTGCTGTGGATGATTGGGAAAGTATATGGCGTTTGGTTGGACGGTTTCATCTGAGCCGGATGGGAATTTCACCACACAAGGCATACTTTGCCCCGGGGGAGGCTGCGACCGTGGCACACAACCTTGCTTTGATGGTTGATTTTCCGGATAATGGCGTGGCCGTGGCGGGTTCTCTTGGGCCGTAATGGGTTCGTAGTCATAATCGATGCACGTTCGTATACTGACATTTCGCCGACGTCCGATGCCACCGCGCTGATCCCTGTCGAATCGATCTAGATCAAAGTTGGCGACTGGATCCAACGCCGGGGCTCTTCGGGATGTGCCCGGATGGTGGTAATACCGATCGAAAGGTTCGTTTATGGGCTCATTAAGGGCTTCTCCAACAGGCTGCAACGATCTCATTGACTCGTTTGTTGGAACGGGAGGGCAAGTTGCCTCCCGAGCTTCTCCAAAGTCGCACCTTGGACCCAGCGGATCCATGTCCATCTGTCTGGTCAACACAGGCACGGGATACGCATCGGGGTGACATTTTCTGCCACCGCTCTGCCCGCCTTGGCCATTGCTGAAGCATCGCCTCTGAGTTCTTCCCCCTGGGCTGGAGCAGATTTTCGGAGGTGGCGGCCTCATCGGTGTCTGGCATCTCGAATCCGGCGGCGGTCGACTGCACATTGGCGGCGGGGGCGATTGCATGAGATAGACATTGTCGTTTCCGAAACTACAGGTCTGCGCATGGTCAAAGGATCGCTCTGGAGATCTTGGTTCCGGGCTGGAGCAGACTTGCAGCGCTGGTGGCCTCATCGAGGCCTGGGGCCTTCCGTGAGGCATCGTCGGCATGCAGCAGCACTGTGGAAGAGCATAAAGAGGAGAGCCGAACTGAACTGATGCCGGAGGCAGGAGCGCCGGGGGACAGAAGCTAGTATCATCCATGAATGTCTGCGGACGGGGCCATGGAATAGATGGACATGGCTGTGGACGAACTGCCGGTGGCGGGCACGGATGCGGGGGCTGGGGCTGGCGCTGAGGTTGCGGTTGCGGTTGGGCCGCACAACAAGCGCAAATACTATCATTCGAGAAGGAATCACATACCGCTTTGGTTTGATTTATTTTTGTGCGTTGAAGAAAACACCTGCCGTGAAATACATCACGGCTACGGTTGCGATTTTTGCTGCTGCCCCTTGTGCATGAAGCTCCTCCATCCTGACGCCTGTGCTGGCGATTGAAGCTGACGCGGTACACATGGGATCGCTCCTCCAAACGGTAGCTAGAGCAGTTCCCTAGCGAAATAAATCGGATTGAGATTATACAGGATTTTGCTGGGTATTTCGTATGCTACTTGCCCATTAGCTGTAGCATATTTGGTTTATTGTTTTCGCATATTGAAAGGTTTACAAGAGTTGGGATATTGAAGGGGCACTGACAATTTGGATGACTTTGAATTTACAAATGTGTTGCCCCCTTTGCCCGCTTGGCCGAGCGTTTCCGTGTGTGATTCGTTTGCCTTCGCAAGTAGCGCCGCCTGCTATGCCTGTTCGTTCCGTCCCTAGGCAAGGGACAGGCAGGGACAGGCAGAGGCCTTGCATCCATTACTACCCAAATCACTGAATGACGCACTTGCTACTTCCAGCGGTATTGCAGTGGCCGCAGTGGTAGCGACTTCTGCCTTTGTTTTGACGTGGACCCACCATGTTTTCTTCTGGCATGTACCCCGGGTGTCCTGGTGGTGGGCCGCGGAACACCCGACACGAGGGTTGGCCTGCCTCCTGTACCACAGCATGTTGTACTTCAGTTTCTCCAGTTTCCGTAATTATCGTTACGCTGCCAGTCATACCGCAGGGGCATTGCTTGCACTTGTTGGATTTGGGTTCTGCACACATTAAATGCGGTAAGACAATTCAAATGCGATAATACTTACTACCCATTTCAGCTCAGCTCGGTCAAATGTGGGGCAAGGGTGCGGAACACAACAGAACACAACAGAGAGAACTACTACAACTGTTTAAAGTATTCACTAAATATGACACTTCATACTTGGCACTTTCTTTTCGTTTCATTTGCTATCCCATTTTCTAGAAGTTTCTACTGAATCATTTTGAATAGTTTTTCCCACTGCGCCCTTATTAAGTGCTGTACAACGTTGCATTCAAATTAGCGGAACATTTTAAATTCCTTTAACATGCTACTGTAACTTCCATAATGTTAAGTGCATGTTAAGGTGCTGCGAATGTTTATGTCTGTTATTTAATTTGAAAATTTGATTGTTGAGCTTTTAAAAACGACTGAAACCCCATATACACATCATATACACCCCATATTTACCCGTAACTTCATTCATTTCGAATGGAAACTTTGGTTAATGAGCTCTGCATATTCAACAGTAATTAGAATAAAATATAAATCCATCAATTCTGGCGAGGCAAGCGCCTTGCAAGCGAAAGAAACTCAAGACTTGGATGCGGTTTTGTTGCACGTTGTATGCTACCTGCCCATTAGCTATAACATTTGGTTTATTGTTCGCATTTTGTTGCGGAAAGGTTTAGGAAGGCCGAAAGGGGAGACAAGACTGGGTGTTTGACAGAACACTGCAAATTTAGATGGTTTTAAATTTAGAAATGTGTTCCATTGCCCTTGGCCGAGTGTTTTGTGATTGTGACGCCTCTAAACCTGATGTCCGACCCCTGGCATCGGATCGATTACTGAATGACGCACTTCTTCTTTGCGGAGCAGTGTCCGCATTTGCGACCTTGCTGGTTGTTATGGTAGGTCGTTGGACCCGCATAGGGCTGACCGCAACCCACGAAAGCGTGGGTGGGCGGCGGACCCGGGGGCTTAGCCTCCTTCACCTGCTTCGCGGTTGGCTTAACCGGCGCTGCACAGTGACATTCCGTTTTCTTTTTCTCGTGGCAGTTGCATCGCAACTGCTCCTGTTGGCCGGGCAATGGCCCTGCCATCTCTTCTGAGGGCCGGGGAGGACGAGTGCACGTATAGGTATCTGCGATGGGAAGGTCTGGCTGTGCCGGCCCCAAGCGTGGAATCCCTCCCTGGTTCCTTCCGCCTGTAGCAAGCTTCGTGTTACGGGTCCTGTTCTTAACGCAACTGCAACTCATGCTGGGTCGCTTTTTCCTTTCCACTTGCAAAGTTGGCGCCACACAACTGGCAACTTCAATTTGCTTCTGCGCCGGCGGCTGCTGAGGTGGCCCCTGCGCGTAGGCCACCTGCGGCTGCGAGTACTGAGGCGACTGTCCCGCGGCATATGGGGGCGACTGTTGGCCCCCGGAAAATTGTTGTGACTGCGCCATGGGGTACGCTTGCCTTACTGGCTGCGGCTGGGGGTATCCTTGTAGTGATGACTGATCCGGGTGGTAGCCAGGCGACTGGGCTTGGGGGTAACGCTGTATCGAACACTGCTCCGGAGGGTATCCCTGTCCTTGTGGGTATCTTTCGCAGTAGCCCTGACAGCTTCCTCCCTGACCTTGCGGGGGCGGTAGTGGCGGCGGGGGTTGTTGGTATCTCACTTCTTGCTGCTGGATGGACTCTTGAGGCAGCAAAGTGGACTGATAGAGTGGCTGGTCGTATTGCTGTTGCTGGTATGCTGGTAGTTGTTGCTGGTATTGCTGCTGCTGGTATTGTTGGGGTGGAGTACCCTGCAGGTACGAGAGATCCTCGAGCGGCTGTTGCGGCGGCGGAGACACGGGCGGTGGCTGGGAGCGGGCCTGTTGGGGCTGTCCTGTTGTCGCTATGCTACCACTAACGCCACATGGACAATTGGTGCACTTGCCACAAGGGGTCGCTGCAAGCATGAACCCCACATCAAATGTGGTAGGAAAGTGAAAATAAAATGAATACTCACTCATTTTGGCTCACTTACTCGGGCAAAATGTTGACACAGGCCGGGAACAAAATGGAACACATCTGACAACTACAACAAATGTTGAAAGTATGCCCCGAACAAAAAAGGAGACACTTGCTACTTGGCACCTTTTTCCAATTATTTTTACACATAAAATTTATTGCATGGCATACACACATAGTCGTATGTACAAATGTATGCATGTACTGACTGAGTACCGGGTATAAAGGAGCCGCGACAATTACAACCTTCCCTCCCATGCTTCCCTTGGCTAAATTGCCTAAGACTCCTCTGAATCCTCTGAATCATGCTTTGCAGGGGCTCTGATGTTCGAATGATCACCTCCGATCGTCAGTAATAGGTAGAATAAAAGTTATACTGGATGATTCTTCCTATTCTGGTAGCCAATTTTGTTAGTGTTCAACCTCGCCCAACCTACACCCAATACCAAAATGAAAAACATTGTTTCCTGTTATTATATATTTTTGTTACTCGTGTTATATATTGTAAGAAACTTCGTCACGGTTGCATCGAACAGAACATGCATATCGCGGGGCCGTGTAACGGGAATGGAATTTAAACAGAGTTACTGCAGAAGGTAACGTTACCGGAACCCTTAAAAACATGAAGCAAGAGCCGCTCCTTTTACTTTCGCTATTTGGAGCTATGCAGAGCCAAAAAACCTCACACCAGTTCCTGAAATCCGGAAGAAGTCCAATCAGACCCAACATTCTTGATCTCTGTGACGCTGCAGGCTCTTCATTATGACCGTGTCCTGCAGAGCTGAGTTGGTGCTGCGCTCCTAGTAGACCAAGGAAATAAAGAATGGAACAATATTGCATGCTTTTCAATACTTACCAAAGGTTGGGTTAAAATAAGTCAAATAAGTATAAAAATATATGGAAACTAATGAGAAGAATAATTTAAGATTATTCAGGCAACATTTCAATGTGACATATGGATTATGTTGAAAATACAGGGACACAGTGATTTTTTTACTTTTCACTAAAATAAGATTGTATGCCTGAATGACAGTTTGACTCCATAAAATGTCTGTACCTGAAGATATATATATGATTGAGGTATTATTAAATTTTGAGTATATTCTTACATGGTTTAATACAATATTTGAATTTTTTAACTGATTTTGTTTGTCAGCAAACCGAAACAGATCTGGTCATACTCTGCTACAAACAAAATACTTGGCACTTTTACCAAATATTATATCAAATCTGTGTACCACGCTTAAATTCGATCGCATGAGCATTGGAAACTAAGTTTTAACTGAGCTAATTTAAATACTATTATATTTTTTTAGCCTGTTGTTGATAAATACTCTAATGCTACTAAATACCAAAAAAGAGATTAAATATATACCAGTTTCATTATATTTTTGATAAATCTGCGGTCACACTGCCTTTATTGTTTATAAGGTTTTAAAAATTCCTCCTTCGGTTGGGTCGCGTCGCGTCTCTAGATAAAACAACATTTAAAAATGTCCAAAGCGTAAATTATTAATAAAAATGGAAGGGTAGCTCTGTGTATCGAATGTGTTTGTTTACAGTTAAATTCCAATATAAATTGCTTGTAGAGCGGAAACAACCCTTACCTCACCACTTCAGACGTGTAAAGCAATAACCCCTGCCTTCGGGCATACCTAACGGCAACTTTGTTAATTGTTACTGCAAATTGTACAGAGTTATTGAGTAGTTAAAGTACTTAATTGAATACTTAAGTCGTGATTGTCGTTAGTTTACCCGTCTCATATTTGTGTGCCTGTGTATGAGTGTCTCTTAAGTGTGCGAAAGTGCAGTGCGCGTCCGTATTGAATTTTCTTGATTTGCCCAACCGCGACGTAACTGCATTCAACACTAACATACGTACATTGTTTGTATGGATATACGGATACACCTATATAATAGGTAAGCTGTCCCCCACCACCACCCCTGACTCATTTAGTCAATTAGAATCAGACACCGGCATTCCAAGTGGATATTGGATACTCGTGCAACAACAATAAAACATTGTTAGTTATTGATGCAAAGAATGGGCAGACAAACAAGTCGGGCACACATGCACACATACAAATTCTCTCCCCACACACTCACAGGAATTCCGCAAGCACACACACACACACACGCAAAAGCTACAGCTGAGTTGTTGCTGTTGTATTCTCACAGCTGTCTTGTATTCTGATAACGGTGTATATGAGAATTTCAGCGGGTGGGAGGATGGATGGAGCTGCCTTCATTTGATGTACATATCTCTATCTCTGTCCAATACTCTCCAAAACCCCCTCGCACATGCCGTTTTAGGCGAGTGCGAGTGCACTGAAAATGCCGTAGTCTTTGTCGGCTGCCACCCATTTGGCCTGGGGCCAAAGCACATGTGGTCATGTAAATGCATACCTCCTACAGTGGTAACCTAAAAGAGGAAAACTTTCACAGACTAGATATTCCACCATTTAGAAATTTAGTCTCACCCCAGACTATCCTATCCTAGTGGATATCTTTTGTGAGCTTTTATTTTAATTGAATAAGTTCACTGCAATTTACCTTTCTTCAAATCATTTTGTTTAGCAATAAAGTAAAAAGATTCTTTCAGAACAATTTGCTTTTGATTTTCTTTGGCCAGCTGGCCTCTCAGTCTTTCTGGCCCACTGATTAATGTCTTCACACATTTAGTGGGAGCTCTTAGTGCTGTTTATTGTGTTATTTATTTTATGGGTTGCGTGTTTTGGTGTCTGAAAGGTCAGACGTGGGTTGGATCTATGACCGACTGCGATAAAAAAGGTCAAGTTTGTATAACTATTGTAGCAGAGGGTTAAAGGGGTATTGAAATAGCAAGCAAAGCGGTAACCAGACCTATAATGTAGATAGAGATGAATTATCCCACTGTTTCTAACATAGCAAAGAGTTTAATATTCTTTTTCACAAATGAAATGAAATGAAATTAAACCAAATTTGTATTGTCTTAAGTGGTTTCTTTTTACTTATCAGAGAACCACTATATTTTTTCTATATTTGATAAATGCGTCTTCTTATCGGTAAACTCCGCCTTCTCCTACTCTGTGGAAGAAGTCCACATTTCCGCTCTGAAAAGTCAGCGCACACGCACACAGATTGATGTATAGTTTATCGTATTCCACAAGGTCTGATACTCCGCTTAAAAGTGTCTTACAAGCTATAGCGTATTGTAATTAAATATTTATAGATATCATGTGTTCAGATATCACCAGAAATATGAGTCACTAGCGTGAACTTTTAGTGAAATTTACAACAGAGAACTCTCTTCGTCGGAGACACATGTTCGAAATCTAATTAAAGATGTAGGAAGAAAAAATGTACAACAAAATAATCTATTTTTATCGATTCATAAGATTTTCTGTGTGAATATTAATATCTGTAGAAATCATGCCCCTTTTCTGCACGTTGTACCCCAAACCCCCTATAATACTAGATGTCAATGGTCATATCTTATCTTTATTATACGAATGGCGCAAAATATATAGTATTCAGGTACTGCTGACGACGTGTCACACTTCTCCAAGATAACACCCGACTGTACATACATATGTATGTTCATATATGTATGTATGAATCTATATATGAATGTATCTAAATATATATGTACAGATGTGGGGTACTAAAGCACTCGAATGTTATTGTTTTGCTTAAGCGATAAGCACTGCTATGCAGAACAATAGCTTATAAATTGTGGGTTCCTTGTGGATTATACTCGTACAAAGGCAGGTCAGGTACTCTCGTACGTAATGGAGCAGTTTTGTTTGACTAATTGATAAACTATTGCACAGTTTGTATGGCACTTAATCATTGCATCACTTGCGTGACCATTAATTAGGGGCTAACACCATTATCATCATTTTGTAGAGATTCGCGGCAATAGAAAATAACAAATGAGAATAACAGCCGTCGTTAGGGAAGGGAAACATCTAGAATATATGTATGTATCCCCCATTTACAACATTTGTGTTTCCCCCCTACTGGAATTTCCATGCAGTAATATCACGAATATAACTCGAACATATTTTATTTAATTTACTTTTCGTGTATTTTGTTTACACATTTCCTAAGGGGGACGCCTCTTGTTTTTGCCTTGCTTTCATTTTCTGTTACCCCCCAATGGAAGGTACATATTTCCGTTCCCCCATTCCACTCATTTATGATTGATTTTTACGTAGAAAACAGCGAGAACAGGGCAAATATTTATGTATTTTGAGCGCATGTTTATTTATAATAAATGTTTGTTCATTTCCCCCACTACAAATGGGATTTCATTTGTAAAATTTAATTACTTTTTGGCATCAAATGCTGCTTGCATTTTCTGCATTTAATTGGGCAAAGAGAGAAAGTGAAGATGATTTTGTTGGTGAGATGAGATTTCTAATGGGATTTGTTCATAGATGAATAGATGCTATAAAATCCAGCTTATCCAATGCAATTAATGCAATCCATATAGTTCCTTGGACAATCCCCTCTTTGAAAACCAATAATCTAGAAACCAAATCATATTTTCCCATAATTTGTAGTCAAATATAACAAAATTCAATTCAGAGAATTGATTGGTGAGTTTTATATTTAGTTTATTTTTATATGTATATTCCGGGAATATGCCAGAGGCCTTGCTGCTCTGGCCATAAACAAAAGCTGACTTTTCGGATTAACCCTTGGCTACAATTCTGTAATTAAATAAATAAATATTCCGTGAATATTCCTCTATATTTTTTCGGCTTATGTACATAATTTAAATCAAGCTATATTTCATTAGGGAACATTCCCATTGCCAAAATCAAGTTCTTTTTATATTTGAACAACGGCCATAAAAAGCAAACATTAAAGCGAGCTTAATTATTTGCACTGCCATGAGTGCCATTTGGGAGTGTCCGCCGTGCATGGCTAAATTGCAGTTAAAGACCCCATAAAATATGAACATCTGAATGTCAAGATCGAATACAAATTTAATCGTATAAGTAGTGCCAGGAAATGTCACTCCCACCACTGCCTCTGCGAATAGAACTCGAAACTGACCGCAGATGCAAATGTATGAGGGTCAGCAGGTATTTCAATGCAGTTTCTGTTGAGATCTTTCGTAAACGGCCGGTTATTTTGTACTGCCTGCCGTCTGAACAACAAAGCGATTCAAGGCGAAGGTCAAACTGTGTGCTGCACGCAATCCAAGCTGTGAGTAGAGTAAAGTAGCGTAGAGGAGAGAAGAAGAGAACTCGTTTTTGAAACTGCTTTTTGAGACCGAACGCAGCTTCCTCACTCTGGTGCTGCCTGACTGCCTGACTGATTCTAAAACTTAGTTTTTTTGCGGCTTTTGGGTGCTGTGGAACGGTGCGGTCCGTCTGGTTGTCGCACTTTTCAGTGGGGATAACCTTGAACGTTGCTCACACGTCGCGTGAAACGGTGCTCTGGGCTGAAGGGAAAATTCATTAGTTCTGTTTTCAAGTACTCAAATGTCTGGTGTCTAATTAGCAGCAACAAAGTGCTGGAGCTCTAGAGAGTCAGTCGCCTTGTGGCTTTTGAAGGTATGACTAACTAAACATTGAATATATTATATTTCTACACGGTATGTGGGCAGTACACGAGTTTATACAAGGGTAAACAAATGGAAGAAGGTTGAAGAATCCATTAACTATGATGGTATATTGTGGCTCTATATTAAAATACAAAATTGTGATAGAAAGTTAAGCAAAACAAGTATAGAACATACCAATATCTCCCACTTTGAACAGCTTGGAATCATGTTCTCTAATGGTGGGAATGTTCCTTACATTATTTCCCTAAATAGATATATAATTACTGGATATCTTCATAATATATATATCTCCCAATATCTCCCACTTTGAACAGCTTGGAATCATGTTCTCTAATGCTGACAGTATTCCTTAGATTATTTCCCTAAATAGATATATAATTACTGGATATCTTCATAGTCGAACTATCAATTTCGCATTCTATTTTCCACTCTCCAAAATAAATTTGCATAGACTCATAACAATATTCAGTTTGTTCTTCTCAAAAAAGTGGAGAGCGAATAAAATAAAAAGATTCATTGTTTCTGGGGGCATTATCCAAAAGAACTCTCAAAGATGTTTATCCCAGAGTTTATTTGCACTGTTTGTCACTCGTATCTCTTTTTGTGCCAAATATCCAATGAATGTTTATGGCTAGTAAATGGAAAAATCATAAAATTTATGGAGCAAACGTGAAGTGAATGGGGGAGTAGTTTAAGACATTAAAATTCAAATATAAATCCAGTTCTGTTCTAATTCTGTTCTAATTGTGCAATATAGAGTGGAGATTATTTTTAAAGAGTTTTCTCGGGTATTTATATCTCTGGGCAACAACATTCTTAACAAATCTTCTAATTGTTGTGAATTTTCTATACAAAATTCTATGCGATCAAACTTTGCAACTGATCAGTTCCTTTTACAATGTATTTCCCGTCTGAAATTAAGAGTTCAATCAACTCTTTGCGACTGCATTGTGTCTTTTCTGTTTCCCCCTTCGATTGCTTGGCCAAGCAACAATTTAAACCAGTTTTTCTTTACACATTTGCGCAGTTCCTAACACGTCAACACGTTCGTTCGAGTTCAGTGCGCTATGAGCACGAAGTAAGTGTAGCCACTTACGTACTCATATAAATATATAGTATATTGTAAAATCGTTTGTACAATCATGCCTATAAGGTTATATGGTAAGAGGGCGAACAAGTTCTCAGAATGTGTAATTTTTCGTGCCACTGATAAGCTCTGGAACGACCAAGGCAACTTTGTACCCGTATTAATGATATGAAGAGTACAATATTTATGAAGGCGACTTGCAAGTGATCCAATAAACAGTGCACTTATTTGATAGCTACCATTATAATGGATGGCAACCTGAAAGACTTTTTGCTAGGGGGATTTATTTTATTTCTAACTATAGGAAATTGGAAGCCTTTTGATAGTGATTTCATTTGCTTAGCTCAAAATTGCGAAGTGTAAGAGAAATGCTATCTCTTACTATCTTATTAGGGAAATTTGAACATGGAGAACTCTTGTATTATTCTAGTACTTTTCAATATACATATGTACATATATATTATCGTATATATTCTATGCCGTCTGCATTCTTATCAATAATTATTATCATCATTATGAATCACATTTGATGGATACTTAAGTATAATGACTGAGTTTGTGAGTTTATAATCATTGAACCGAATCGAACCTTCATTCAGCGAACAAGAGTTTTCATTGAAAAACAGATTAGCATGGAAATGCTAATGAGTGCGAAAGGTTCGATGGAAATGCCACCAAAAAAAGAGAGAAAATCGAGAGTTGATTGAGTTGCTGGATCGCTTCGTAACTTAGCTGTTGTACCCCCTTCCCCCCTCTCTTGACTCTTTACCTGTTCTTTTATCACCTCTTCCGCCATCTCTCATTACATTAATTAAGAGTCGAAGAAACAAAAAACGAAAAAGAGAATGGAGACGAGGCGTCGTAACTCAAAATTGATGGCAGAGACGAATCACCTTTTCTTCACCTCCCACCAGCTCACATCAGCTCCCACTCCACCCCTCGCTCTTCTGCACCGTTCACTCTTTTTAACATTTGTTTCTAATGGAAACCTGTTTTCTTCTCCGCCATTTGCAGTGCCGACAAAGCCGCAGCCAGCGACGGAGAGCAAAGATGACGCAAAGCAAACAGTCACTGGGGGGGTCATCCACCTACGCCCCCTGCTCCGCCAGCAACTATGGGACCTGCTCCTCGTCCACCGCCGCCGCAACATCGGCTGGAGAGGCTTCTCCTTCGCATGACATTTTGCTGAACAATTTCCAGCTGAAGAAAAAGTCCTATCGAGTGCTGCTGCATGGCCAGCAGCTGGTGTGGGAGCGCATGCAGAAGGTGAAGCAGTCGAAGAGCAGCCAGGAGATCAAAGCACCGCTGCCTGAGGACCCGCCCTCGCCAGAGGGCCACTGCGGCTATGGCCCCAAGAGCCACATACTCCATTTGGATGATGTGATCAGTGTGCGGGCGGGCGACACAAAGATAGCCTCCATCAAGCCCCCGAATCCGCAGTCAATCAATGCTTCAGGGGAGGCCGACACCAGGCCCACATCTCAGTACCTGACCATCAACTATGCCCTGCGCCTGACCAAGTCCCAAACGGACTGCAATCGCTGGGAGCTGCGACGCCTCACGTTCTTCAATGCGGATCCGTACATTGTGCGGCAGTGGGACCAGGAGCTGCAGGCACGTCTGCACCTGTCGTCGCCCACTCGAATGCGAGTGCGCCGCCTGCTGGTGTTCATAAATCCGTATGGCGGCCGGAAAGCCGGTTCGCAGACCTATGAGCGTCATGTACGGCCCATATTCCAGCTCGCGGGGATCGATGCCACGTGCATTACCACCCAGCGGGCGAATCAAGTGAGGGACATCTTGCTGAGCCACGACCTGAGCTGCTACGACGCCATCTGCTGTGTGGGCGGCGATGGCACTGTGGCGGAGGTCATCAATGGACTGCTCTTCCGGCGAATGCGAGAACTGGGCCTCGACGAGCAGCGACCCGCGTACATACCGCGACCGGAGATCCCAGTGGGTGTAATCCCAGCAGGAAGCACGGACACCATTGCCTACAGCATGCATGGGACGGGAGATGTCCGAACGGCGGCAATACACGTGATCCTCGGCCAGCATCGCGGCCTCGACGTATGCAGCGTGAGCAACAGCCAATCCCTGCTTAGGTTCTGCGCCAGCGTCCTCAGCTACGGCTACCTAGGGGATGTGGCTGCCCAGAGCGAGAACTACCGCTGGATGGGGCCCAAGAGGTACGAGTACAGCGGCGTCAAGGCCTTCATCAGCAACCGGGGCTACGACGCAGAGCTGCGGCTGCTGGAGGAGCCTGATCTGCAGCCCACACCTGTGGAAGAGCATCTCCCACAGAGTCCGGACAGTGTTTGCTCTCTGGGCGAATCTGTGCCCTCCATTTGCTATGCCAATTGCCAGCGCTGCAGCTTTGCCAGCTCCGTACAGGAGCAGCAACGCTCCTCTCTGTTTGTTCGCGAGGAAGACGCAGAAGTCGATAACGCAAGCAGAGCCGCACTGGAGGAGGCTGACCCAGAGGAGTCGCATCTGACCCCCAGCGAGGCGGCGCTGCTGAGACCCAGGCCGCGGCCCGACAAGCTCCAGCTGCCCGTGGGCTCTGTAAACTCCATGAAGAGTCTTGCCTCTGAGCAATGGAAGGTCATCAAGGGCAACTTCTTTATGATCTGCGGCGCCAATATTACCTGCGCCTGCGCCCGCAGTCCCAACGGAATCTCCCGGTATAGTCATCTGGGCGATGGCTGCTTGGATCTGATTCTCGTCAAGAAGACCTCGCTGCTCAATAATGTGAGATTTCTGTTGAATACAGCCGGCAGAAGTGGAGATATTGTAAGTATTGTGGAGTTCTTTCTGGTTTATTTTTATTTTAATTGACACCAAATTACGTTACAGCGAAACTTGCCCTTTGTGGAGGTCTATCGGACAAGAAAATTCCAGTTTAGGACATTCGCAGCGGCCAGCGATGAGAGCTACAGCATTGCAGGCTCTTGCCAGCCCATAGCACAGGCGGAGGTCGGCAGCAGCAGCAGCTCCACCTCTGAGTATTCCAGCTGGAACTGTGACGGGGAGGTGGTCACCGATTTGGACATAACCATGAGGTATTGCCTTTTGAGATTGCCTCCAACTAATGTTAATTATTATTCTCTTTCGTTTCAGATCGCATTGCCAGCTTATAGAGGTGTTCATGCGCGGTCCACATTCCTTTAGCAAGCCGCTCAAGAGCGGCACTGCCCCCTCAACGCCAGCCAGCTCCAGCGACAATGTGTACTGCTGCTGCAAGGACTAGAAGAAGCTTTTAAACTAATTAAATTAATCTAAACCTAAACTAAACCATTTGGCCGTGACACGTAGCTTGTAGTTTTGTGTAGGTTATTCGTATTCGTGGGGGTCACCCCCCAACTATTATTGTTTTAGCATAGCTCAAAGGAAACCATGTAACTGATATTCTTGACTGTATTATGGCATCTGAAAGATGCGCCAAACAAACGGAAACATTCCCAAAAGGAAAGGCCTGCATTATACATTGAAATATACAAATATATATATATATTCTGATTCTGTATTGGTATACTGGCAATAAATACTGTGTTTTAATGTTTAAATTCCAAATTAAAATTATTATGCATATGTTTTAGGAAAGTACAAATAAATAGCTTGTAGTTGTTGGATCGAAGGCACGATTAAGCAATCCGACCATTATGTCATAGTATACACTGTACAACATCTTGAATTTCGATAGCTTTTGCCACACGTAGAACAGGACTTCGTAATTGGGAGCAATCATTACTCGTTTAAGAACCTGAAACCAAAGACACACGAATGAATATTCAAATTACTTACCTGAATGACTATATCTCGATGATATCCAAATGTAAAGATGGTAAAGATCTACATCTCTAAAGCTGATATTTCAAATATCAGAAACTTCGAGCCAAGGCCCATGTAAGTGTTTTGAGTGATTTAAAAATGGACTGGAAACATGAGCTCCGGTTGCTCGCGCTTGATTATAGAGCCAGAGGCAGTAATTTTGAATTTTAAAATGCCGTTCCCATCCGTATCCGAAATAAAACCGAATTGTGTGTAGGTACCTCCACCCTGGAGTTTAAACCGACCAATGCTCCCCAGAGCTCTTCAAATCCATACCAAACAGATGCTATCCTTTTCGAAAAAACATATCCATTTTGCACAGCCGGGTTCAGTACATCTGACATCAGCTCATACATAGGTCGTGAACTCTGTTTTTATACCCGTACTCGAAGACTAAGGGTATATTGTATTTGTGGTAAAAGTGGATGTGTGTAACATAGAGAAGGAATCATTTCCGACCCCATTAAGTATATATATCAGCACCAATAGCCAATCGCCAATCCTCGAAGACTAAAAAAGCTAGAGCAACCAAATTTTTTTTCAAGACTGATGTACTATGTATCTCACTCCTACAAGTGTATTTCAAAATTTCAAAATCTGTGGCGTCTACAATTTTAAAGATAACCGAAAACTAAAAATGCAGAATCATAGAGAAAGATCATATCTCTCAGGGGCCCAAATCTGAATCGGCACCCTTACAACAAAAAATACATTTTTAGGGTTGATAGCCGCTACTGATTCTCTCTCTCTCGTTCACACACTGCTCACACGCTTTGCTTCGTGCAGTCTACTTGTATTGTTGTGAGAACTGATGTAGATGACAGATGCAGCAAAAAAATGTTAAATGTAAAAACTGATAAAACATTTGAAAATTCCACAAAATTCGCATGTGTACAGGCGCGGGTATAAAAGTAGTTTCGCGTTAACAGAGACACAACACGTCCTTTCTCGGTTTTGTTTACTTTCCTTGGAGTAACTTTGAATGACATTTTAAAGAGATGGCAATGGTGGAAAGGTATGGAAAGACCAAGGTTTTATTACAAGGATCGTACGAACGTACAACAAATTAAATTTATAAACTTTCTTTAAGGTTTATTTGGCAAAGGAAGATTGATTAAATGTTTGTCATCCAGGCTCAAAATCTTAAAGCTATCTTAACGTATTTTGGAGGCTATAACATCAATCATGATCATGATGAGATATTAGTATATATAGCGAAATCGAATTAAATGCGTGAATAGTAAGAAACATGTCAATCTGAAAAGTTCTTGAGGCAGCTTGGAAAAATTGCTGTCTATATATTTTAGCATCTCGACAACCCACCTGACTTTGGATAAAGTCAATAGCTCAGATTTTGTGTTGAGGAGGTTGTCCTGGGGGGTAATTCGAATTCAACCTCTTCGAATTCATACATTAGAACCATGGAGAGGTTTTCGAGGACGCGAAGGAAGCGACCGAATTTTTGGCCGCATAGTGGGCGTCCGCACAGTTATTTTTAATAATTTAATATATAGAAATGAATGAAAATAAGAAAACAATACAAAAAATGTTCAAAAAGATTGTTGGGTCGCCGTCGTCGGCAGAATGCCAGCGGCAAGGATAAACTCCTGGTCGCAGGATCTTCCCGACATTTTCGACGACCTCGATCCAAATTAATAATTTATTTTTAATTAATTATAATCTTTATTATTAATTATTATCGAATCATTTTTCTTTTATTTCCATAAATTTTCCAATGTACTATTTTAATTTAAATATATATAATCTACCATATTTTGTATATTTCCCTTTTAGAAGTTGGGCGGGCGAGGGCAATTTTTCAAAATCACCCTTTAAATTTCGCGCCCTGTGGGAATTTCGGGCGCAAAGTTCAGAAAAAGAACTACAAGTTCAGAAAAAATAACTACAAGAAACATAAAAATGAAACTATCGATATAACAATGAAACTATCAATTAAATAATGAAACTATCGATGAAACGATGAAATTTTAACGAAATTATCGATGAAATAATGAAACTATCGAAATCATTGAAACAATCTGGCATCACTCTAAGAGCTGGCGTAATGTATTTTACAACACTGTAATTTGTGCCCGTCATTCTAGCAATTCAAGCAATTTTGTTTTTCAGATATTGTGATTGAAAACGAGTAAATTAAAATGTTGAACAACTACAACAGCATGGCCCAGCCACTGTGGCAGAATGGACCCACACCCGGTGCGTTCTACAACTTCACCGGAGGCCAGGAGCAGACCCAGAAGTTGCCAAAAGAATTGACCACTGCTGGCCCTTTCGGAACGAAGCGCAGCACGTAAGGCGGCGGCATTAGCGACATGTATTGAATCCACCTAATATTAACTATATTTATACCGATTGCCCACCTGCGCAGCTCTTCCATTACCACAGGCTCCTCAGTTCTGGGTATACGCTACGATGGCGGCGTCATGATTGCCGCCGACACACTGGTCTCGTACGGCTCTCTGGCGCGCTACCAGAACATTATGCGCGTCTTTCCCATTAACAATAACATCATTTTGGGCGGCGGTGGCGACTTTGCCGATATACAGTCGATCAAGCGCACCATTGACCAGAAGATGATCGAGGATCAGTGCTATGCGGACGGCATTACCATGAAACCCAAAGCTCTGTCCAGCTGGCTGATGCGCGTCCTCTACAACCGTCGCTCGCGCATGAATCCCCTGTACATTGATGTGGTTGTGGGTGGCATCGAGCAGGATGGTACCCCATATCTGGCCAATGTCGATTTGCGTGGACGGTCTCATGAGGACTATGTGGTGGCAACAGGATTCGCTCGCCATTTGGCTCTGCCTCTAGTGCGCGAGCGCAAGCCAAAGGACCGTGACTTTACAGCCGAAGAGGCTTCCGAATTGGTACGATATAGCCGGTTCTAACCTAATCAACTCCACGATTGATATCCTTGTTTTTGTAGATCCGTAAATGCATGGAGGTGCTCTACTATCGTGATACCCGCAACATGGCCCAGTACACTGTTGGCGTCTGCACCGCCAGCGGCACCACCATCGATGGACCCTGCAAGGTCAGCGAGAACTGGTCCTTTGCCGCCACCATCAAGGGATACTAGGAGTGCAACTCCTTCGGCTTCAGATAGAATGAATAATTTAAGCTTGTGGCGGTCTTTCGATGAATAAAAATTACTTTTCCAATCAAGAGCTCGATTACATGTAGTTTATTTAAATAAATTGTGGCTAATAACATGATAATTTTGATCAAACTAATGAGTTGCCAATACGGTTTACTGCTTGGAATACATGTCTTAAGTCGCCCTCGCTGCCAATCCATCATTTACTCTACCAATCGCCTGCTGATGGGCGATTCTCTGCTCAATTGAGCATGGTGTGCCTGTCGTAGATGTGGCGTCTCTGCTCTCGCACTTGTCGCTTCCATTTGTCCTGCTGGTGGCCCACGCGATTCAGGACATTGGCTCTGGCGCTCAGCTCTTGGTTAGTGGCCGCGGGCAAGGGCGGTGTCGGCTCATCCTGGGGGGACAGAAAAGGAGAAAGATGTTCGCATTAGTTCTGGATTGGTTGTGGTTGAAAGGAAACTCAATCTTTGTGTTAGTTGTGTCGTGAAGCTATGCGGGGTGTTAGGGAAAAATAAACGTAAATGAAACAAAAAAGGTTCGCAATTAAAATCTATTCAAATGTGTGGTGCTTCTTTATTGTCAACTAGTTCAGCCTCATCATCATCATCTATCTCAGGGGCTGTAACTAGTAGACTATACTGTATGCCTGCATATTTCTTAGAATGTTTGCTATGTACATCTTCATTGGTGTGCTCCTGGTAGTTGGCCTTTACGCGCTTATTCAGCAATGGGTCCAGGCACATCAGGAAGAGCATATATATCACTAAAATGGATATAATCCAAATCACAATGATGACAACGACCTGTGGATGGGAAACGGAGTACATTATAAGGGTGCCGGTGTGGGGTTGGTTGGGGGTTTGAAGTTGCTACCTTTATAAGTGTCGTGTTTCGCGCCACATGGGAGCACTTGCACTCGGCGCAGATGGGCAGCTCCTTGCCACTGGCATCCAGGCGGGGAAGCAAAGCCCCAGCACAGACACTGAAAAGTGCAAAACAAGAGGGTACAGATCAAAGCAAATTGTGTGTAGAATGGGATCTACTTACCATTCTGGCGCTGGGGTCGCTGTGCTGCTGGCATTGGAAGAACTATGGCCTGGAGCAGGCGTGATGATGGCTTTCGGTGGCGCTGCGGCCGTGGGAGCAGGAGTCACAACAGTTTGCTTGGCTGCTGGACCATTTGCTGCTCCTGCTGCCACTCCGGCTCCTGCTATCGCTGCCGCGCCAGCTGGCGGCAATGCACCTCCTTGGCTGGCGTTGGAACTGCTGCCACCGCCCAATGGGAGGGTTTGTGATGCACTCTCAGCCTTTGTTGACGAAAAAAATTAGTGGAAAGTCATGTGATTCTCGCTGTATAAACCGGTTTTAGACACTCACCCATGTCACGCCAACTAAATAACATATCGCCAGTAACACAGCGTAGATGAACAAACGCTTGTGTGCCATTAATTTTTGTTTAAATTCAATTTTCTTCACTTTTATTTAGTTTTTTTTTTTTTTTAATAGTGAAAATTGCGTTTAGGGATGATATTGATGCATTTATATACCGATATATATTTTTCTATATTATATTTGTAATCTATCGATATTTTTGTGAGCGGTATTTGAACTTTTCGCGCTTCTTCTGCGGATGATAAGGACTTCCTTGCTCTCACATTCGGTCAAACGGAACCTGCGCCTTTTGGAATTTGTACAGATCTCCAGATTGTCTTTTCGTCCGACACACTTCTGTCGATTGAGCAGCGGAGAGTAACCCTGCATCCATATTAAATTAATTTGTATTTGTAATTCGTGCTTTTCTATGAGGATGAGCTGGATCCAAGGCTTGAAATAATAGTTTTAAAAATTTATCGCACGAGAAAAAAATTATATTTTTAGACGATACATATATTCCGTCCCTGGAATTTCACCTATCGATACACTTATTTCACTTATCGACTTATCTAGCATCCCTAACTTTGTTTGCGTGTTCAACGCAAAAATCAAAAATTTGTACAAATACTTGTTACTTTAGATATACAAACTTCACAAAGAGAACAAAGACGAGGAAGGAAGATGCTGCACACACTGTTGCTAACTGTGCTGACCCTGATTAGCTGCCTAAGCAGCGGCACCGGTAAGTGTTAGCGTGAAGCCGCAGAGTCGGCGTTTATGTGGTCTTCTGTGATTGGCCACGACGCCCCTTTACCATTTGGAACTAATATTGATCTATTATCTTTGAATCATCTGCGACTATAGCCACTCAAGCTAATGCGGTGACGTGTGGCTCCATACTAAAGCTCCTCAACTCAGATTACTCCTTCCGGCTTCACTCACACGACGTGAAATACGGGTCTGGATCTGGACAGCAGTCGGTGACGGGCGTGGAGCAAAAGGAGGATGTCAACAGCCATTGGATGATCAAGGCGCAGTCAAATGAGCTGTGCGAACGGGGAGAGCCCATCGCCTGTGGCTACACCATACGCCTGGAGCATTTAACCACAAAAAAGAACCTCCACTCGCATCACTTCTCGTCGCCGCTCTCCGGCGAGCAAGAGGTGTCCGCCTACGGCACGGACGGTGTGGGCGACACCGGCGATCACTGGGAGGTGGTCTGCACGAATGATAAGTGGATGCGCGACGCACATATCCGGCTGCGGCACATCGACACGGGCATGTATCTGGGCATGTCGGGACGATCTTACGGGCGACCCATCTCCGGCCAAATGGAGATCGTAGGCCTGCATAGGCCGCAGCACGGCACACGCTGGACCACGGCGGAGGGTCTGTTTATTGTACCCAAGGACAAGGAACAAGAGCACGAGGAATACGCTCACTCTGAGCTGTAGTTCCATCCCACGACTGTGACTACCCCATTGCCGCCGCATCCTACTATTAGTTCATTAATTTATAATTTAGTGGAATTTTTATGTGAAGCGAACGCGAAAACGAAACGAGTTCAATTTGTATTAGACCATCAAATCAAGCAACAAAACCAACAAATTAAATTTACTTAAATGCTATCACGAGAAGCGCTTTCATATTTCAATTACGATTATTTGTAAATTAATTAAGAGGCGGATAATGATTCAGTTTATATGTGAAATGGGGATTGATTTCGTTTGTTCCAAGAGTTCTGTTTGGTTAATATGGTAAAATGAACAAAGAACCCGATTTTAAGGAAAATTATATAAAAAACAATTTGATTTTAAATGTTCCTGGATTTCCATCGCTTTGGTACTTTTAAAATCAGAAAAATGTTGTAAAATTCAAAAATATTTCCATTATAAAGTGGGGTCTTAATTGGATATTGAATGCAAGAAATTATATTATTGGATTGGATAGAGTACTGATATGTTGTAGAACATTTTTAAGTTCGAGTCCTAAAGAGTTAAGGCTGATTTATATTCATTCAGATTGAATCCATGCTGAATAACTGATTTAACCCGATGCCCGATTAAACTGATTGAAAGCAGACTTCACACTCAACTGAAAATGATATTGTGTCCTGGCCAAAGACTGTATGTAACTGCACACCCAGTTAGTGGTAATATTCGAATGTCCAAAAACTGACAGAGCATCCTTTGCCACGAAACTCTGTTGCTGCATACCTCTGCATACCTACAATCTGAAGGCGAAGCATCTCTGAATGTTTCGTTCCTGCGTCCCTTCGTCGCCGCATTGTTTCTATTTGCATGCATAAAACAATGGAGCTTATCCCGACCATACATTGTATAAGCTATGTAAATACATTCTGCCATTGGTCTCCGTCCGCCCCACTATCGCCAGGTCCATTATCTGCTCGTCTGTTTTCTGTTTCTTTTGTTTGGGCCATTGTCAATGCTTTGTCTGCTCATCCTGCCACAGTTCTGAGGCACCACCCCTCGCGCTAAGTGAGCTAAGTAAGGTCAAATGTTAACAGAACCCAACCCAAAAGAACCCAACCCAGCACACATTCATTTATAGACTCTCATAATCGGGTTGTCCTTGTAACCATTTTTGCATAAATAAGAAGCAGTAACAAGGATACCTAGGATATCCTTCTGGAAAGCATGGCAGATCGAAAGATTTACGAAAGATTTAAAGATTTACCCACCAATTAAAGGAATCTATTTTAAAGTGTCTTTGGATATAGTAATGTGCGTATGTGAGTAAGCAGCAAAATGTAAATAATATTTCTACTAAATAATCGTCTAGTTTCAGTTATTTCTCAGAATAACTCTTCAAGGATGAACCCTTTCCACTACATTAACCAGTTCTTTGTGGCTAAAAGGAGTTTCATAAGTATGCAGATGTTCTATAACCATTCATTCACCTGTGTAACGGACTGTCAAATACAGGTACTGTCTCTGTCGAGTGGGTTGGGGCGAGGGTGTACAGAGCTTGTGTTTTAATGGAATCATCATTATTGCCACATGCTGTGGCAACATATAATTTAATTTCGCCTCAATTATCTTTTACAGGTGTTGATAATTTCCGTTCTGTGCGTTTATTGATTTACGTTTATCGCGTTAAATGCTCACACACACGCGTGTTGTATAAGAAATACATATGTATATTTATATACCATATGAATGGGTATATGTATCTGTGTGTCCTGCCCTACCCAGTGCTATCCTTTGTTGAGCCAGGACACATTCGCCTCCGCCTCATTGTATCCCTTTTTGTATTGTATTTCCTATGTGAGCGTTGATAAGCAGAATTCATCGCGAAAAGGGGACTGGGGTGTGGCTTGGAGTGCAATGTGGATTGTGGGGTGCAGCTGGGCGGTAGGTGTATACATGTAAGCCCCTCTTTATCGATTCCAGTGACTGAATGACTGACAGATTGACACAAAATGTTTGAATGTTTTCCTGTTTTTTTTTTTGTTTGTTTGCTTGCTTGCTTGCTTGATGGGGTGTGTAATGCTTGCTTCTCCTTCCGCATTCCTTCCAGTCCATTCCTCTTCTCGTGGAGTGTACGTTGCGTATACGCACGAGTGGCTGGAACAAAAGCAGTGTGAACGAAATTTGCTGCATACTTTCAGGAGAGCCATGGAAATTGGGATATTTGATACGATTCGTACATATATGTATGTATGTACATACATATAACAATTAATTCGAAAATATAGTTCACGAAATTCGAATAATGAAATATGTATGTAGCATGTAATTTATTATTCATATCTGCTTTTATAGTTTTTAGACGCTTATAAGTTGCTCCAATTTTAATTAGATATTAAAAATATATTCGGCTAAGAGCTCGAATTGGTCGAATCGAATTAATTGTAGCTTAACATACTTTGCATCAATTGTTGTGTATAAATATTACATACAAACATGTTTCCCCTTTGATCCAATACCTATGTATACATGCATACATATGTATGTCCTAGGCCAATTACAATCCGTTTGCAGGAACCCAGCTCAACAAAAGCCCCACTTCAGGTTCAGAGGATCTTACCCTCACCCTAATATCCCCACAAGGCCATGCCCCTGCCCATCTCCACCCTTGCAGCTATGCTTCCTGGAGGGGCAAACCGCAACAACAACAACAACAACACCCATTTTCAATTAACGTGGCCGCAATGCTATGCCACGCGCCTCGCTACAATACGCAAGAAACATGGCAGCCACAAAAATTAATGGCTAAAACGAAGCGAAAAATTCAATCATAAACAGTTACAGTTACATAACACACACACACAACAAACACACAACACGCGTACTTTACTCCCGAATGTAGTATTCTGTCCTGAATGTGAGTGTTATATCAGGCAGCCTGTCTGTCAGCCAGTCAGTCACTCAGTCAGTCAACAGCCCACGCGTTCGAGTGAAAGCGAGATGGAATGTACGGGTAGGGTACTGGTACAATGCCTGCATAGTCGAGGGATGAGTGCAAAAGGGAGAGAAGAAACAAACAGCTGTTTGCAATTTACAAAGACTTCAACGAAG
Source organism: Drosophila bifasciata (assembly GCA_009664405.1). NCBI lineage: Eukaryota > Metazoa > Arthropoda > Insecta > Diptera > Drosophilidae > Drosophila > Drosophila bifasciata. The sequence goes on from CM019044.1 coordinate 34,055,531, forward strand.
CCTAACGGCAAATGGCAGCAAAAAGAAGGGGACGGAGAGAACAACAGCCACAGCTGAAACATGATAAGAAAAGATAAATGAGATTACAGCAAGACGTGCATTAGATGCCCTTAAATTAATTTAAAGCGAATATTATTTTATGAAACAGCTACAAAAATGCTGTCAATCTTTTATGCCTCCGACTTGCTTGCTTGAAATAATGAATTACATTCCAATGGTTTTTGTAAGGTTATTCCAGTAATCATTCCCCAATCATTCCTTTTATTGACCAACCATCCAAGATATTCAACATACCCGATCTTTGAGAGTAGCATCATAGAAACAAACAGAAACTAAATGAATTGTATTGTAAGCACTGTAACGCGCAGTGCACAACATCGTACGGTATAATTAATAAATAATTGCGTGGCGCTGATTGTCTTCGTATAAATATGTATCAAATAAATATGTACATTTGTATGTGTGCATGTGCCTGTGTCTGTGGCCATTGCCTTTTGCTACATCCTAGTACTCGTGTGTGTGGGCGGAACCATAGAGAATTTTGCATTGGCAGCGCCCTACACCAAGGGAATACTCCACGCGCCCTTCATGATGCTCCCCTCTATCTCCTCTGTCTGCTTGTCTGTTCTGTCCTTGTGTTGTCGTCTCCACTTGTCGTTATCGCTATCGTTGCGCTTTCTCACTCTCTATCAGTATCTCCCTCTCTCTTTTGCATACAGTTTCTTCTACGCACTTAACATTGAAAACCGAAAACAAGCCCCCAAGTGGAAAAAAAAGGAAAGAACCATCCATCCAGCAACAACTACAAAAGCAAAGCAGCTCTCTCTTGCTGCGAGACTGCGCACTCTCCAACAAAAACAGCAAGTTCACAGAGAGTGTGATAGAGAGAGCAAAAGGACAGGGTACTAGGTATCTCCAAGGTGCCTTTATTTAAGGTGAGCCAAAGGTACAAATTGAATATAACATTCAAATAATATATTTCTTGGGAGTGCATATTGGCAAATGCCTTACCTTATACAAATACACCTTGAGGCGGACATTCCAACTGTCAGCGAGAAAGAGCGGGAATGTTCTTTACGTATAGAGTTGTGATAGTGAAAGTTTGATGCCAAATAGCAACAAAGAGCCAACAACAATAAAGTGAAATTTTTGAAGTTTACAGTACGATGTTAGATAACAGCAATGCCGAACAGTAGGCAACGGTTTCGGTGGATAGGAAACCAAGGATCCCACGAAAACTTTAAAAATAACAAGATACAGGCAATACTGCAGTTATTTAAATAAATTTATTAAGTATATAATGTATACTATATACATACATACATACATACATGTAACACATGACATATGAACCATTGCATTTTACCAACGCAAAAAAGTGATCAGGAACAAGTGAAAGTTAACTGGTAAATGACAAGGTATGGACATTATAATTTATTAAACAGATATTCAAAATGTGTATCATGGAAAGAGTAACCTGGTTTTTTTACAATTTATTAAAATTTAATATTAACTCTCTTTGTGGACTGATATTTGCAGTCAGGTCTCAGATCAAAGAATGTTTTAACTACACGAACTTAACATTACGAGAATTGAATTCTGCTCTGCCTAACTGTTAAAACCAAAGTCGCAGGCCTGACAGAGGCAGCACGACTGAGAGGGGGAGAGAGAAAGAGAGAGAGAGAGCCAACAAATCTGTTAATATGCTCTCCTACATTTGGTTCTGTGCTCTCTTGGCTTGCTCTCTCTTCTCTCTAGTCAAGTTCTCCGACGTAAATACCGTTAGCACAGTATACCGTGGACCGTAGAGCGTGCAAGTTTGTGCAAGCAGAACAAAATCCGTGCAACTCGAACCGAACAAAAGACCAACAAACATCTAGCAAAACAGAGAAAAATACACAACAAAAAATAGAAGAAGAAACAGCAACTAAACAAACAAAAGACCCATAAACCCTTTATCCCCCTCGCCCGCCGCCACCCACCACATAAACCCGATAAAAACAAAATGGCTGCCCTAAAAGCATAGAAAAAAACAACAAAACAAAATACGGAAAAAAAACGTGAACAAGCAAACGGTTTTAATATTTTTGTTCGGAAAATTTGTAAATGTTTTTTCTTCGGCTCAGCTGTGTGTTACATAAATCTCGCTGAATGTGTGCGTGAGTGTGTGACTGTGGTACCCCTCCATGCGTGTGCGTGTGTGTATGTGTGTGTGTGAGTGTGTGTACGACTAACGGTACAAACAACAGCAACAGCAAAAGCAACAAATTTTTAGAATAGCAACTCCCCGAAACAATCCGATTTGCGTCCAATATATAGTACATACTATATGTTTGAACACACTATATGTACATATATGAATCTTTTGTGTGTGGCTTAGTCAATTTTTGGTTCCATTCCAAAAGGAAAAGCTGTTTTTGGTGTCAATTAAGTGATAGTTTCCAGTCACAAATATAACGCATATAACGGCTGACAGAAAGCAGTAAGAGAAGCAGTGTGAGAATAAAGATTACCAGCAACAGATCTTACATCCACAAAATACAATCGAAGAAGAGCCCGTCGAAGCAATGTAAGTGGCGAAATTGATCACATCAAATAATCATATTGTGCATTCGATATGAACACCAGATGTCTGTCTTCAATAGATCCATAATTCAGACAGTAAATACATGGATTTAAGATTGGTTCAGCCAAGACAGCTGAAATAATCAAATAAATAGTATTTCTATTTACAATAGTAGCTCCTAAAAGATATCTTATAAATATTCGGTGTATTTATTATTTTTTATTATATTCTACATTTTCAAAGCCTGACCTCGCCCATTAATTTTCACGAGTGACTGACATTGAAAACCGGGCAGCACATTTGCTTGTTCCATTTTTAGTTTCAGTTTCGGTTTCGGTTTCAATTTCACTTCACTTTGCTCCATTAGCTGGAACATGTGTAGCAATTTCCCACCGTGCTATATTTTCCACCACATTTATTGATTATTGGTGGGGTCTACGTCTTCCACCAGCACCCTCTAGGGCTAGTCCGCACTCTGCCACTTTGCCATTCTGCCTTCTGGTCAAGTCAATTGCTTGTAAAATTTAATAACCGCACACTTGGCATTTTGTGTTTTGTTTTGTGCCTCAAATTTGTTAATTTCTAATTTCTTCTCTACGTTGACTCTCTTTTTCTTCCTGTCTCTCTCGCTCTCTCTAGCTATCTCTAATGTTCAATCTCCTTATCTCTCTCGTACTTCCTCCTGTTTGTCTGTCCCTTTATTGCTCTTTCCTTTGAGCCGTCGCCCACGCAGTTGACTCGTTATTTTTATTTTTTCTCCTGGCTTTTCCACTTTTTTCGCCCTACTTGGAATATCTTATGTCTGAAAGGCAAGAAATTGTATCCCCAAAGAGTTTGATTGATTTGTGGAAGTGCCCAAGGGTCCTTCTGGTCTTGGGACAAATTTATTTGTGGCATGGTCCAGCAGTGCCCGCAGACAACTCTAATGATTATCATCTGTCACTGTAACGAATTGACTTTGGGATCAGGTTGGATGAATATTTTAAGAGATTGATTTGCGACAGAAATTAAATGGGAAAACGAGGTTATACGGAGGCTAAAAGGTGGAAAAGTTAATGAGACTATTAGATGGTTAAGAACATTTGGGAATATATAGTACACAATAGTACACAATATAATCTTTGTATAGAATCTTTAGCTCGACAAAATCTTGACTTTTCATTATTTTCTTTTATTATTTTGATCAATGACTGATCTGTGGCATCTGCCCCTTTGTTTTTCCTGTTTATTTCTCTTATTTTCGATTAGAAAAGCAGATGCGTTTTATATTTATTTATGCTACAAATTTGAGCTCTGTTTGTAAGTCCCTTTGCTGTTTCTGCTTAGCTTGAATTGTTTCTCATTTTCCCACCTCCCGTTCTCCCTACTACTCTTTCTGTTTCCCCTCTATATCTCTTGGCACTTCTGCCACCTTCTTGCCCTCTCCCTTTAATTCTGTTCGGAAACGCATGTACTTCTGGCCCGCTTTTCTTGCTGCACGCTTCTTTTTGTCGGTTCCCATTGTTGTTGCGTATACGTACACGAGTATTGTATCTTGCTGCTGCTGCTTCATCTCTGTATCTGTACGCGTGTGTATCTGTGTGTCTAAGTGTTCTTCTTTGTATCCTTGGATGTGTGCGTCTGTGCCGGACCACCCACGAAGAAGACAAAGTCCCCGTCATTTCCAGGACACATTTTCGCTGCCTGCGTTTGCCCGCCATTTCATTTGTTTTCCTGTTTATTGCCTTTGGTTTTTGCTCCTCTTTTCATCTGCTCTTTTCTGGGTCCCCTCCACTCACTTCCTCCCATGCCTTGTCCATTGTTCTTGTTGCCGCTTTCCCTGCTGCAGGACTTCGACTTGAAGTATTTTAGCCATTTGCTGGTCAGCCATCATCAGTCAGTGGCAGGGAATGAGGAATGAGGACGGTTTCAAATGGTGAAGCTGGAAGCACTTTTCTTTCGAGTGTCAAGAGACTTTCCTTGCGGCCATTGCAATGCCAAAGCACTACTTTGTGGCTCTTTCTGGTGCAAAAAACTGAGATTTATAGTTAGAAAAAGATTCTGGGTTGATGCTCCCAAATATGTTGATTGCATATAGATTGCTGGATATGTAGAAGAGAGATATTTTAGGGGATCATTGACTCATATGACAGAGTTTCTGAGGCAATTTAGGCATTCCAATATGCATATGAGTTTTCCAATTTCACTATCCCGAATTCCTCTGCCTGGATCTGTCTTCACCATATCTGTAATTCCATGCATATAATTTATTTATGATTTCAATTCCAGTTGCAATTATCGTTTGGATGGTAAGAGTCGGTGTTTGGGATTTCTGTTCAAACGGAGAGAAATCATTAAATATTCAAAAAACCTACACCATGCCAACAGAGTTTTATTTATCTGAGATGTTGACTGGATAGAATGATGTCTTAGAATCTTTAATTAAAATAAATAATTAAAGGAGGGAGGCGGGCCATAGATTAGGTCGAAAAAAGTTTTGGGATAATAGATTTGATCCCCATTCCTGCGTAACTTTTAATGAAGCATTTGACTTTAAAGTTTTCGACTCTCTAAATTTTGCATTTTTATGGCCAGTGAGCAAATAAAACAATAGTTGGCCCAAATGAGGCCCCAGCCCAGGGCGCCGTTTGACTTGATTTGATTCGCTTTCCTGTGGCTCTTTTGACACTGACATTCTGACATTCGCTTGAGGTTTGATCCGTCCTAGAATCCGTCGAACCCAAAAGTTGGCGACACACACTCGTAAAACCTGGGAAAACCCAGCAGCACAAGTACCAGTATACACAGAAAAATTTGCCTTAGTGTGTGCAACGGAGGAAAAGGCATGGCTACCAAGGATGGCTGGTAGGGAAGGGGGCGGGCTTTTTGGCCATTAAACTTGGCCAAAATGTCAAAGCTAATAAAAAGTTTGTTGACATTATGTGTAGAGAAAATGTGTTCCGGCCCGGTACAGGGATTCCTTTTTCATGGCAGGGCTTCCTCAAAACTTCAACTCAATTATAATGCGTAACTTTGTTTTTTGCCTGGGGAAAGGAAGTACAGTAAAAATGGAGTAACAGGGATGTGGATGAAAAGGCTTTCGGGAAGAGTAAACTATTCAAGCAACCCACATTTGTTCAGATATTTCATTTCCGATTCTTACCCTAATACTGAAGAAATAAAATTGAAGATCTGCTCTTTGGATCTACAAGGGCGCTTGTTTCATAGTTAATAGAATTAAAAGATTTCCCTCTAGAAATGTTCAACAAAATCTTAATATACTTAGAGAGGCTCCACTGTACTTATTTGGCAATGAAAGGCAATAATCAATGCTTCGTTTAACAGCAGCAAAAGACACATTTACAGGCGTTCTTATAACAGCTGTTAAGCTAACAGCATGCGCATTGCCTAACAGGGAGGCTCGAGAGAGTGAGTGCTCGAGAGAGGCTCGCTCTCAATACGAGGAAACAACAAATCAGCCGCTCAGCTGTTTTCTGGCTGCGTTGCGTGCTTTTGTCCTTGACAAGGTTTTGTTTTTTTCAAACATGTTTCATATTCTAGACAAAGGTGGAAAAGAGATAGAGAAAGAGAGCAAAAGGAGGCAGAGCTATACATCTATAGAGCTAGAGAGAGAGAGAGAGAGAGAGAGAGAGAGACTGAAAGCGTGGGAGAGTACACAGCTTTACCGTTAGCCCTGCCTGCGCCCATGTGTTCATTCACTAAAAAAGAAGAAGAACGAAACTGAGAAAAAAAAAAAAACTTTTTTCCAAGGCGAAAACGCTTTGCGTGGGCGTGCTGCGCGGTCTGTGGGTGTGAGGGCTGTCTGTGTTGTCTGAGTGTTTGAGAGTGTACATACATACAGTTGTGTTCAAAAAATAGTAGTGCTCCTCAACATATTTTCAAAACCATTTTTTTAACACTTCCAGTCATCCAAATGAAACAAATGATACTTTTTTGAATAGATTGGAATGTATACATTAGAAAACCGAAGAAGTTTCATTACATTTGCTTTCTACTTTCTTGTTTCACTTGACTTTAGGCGAATACCCATGAAATCTGCTGTTCAATAAAATAGTAGTGCTGGGATAATTTAATTTAAAAAAAAAATGAAAAAAAGATAGAAATTAATTTAAAAGAGTCACAATCCGTAAGCCCAATTTAATTGTTATATATTATGATGAAAATCATGTTTGGAAATAGCGGAACTTTCGATTTTGGAGCGTAAAAGAAATCATTGCTTGGTGCAGAAGAGGAGACATCAGAGTTAGACCAAAAACTAAAGGTTGGAGGTATAAGGGAGTTGAAAAATAAGTTTTTGTAGTCTTACTATTGTATTTGACTCAATTGAGTACAAGAAGTAGACTGAAAATCAATTTTTATGTGAAAAACATATCTTTTGCATGGAGTGTCGACGAAGGTTAAAGGCAAGACCCAACCTTCAGTACCCTCAAAAATTATGAAAAAAATTTTATATCGCTTTGAAAGTGATGTGACAGTTGGTAGACAACTGATTACACATTATTTAAGTCCAAGAAATCCTGGAAACTTACGCGTTTTGGTTATAAAGCACATAGCCCCACGACTCAAGTTAGCAGAAACGCTGAGGGCTGGCCTGAGTTGCAGTCACGAAAAATACTTTTGACAGAAGAGGGTAAAGTTGTATTATATGGTAAGATAGACGCCAAAGAATATGTTTGGCATTCAAAGAAATCCGATTTCCCCCCAAAATCTGGAAAAAATAGCATTGAATATGCTGGGCTTACCCCTATGGGGCTCAGCTCATAAGAACTAGTACGGTATAGTCTGGCGTTGGAGTATTTAACAAAACAAAGTATGCAGATATACTTTAATATACATAACGTTCATATTAAAATTGAAAAATGCTTTTCAAAAGGATCTTTCAACATGATAATGACCTGAAAACATCACAAAAGCCCGCTAGGAATTGGGTCTCCTCCGAAAATATCGGCGTTTTGCCATGTTCAAATCAGTCCCTGGATCCCAATCTCATCGAAAACTTATGGAGGAATGTCAAATACATTGTTAAAACTGCAAATCTTTCAACCAGGCTAAAGTTTTGGCAAGTGGGCTAAGCATAATCGGCAGAAATCCTATTGACGCGTTGGCAGGACCCTATTGACCCCATGCCTGTCCGGTGTATGGTCATAATGACAACAAAATTGATTTGAAACTATATATTAAAGCTCAAGAAACATGAGGAATATGAATCATAGGTTTTAATTTGAGTTTCGTTGATTTTTTCGATTTTATAAAAAAATACTACTATTTTATTGAACAGCAGATTTCATGGGTTTACGTCCAAAATCAAGCAAAACAAGAAATTGGAACGCAAATGTAATGAAACTTCTTCGGTTTTCTAATGTATACATTCCAATCTATTCAAAAAGGTATCATTTGTTTCATTTGGATGACTGGAAGTGTTAAAAAATGGTTTTGAAAATATGTTGAGGAGCACTACTATTATTTTGAACACAGCTGTACATACGCGTGTGTGTGCTTGTGCTTTTGTATCTTCCATTCGCGTGCAAAATGCGCATAAGTTCTGTGAAATTCCAAAATTGCTTAATACTTACGAAGAAGAGACAGTGAAGAAACCGCAGCGCCCGCAGGACTTTCACTTCTTGGCCCCTGAACTAGGGCACCACCATGTAAAGGCTATCATTTTGGCGTCACTTTTCATACCATTACTTATGTATTGGGTATATCAGCAGCGAAATAAACAGAAATACATACGAGTATATTAATCAACAGATCGGCAGCCATAGTCGTAATTATATGGAACCAAAATCTCTTATATTCCGCAATTCTAAAATTCTTTCTTTACGCTCCTGTCGAGGGTATCGTATCCTTTAGTTGGAATCCTCTAATACAGGGTTATTTCTTAGATTTTATTATGACTTTTGGGGCACTTTTGGAAGGACTCAAGTGTAATTGCGTTGACCCATTGGTGAGCCCATTCACAGATCGCGCTTTTAATTGTCATCATTTTCATTTTAATTGCATGGCACGCGCCCTTGCCTTGCCACCCATGAACACCCACCCACTCCTCGCTTTCACCCACTCGGACCCATTTTCACAGACTTGCACCCATTTGTACCTATCTTCCACCCTCTGCCACCCACTTGTCGTAATATTTTATGTGGTCCCTGGAAGGGAAATTATTTTTATGCGTACGTTAATTAAAACGTTGATAAATTGGTGACTCCACGCAGACAGAGCCACGAACATGATATAGTGGGCTGTGAGCCGGAGTCTAGGTGGCGCGAATAATTAAAGCGGAATGGTGAGGCTCTAATTGGGATCCAGATTCAACGATTATGTACACCTATTCTTAAAGGTTTTCATGTACTAAAAGATCTCCGATTTTCGTACGAATAACTCAAAAACTGATGAGATTTAAGCTCAAAGGAATAACTTTCAAAGAGATTATTTGAACGGCTGTACAACCAGATTTGTATATCAATTTTCCAAACTTGATTTATTTTCGACACAATTCCTCTTATTACGAGTACGTCTCCAGTCTCTTCAAGGCTCAACTTGTCAATGGGCTGCAACGCAATACTTCTGTTCGCATTTCAGCAGAATTTGGTCATGAATAAGTTAGAAGTTTCATCCCCAGAATTCTACACAGTGTGTCGTGTCGTCTCCTGTCCCTTGCCTTGACATCACTTCGCAGTTGCTGTTAGCCATGGCTAATTCCTTGAGCATTCAATGCATAACTAACTAACTAACAAACGAACGGAGGAACGAACCAACCGAACCGAACCCATGCGCTGTCTAAGCAAATACTGGGGCAAGCACTGCGTATACGTAATGTGCAGGGGGCTGGAAGAGCTTCAGTAGTAAGCCTGCCATTAAAGCCACTTGTAATGCGCTTTTGTTATTGCCTAATACCTGTACTCTCGCTCTCCCCTTTGGGTTGCACAAATTGCAATTACGGATGCAGGGGAATAATTGACAGAAAGAGCCCCCAAAGAGCCCAAAGATGCAGATGGCAGATGCAATAAGAGTCATGTCAACATCGGGTCTAAGTCTTTCAATGCCAAAGCATTAGTTCTATTGTTCAGTTTGTTTCTGAAGACATCGTGAGGACGGTCCCCCATTGAGTGGAAACCACTAGGCATAGAGGTCCTTGTTGTAATGTTAAATAATGAGCCCAAGTGCTCAGGAGAAGGAACAGAGGAAGGCTAAAGCCTTAGGTCATGCACGCATACGCAACGGTGTACAGAAATTGCCTGCTGGCTGGCTACTAATCCCCTTAACATGACGGTATATCCTCTGGTTAGCTATTGACCCAATTTCCTGCCAAATATTTTGATCTCCCTCTCTCTCTCTCTCTCTTTCTATTAGTTGTTCTAGCTTTCTCTTTCTGTGGTAACAACTTAATTGGTCTGATTTTGTTTTGGTCGCTCTGTCTGCCGCCAGCCAATTGATTTTGTCACGAGAACCAAAAAAACCAAAACATTCCACGCTCGTGTCGCTGTAATTTCTGTCATATCTCAGTCATACACCGCACCTACACCTCCGAGCAACGTTATTCTCTGCGGATTGCCATTACAAATACTTACAGCCAGAAGCCGTATAAATATTTTGGTGCCTTTTGCAATTTTGCTCATGTTCCACATGAAATTTATGCGGATGTTTGTGCCGGATGGTTGGTTTGCTCTTGGGGAATTTTCAGTTGATGATTTGTTGAAAAAAACATCAGAGAAGTCCTTAGGGGTAAGCCATTAAGGAGAAATTGCTTTGTCCTATAGTTAGTTTCTCTTTAAAATATAATATATTAACTATAGTTACACTATATTAACTATAGTTCAATTGTATCAAATTCAATAGAATAGCAACAATAGAAAGACTGCGCCATCCAAGTGAAATCTCCATTAAACTTTAAATTCAAAATACAAACCCAACTACGCTACTCGTAATCCCTGAAACGTATTCCGAATCCACTTTGGTCTGGGCTCATTCAAGCCAATCCCAGGGCATTAGCTGCTTGATCGCCCATATCCATGTGTCATTTCCCTCCGACCAGCACCTTCTCCTCTCTGACCATAAAAGTCCTGTGAGAACAAAAGCCACATGGCAGGAGAAAGGGACTCGACTCTATTATAGGCATAAATTACATTTGCCTGAAACCAGAGCAGAGCAGAGCAGAGTAGAGTCCTGCCCTGTCCTGTCCTGCACATGATTCAGCTTATGCAGCTGCTCGACCTCACCTCTTCCCTCTACTCCCTCTTTTCATTTCTCTGCCTCTGCCTCTGGGCCTGGCTCTGTTTCTGGCTAGAATTTCCGATTTTCCGCGCTGTCAATTCCATTACGTATGCGCCCTGGCGGCCCCCGAAGGGCGTGTAAAATATGCGAATGCAATTTGCATTTACTGGACACACACACCCACAGATCCGCCATCCACACGCAGGACAAAGAGTAACTAAATTTGTTTGAATGCCACTCCCCTCCTTTCAGCGGTGGATGGGACTCAATTAAGGCAAATGAGAGTGGAACCATTTTGTATGCGCTGGGAATACCCTTAAAGCCAAACGGATAAATGAAGAATGGAGACCACAGAAAGGACTCTGAAAACTATGGTGGTGGACACATCAATTTGATGGACTTATTGGCTATCGCTATCAGGAAAACATAGAAAAAATAGCTAGAGTTTCCCTTAAATACTCACCTGTTTTGTGGTTTATCTTTCTTAAGGTTCCATTGGTCTAATATATGTATCTTAGAGTTAAGCGCTTCCTTCTACCTGTTACATACGCGTAGCACTCGCCCGAAACACACAATGCACCCTTAGACTCTACGAGTACCCTATATTTTAAATACGAACTGAGCAAAAGGCAAATATTTGTTCAGTGCCAACTCAAAACGAGGGGCCAAAAGAGAGAAAAGAACAAAAACAAAATGCATCCTGCAATTATGAATGAATGGAAAAGCCAGAGCCAAAAAGGAAGTCCAAACGGGGCACCAGAGGATACGTATGCGGAAGCTGTACGCGGTTCTCTATGCAAATGTCCTCTCCATGAGCACACGAGAGTGCATGTGTGCATGTGTGAAAGTGTGTGTTGGCCACAATTAAAGCCTGCAAGAGGGGCTTTAAGTTGGCCAACACATTTTGCATAACTTGAGTCGCATATTTATGACCTCGCCTAAGTGCATAGCCTTCAAAAACTGAAACGAACAAGCGTAAGGACTGTCTTCGTAAGGACATTGGAACGCGTTTCCAATGCTCCCGCTCTGTCACCGTCTCCCCCTCCCTTTCTCTCTCTCTGTCTAAGTCTGAAGGCAGTCATTACTCAACCCACACCAGCACACATCCAGTGGGGCACGCATACATGTAATGCCCATGGCCGCACATGGATACACATTCACTTCCGCACAGAGAAAACCGAGGCATACAAGGGAGCAGCCAGGCACAGTGGGCCACAAACAGCGAAGGATAATATATAAGTTGAGTGAGAATAAACGGGGAACGGCAACCTGAAGGAAGGCAGAAACTCCCTGTCAAGGGAGTCCCTGTCGAGGCATTTCCAGAGAAAGTTTTCCTTAATTTTATTCTGTAATGATCTCGTTTTGCCGTACACTTTTTACGTGCACCGCCACCACAGTGCGGCCTTTACAAAATGCGCTTCAAGTGCGAGTATTAAATGTGCTTCGTTGCTCATTTTATGGCATTGCTGGGGCCCACCTCCTCCTGCCACAGCATCCAACAGAATGCACCCGCAGTAGCAGCAGCAGCAGCAGCAACAACAACATTGTGGGGCACAAAAGCAAACAGAGAGAACAGAAAAAGAAAAGGCAGAGCAGAGCAGCAAAGAGAAGAGCAGAAAAGCGAATGGTGGCCCATTACGCCGAAGAGTAAAGCAACAGACATTCTGCCGGCAGAAAGACAGAACTACTCATAACGAAAAAGGAAGACAAAACATTCAGACAATTAAGAGTCGAAGCATATGATACCCTGACACAGGTTTTCAAAATCATAAAATACTTGCCCATATAGATCTATCTCTATCTATCAATGCAATGGTGATCTGGGTGGTTCCCAGAACAATAAATTGCAGATCACTAGGAGGTTCGGCAGTGCTAATCCAAACATCCCATCAAACCGATAGTACCCCCGCCACGCAATGCGCATAACAGTCATAAAGAGCGTGTGAGGGAGGGTCTGAGACAGTTGAAATCCTTTTCTGTGCGGCTGCTTTTCTGCTCAGCTCCATTTTCCATTCCTCCTTCTGCCCCGAAGCGCTGGCATCGGGATGCCGTAATTACATTGCAAAGGCCACACATCAAGCCAGGGATCCGGCGATCCTTCGCGCAGTAAATTAAATATTGAATGAGCATGCGAATGCCGTATGCCGTATGCGAATGTAATTTGCAATGACTGAGATTAATTGCCGATACGTCGAGTGCTGTAATGGCGCCCCCCGCCGACCATTAACTCATTGAACAGATTTCAAAATTTATAGCATAATTTTGCGCTGCCACTGGATATATATGTATGTATGTACATATGTACTATGTAGTACAACCAACCAGAATGGGTCGGTGCTGTGTGTGGGGTTAATGGTCGCATTATGGATGGATTGGATGCTCTTGGAAGAGATTGATATTGAGAAAAGAATGGGTCGTTAAAGGGTTTAAAGCTACTTTAAAGGGATATACGATAATGTGGCTTTTAATGCCAAGCAGGGAGAGATTTCTTTGTCGAATAGAATGAGTGTTGAACGTATAGTAAAAAGAATAGAATAACTATAACTACATATGTATCACTATAGCTCCACTTGAGTTCGTGTGAAGTCAAAGTTTGACCCTTCGAAATGTCAACTATTTGGCCTGGGGCCCCCTTCCACTTCCACTTTCACCATCATCATCATCGCCATGAATCCGTTTGCCAATGCATAATGCGGACCGTGCCACCCTGTGGCATGCATAATTCATTTAGCGGCTTCTGAATATTTTGAGAGCTCAAAACACTCTAATGCAACTTGACATTGAGCCTTCGCCACGGGAAAGACAGAGAGAGAGAGAGAGGGAAAGCGAAAGAGCAAGGCTTCAAGGTTTCGTTTGCTTTCTTTTCTTTTTTTTGGCATTACATATCCTGTTACAATTCATTCGGAATGTAAGCGGAAAATGGGGGAAATCAACGGGCTGCCGTTGAGTGGGTTTGCATGAACATTTTCTGTATTTTTCAATGGCATTGAGTGCGTTTAGTTTTTCCGAATTTGATGACTTCAAATGCATTCTGCCAATCGACAAACATCCACACATTTAGTAGTAGCATGGCAATCCTTATTTTTGATGGCTGTCGTGTCCTTGCGGGGATTTGGATTTGAATTTTCAGCCATTCTCTCTGGCTGCACGCGCGTCCGTTTTGCAATCAACGCAGAGTGCATGATGATGGAAAATTGTTTGGCAACTGAATGCCTCACAAAGGGAATACCCTCTCTGGGGTCTAGACAGAGTCTAGAAATTGATAAAAGTAGACAAAATGCCATAGCAGACAGAGGGAAATTTTGGCTTTCTTACAATCTAATTGTAAGATGTTCTCCCATTTATTGTAACTATTTTCTCATCTCCATAATAGGTCCATATATGTAGCATATCGTGTACTGGTACCCTGTTTATAGTTAGGGTAAAATCTGCATTCATCTCTTGATTATTATAAATTCATGTCTCGCTGGCTGCACGCGCCCTGAGGCTTTCATCTCTCGCTCCCCTCAACCCCCTCTTCGCTGTACAGCAAGGACAAAACAAGCCCGAAGTTTCATGGCATTTTGCACACTTTACAACAATAGCGACAACATGGCATAAATAGCATCAAAACATTCTAGGAAACAAGAAAAACGCCCTGCAAATTGGCTTTGAACGTTGGCCAAAAAGTTGTTATGGGACTTTTCCTTTTCCCATTTTCTATTTTTTCTCTGTTTCGTTTCGCTTTTGGCTAACTTCTTGTCATCCAGTTTATGCAGGCAGTTAAGATCCCCGTCGAAAGTTTTTTAGTTGAGTTTCAGTTTGTTAATCCAATTGTTGTTCCGCTTGTTGTTCGCCCGGAATGAAGATTTTGCGACACTTTTGGGGTTGAGGAATTTTGGGATGATTTGATTTGGTCTGAGTTTTGGGTAGAGGTTTTGGCCCCAACAAAAGACTAAGCTAATTTGAAATTCATCCTTAAAATAGCAGCAGCATAAATCATCAATCAGCAATAATAATAAAGCCTTTCGATTCTTTTTTCGTTGCAGGTTCGTTGCCCACTAGATAACCAATATCTAATCCACTTATAAAACTAACGATAAAGCTAATAATAATACAACTATATAGCGCACACAAACAAACAAAAACCAAACCAAACGCAAAATTCGAACACAACCGACATCAGACACCCCCAGATCCCAGCCCCATGCCCCAGACACTGGGGGAGCCCTGGAGGTCCCTGAGTCCCAAGTACACGCAACAAACAACAAATTGCAGCACTCAACAGATACAGATACAGATACATACACAGAACACAGAATACACAGAACAAATATCAAATAGAAAGAATATGCATATTGCTAATTAAATTATGAATAGCCTAAAGCTAATTAAGCGAAACAATGCTCGTATAACAGACACATAACCAGAACCGTGTACTATATATGTATATTACTTATTCGTATAATCGTCTGCCTATAGCCATATACATACAAACATACATATGTAGATGTATGTCAAATATTTGCGCAACAGTTTAGCAGCAAAAGATAAATAAACACTGAAACAAAAAAAAAGCATTAAACAAATACTGAAATATACAATAGATTGCCTTGCTCCCCTCCCCTCGTATATACATACATAAATATACATATATATATATAGATGTCTGCCTAAATGTACACACACAATTTGCTGTTTAATCGCTGTCCAGAACGTAATGATACTCGTAATAATGAACACCCCCCAATCGTACTCTGTATGTGCCTTCGTTTGTGCAACTGCAACTGCAACTCTAACTGTAGCAACTGCTACTGCGGCTGATCCTGCTATGCCCTGCTATGCCACCTATAGCTAACCTAACTCGACTCTATATCGTGTCTATGTCCAGTCTTAAACATCAACCGAACTACACACATACATACATGTATATGTAAATACTGTCTATATCTATTTGAACCCACAATCGTGAGGCTACTACTACTACTACTACTACTACTATGCCCCGTATTACTCGATTTTCTGTTTGCAATTGGATTCGCTAAGGATATACTCTCATACACACAAGTCTCTGTGTACAGATCCAGAACCAGATCCGCCACGAGACACGAACTGAAATGTGCGTTTTTCCTTTCTCAACCTCAAATTCAGACTAAATTCACACAAATTTTCCTTTAGCTTTTACTGATTTTTACACATCTTTCTTACATTCTTTCAAAAATACTTTTCCAAATTCCTAAAAAAACAAAAAACAATCTTATACGAAGCTTATACTAGGCATGCTGCTTGTGAACGCTTAATATTCATATATAACTCTTATACATATATTATACGCCGATTAAAACACTCTGATTCTGCTCTTATACGGTGCTTATACGGCTCTTATACGACTCTTATACAACTCTTATACAACTCATATACTATTTAAATACAAACTCAACTTTTTCTATACAACTTTTGCTCTTATAACCTTGCTATACTTGCGTCTTATACAAATTTTATATTAATTTGCGTGCCTGAAAATACACTATTATCCATTATCAAAAAGCTACTACTAAAATGAATTCAACTCTACTACAGCTCTTATATGTATAAGAACATAATAATTATTTTATTCGGGACTAAACATATAAAAAAGTCTTCTACTACTACAACATCTATATCTACTACACATCTACAAAACAAACTTCTCTACAATCAAACCAAAAACTCTTCTACGACACACACACAACATTCTCGCTGCGTGTATTCTGCACCATTTCTATTGCTTAAAACAAAGACCTCATAGACCGGATGATACCATCATCCCTCAACACATACTATACATACATATGTTTGCCTCTAAGTGTCGCGTTTGCTATGTAACCATAGTTACTTTCTAAATTTAAACACTTACTACTATATTCTACAGATCTGATACGTTTTTCTATAACCGTTCTCTACAACTGTCACTTTTTTTTGGATACTCCTCTTTCTTTTTGTGACATGCCTTACCCCTCCGAATAGCCAAGTTTTACACACCGTTTGATATTTTTGGCTCTATGTGCAATTTAATATCTAAATAAACTCCACCACCTGTAAGCAACAAAACTTTAAACAGAAACCAAAGAAAATCAATTATCAAAAGCAACTTCAAATCGCTCGCTCGCTCGTTTTATTCATCTCTAAAGTCTAAGTAAAACAAAACCAAAACCAAAGAAAACCAAAGATACGAAACTACAGATAATTGGCTCCAATTGAACTAATTGTTTTATGCTTCTAATTGTTTTATGCCAAATTTCTATCGATCTGCCAATCAATTAACCACGAAATACACCATCAAAATATAACCATAATCGCGATATAATTGCTAACAAAATGTCACGCGAAAACTCGCCCCATCATGGCTCGTTCCGACGACATCTGAACAACAGAGACTCGCCGGCCGCCGGGTCACCGGGATCACCACATCATCAGCAATCGAACCATCAATACCACCACCAACAGCCACCGATCATGGAGCATGCCGGCGCCCCCATCTCCACCTCCGCCACGAACATAGCAACGGTCCTGGAGGATGGCGAGAATACCATTCTGCCGCCCCTGACCGGTTCGGGACCCAGTCGACAGCGATCTCTGAGGGACCGCCTCAAAGACGGCATCACCGGCAGCTTCTCCTGGCAGTAAGTCCTGATGTTTAAACCCCCGTTTTTGTTCTGTCAATGCTTCTTGAAACACCTTTCGTTCTGTAATTTTTACATCACTTTCTACCCAACCCAAACAAGCCCCAACAAATTTTGTTAACATTATTTTTCTGTAGAGTTCCATTAGATCAAGATATACCCGTATCAAACCTCCCTCTGAGAGTCTGGTTAAAAAATTAAAGCACTTTGAAGCACAGCACTACTACTATATTTAAAACAAAGTAAAAAACTAAACTAGAAACAAACTTCCAGCTCAAATTTAGGTACAAATGTTGGTAAGTGGTATTAGAGTATAAATCTCTTATAATAATAATGTACCTACGTGCATATGGGATATTAAAATTATATGTATAATCGGAAGGTTTAATGAAGTGGAGATCGCTCATTAAAAAGAAAGTAAACTTGTGTTTCTCTTGAATAACTTAACGGAAATAGTTCAAAAGATAATGGTAATAATTGCATATTGGGGAATACTCTTATAGTAGTAACGAATTTTTAAGATACTTTAGATATTCCAGAACGAACACATGCGATTACTAAAAATGTAATAATAAAAACATTGTGGGAAACCAATTATAGCTTGAATTGTTATACAAAAATTCATTACATTTGCCGACTAAGAGTAAAAATCTTCTGAAGACTACTTAAATTCGGAAACACATTTCCATAGCAATCTCTTTTTAGATACATACATATGTATATGTATAAACATATGTATAACAAAACAATAATATAGTATATTCTCAGTTCCTTAAGGGGGTGATTGACGTCTGGGGATGTTTGCGCAAAACACATTCAAAAAAAAAAATATAAAATCGTAAATGGGGAAATCGTCAGAGAAAAGCGCACAAAAACAAGACCTACATACTATAGTACGTACAAACAAAGCAATTTTGCAATTGAAATGGTAACAGACGATACGAATCCCCAGGCCATAAATCAATTGAATTTGACATTTTAATTCCCCAAACCCAAACACCCCCCGTGGCAAAGGGAACGGGAATACGAACACCCAATCGTCTGTGCCCAAAAAAAAAAAAAAAAAGAGTTGCGAAACATTGCATAATTAAAATAAATAATAATGAAAACGCGTTGAGGGAGCAGGTGTCCCACAAAGGGAACAATATAATGTGCAGTCAATGCACCTTTCTTTAAGTTAAGTTAAAGCGGAGCGGAAGGAAAATTACTACATTTCACTTGAAAATTGATTGCAATATTCAAAGGGTGATTTCTGTGAATTTTTAGTAGCAATTTGAATGCTTCAAGGAAATGCTTTTGGCATTTATCGACTGCAAAACGTTAGATGTTATGTTGATTACCAGGAATGGAAAAGAACTTGTGCCAGTTTTTTTGATTAGAAAATTTAATTGAAAAATACTCTGCAAAATGTTGATGTAGATTCCGAGAATGCATTTAAAGTACATTTTTATAAAAAATCTAGTTTGTCTTCTCTTAAAACAAGCTGCAATGTCCTACAGCTATACCTTCAGTGTGTCATAATCATCATTGAAAGGTCAGAAACTTAGTCGTAGCCAAAAGTCCATTCAAGGGGAAACTCAATTTCGTTCACACTCTCCCATGTGCCCCCAACAAACAATGATTCAAGAACTTAAAGTGAACAACAAGAAAGCTTGCTATTTATTTGCAGAACAATTGAAGCACGTGCGACAAGCCTTGAGGTCATCAAACATGCCTCTTTGCCACCCACTAACCGCTCCTCACGTTACCCTCTGCTTCTACACAGCGCAAACCACTTTGTTCCCCTACGTTTTCACCATCAAAAAGTTTCACTAAAGCCAGTTGAAAAGTTCTGGTTCCAGCGGCAACAACAGCCATTTTTTTGGCAAATGCTTGGCCAACTTTTTGTACATTTCATTTAGCAGGCAGAAACACTGAGAGAAAAGATATCTAGAAGAAGAAACCAAACTTGTATTCTCCATTACTGAAGTTCAACAAGAGTTTGCTTAGAAGTCTAAGCTTAGATTTTCGTTGGTGAAGAGAGATCCTTTGAATCTAAATATATACAAATCTCTTTTAATGGTTTATCTTTCTATCCAAAAATATCCCAGAAATATAATTTGTATTTGCCATCGCGATATTCTCCTCCATCTTAAATTAAATGTTCTTTTAAAATTCCAGAAATACTTTAAATAACTTTTACTGCTTTTTCTCTCAGTATAGGGGGGCGCCCATTGAGGTAGCTATTTTGCCCCCCATCATTCAAGTAAAAGTAAAAGTTCACTCGAGTTGAGTTATTTGCCACACGGCGTATGCGTAATATTTCTTGTTCTATAAAACTTTCACTTCATGGTTTGACCTCCCCCATTCCCATCCCCGTGCCTATCCCCTCCACCGTTCCGTTCGTCATCACATCGTTGTGTCACTTTCATTATATAGAATTTTTATATAGTATACTCTTCTCGGGGCTCGGTAGTTATCGTTGTTGACCTTCAAAGTTTTTTTTGCTCAGAGAACAGAGAGAGGCCAGAGAATGGCAGACCGGGAGGGGAGTTGATTGCACTTCTACTCAGTCGTCACTCCCCTTCTTTCAGCTTCTCACTTGTCTCTCACTCTTTCCCACTCTGCCCCGCGTTCCCCCTTCTACCTGTTTCTCTTCTCTCATTCTCCCTACTACTTCCTCTTTGTATCCATTGTCCCTGTCCTTAAACTGGTTCTGCAAATACACTCGAACAAATCCATAGTGTTTCTTTGGCTCCCTCTGAAAGCCCATCCTTTGCGGCTAAGCCACACTGGAAGAGAGAGCATATGTTTTGGCATTTGTAGAAGCTACTGCGATGTAACTGTTTGTGTTTTTTGTGGCAGCTTTGAAACTGTTAAAAAGTTTAATGTTTCATATATATAAGCATTTATTTTTTTGTAGTGTACTGGGCTGCATCTGTGTACCGACACTTCCTTTAAAACACTTTAAGCCGCAACTGTCGCCCTGCGGCTGGTAATTTATAACCTTGAAACCCTTTTGCGTTGGCCTTGATCGCAGATTTCGTTGCGGCCTGTTGTCTACCTGATATTTTAAGCCTTCTCCCATACACCACTGCCTGCCCCTCTTTTTGCCGCTCCTTAGGCCGTATACTTGGACTGCTACATTACCTTCTGTTGTTGTATATATCTTGGTTTCTTCTGCTTTTTTTGCTTCCTTAGTCTCCTCCTTAGCCCTCTCGCTCTTTAAGGCCTTTTCAAGTAGTTGTTTGGTCAGTTTTCGTTGTTGTTTCATGCCATTTTCAGCCGCAGACACAGACAATCCCCATTCGCAGTCCAGACATTTAAGTTACGAAATCCGTTGTGCACTTTTCGTATTATGAGGGATAAACGTGTTACACAGACACGGGAATTGCTGTCTGCTGGCGGAAGAGCCCTCCTTGATATTTGCTTAGGCTGGAAGCTCTACAAGAGCTCTTCAGCAAGAGAGGGGAGGAGTCTTTAAACAGAAAACCAGTTTTAGTCTTTGTTTTCTGTGGATTATTGTAGAGGAGTAAGCAAAGGATGATATCTACATATCTATATATGAAATAACTTTATTTGGTGCTTTAAACAAAGCCTTTGACCTTAAGAACATTTGCACGTATTTTCTCAATTATTGTTTACATTTACATTACGATCCATTTATACAAATAATTTATATACCTGAAGTGGAAATATGATTCAACATGTACAATCAGTAGATCTTGACGCCTCAGCCAAGATCTCTTCAAAATATACAGAGAAAACCTATAATCATCCTCACCATTAACAAATTTGATTGAAAATATCTGTACAAAATTTGGATAAGCAACCTTGACCCCATCATCATGAGACAGATCTTCAAAGACAGATCTTGCCACATGGCGAATATTCGCATTGAGTGACGCCCACAACACACAATCCCAAATCAATCTTTGAGCTGGCTTCGGAATGCTAATTGAAATTTCAGGAGCCGCTGTTTATTTTATGGCTTTTGTTTCGCACCGCAAAATAAATCATAATAAAATGATATCATAAATAAGAACCCACCGCACAAACCAGACAGTGGGCAAAGGCCGGCCTCTAAGAGATGATCCCACAAGTCGGGCACGACACAAGCTCTATTAAATTATTGTATGGTGGGAAGTGTGACGAGTTTTGCGGGTTAGCGATAATAAAGAGATGGTAATGGATATGTGAAGGAATGTGTGGGTGGCGATGGTGGTGGTAATGGTTGTGTGCGGGAGGGAGGGGAGGCTCTACTCTGTCCTGTATAACTTATGCTGACAGTGACTGTAAATAGCAGTTGACCCTGAAATGAGGCACATTCCTCCCTCAACCTCAACCTCTCTCCCTGTCTCTATCTCTCTCTCTTCTAAATATCTGTTAAATTGTGTGCTCATGTGTGCCAGTGTTGTTGTATGTTTCTATGTGTGCGTGGCTGTCTAAAAGCGTTTCATGTTTGACTTTCACTTGCAGCTGTGACGAGAGCTGCAGCGCTGTCAACGCCAGCCACTACTCGTATGACAACAACAACAGCAGCAACAGAAACCGAAACCGAAACAACGTGCAACAACAATAGCAACATCCAACAAATGACACTAACATGCCGCTTCCATTCGTTTCGCTGCTCCCTGGCATTGTTTTTGGCCATAATTTGCATCGATTGCATAGTGGGCTGCAACTGAACGTTCCAAGCATTCTATATATAGCACTGACAGGCACGATTTAACGAGCAGTGGCTAATGACAGACAAGACGGGGTCTTGGGCCTTCGCTATGATGTATGCTGAAATCTGAAAAGCAGAAAATATCACATTTTATTGTATTATGATTGGCCATGTTACAGTTTTCAAACAGATATGATCGATTTTCAGACTCAGACTGGTGGCATCTTTTCAGACTCCCCACAGAATGCGTAGCCTGCACCACAGTGCCACCCAGCACAGTGCTCATCTGATAGGCGTTCTCGGCTTGTTTATGTTTTTGGGGCCACGGCTGCGGTTATGTCTGCAGCCGAGGATTAAATGCAATGTCAATGTTGTTCGCTGCAACTCCTGCTCCTCCTGTGTCCACCTACAGCTACTTCTACTTGTCCTGCTTCTCCTCCTTCTCCTCCTCCTGCTGCTGCTGCTGCTGCTGCACCTCCTCTTCCTCCTGGTGCCTCCTGGTGTCCTGCTGTTTTCACAAATTTTCATTAGTGTTATGTCGCCGATGTCGTTGTCGTGTCGTTGTCATTGATGTCGTGGCTGGACTGTCGCTGCCAGCTGCCACCTACCTCCTACCTCCTGTCTGCCGTCTACGAATCTCGTTTGTCCTGGGGCGTGGCCATTTTGCATTGTCTTTTGGCCCCCACCCCACTATCCCGCACAATCGTTTGCATAACGATTATGAAACTGCGTTTAATCGAAAACAGAAGTCAAATCAAACAGAAGCCAAACCGTTACACGACCTGCTCTGCGGCTGCTCTGTGGCTGTGTCCCACGCGGCGTATGAGCAATTCCACGTTTTAATATGAATTAATTGCCACAATTAATTGAAAATAATTCAGCATGCAAATGGCGTTGCGTAATCACTGCTTGAGCGAGGGGCATTGGGAGAGAATATTAATAATATAGTAAATAAAACAAAAAGCAACTTCCACTTCCTTAGTTATTTACATAGATTCCAATCGGTTTATAGCATAATAGATTACAGATTAACTTGCAAGGGTACACAACCTTAAATAGTAAACTTTATCGGTAGTTCTATCTCTTGGAATTCATTCACTTCCCTATGGGGTTCTCCATGCCACTATCATTCTAGGGCTTTGCGCTGTAAATCAATTCCTCCGATGGCTCCATCTCTGATTCGTAGCGTGACGCTCGTGGCTGGCTAATCACCCTTACCAAGTGTTAATCCTAGTTAAATTTACAACCCTTTAATTACTATTTTATTGCATTTCCATCGTTATTTACGATCAGTGAACAATATTTTTTCAACAATTGTCACAGCAAGCACACACGAGGCAGCTAATTATAGTTCTTCCATTTGTAAATATACATAGATAAATAGATATACATATGTATAGTATGTAAATATAACAGGTAACAAAAACTATGTGAAATATTTCGCAATTTCCTTTCTTTCGCTTTCAGTTTTCTTAATAAATCAATGACCTGTGCTGTAGTAGTATAACTTTTGGCACTTGAAAAACACTGACAAACAGACATATCTTTATAATATATATCCCGATGTATGGTTCTGGTTTCCCTTGCCCCCCCACACACACACACACACACACACACACACACACACACACAATGCCATTGTTTTTGAATGGAAGGACGGACACTTTGTAAACAATTTTCGTGTTTTTTGTTTTCATAAATTGCGACGAATTATAATTCGTTATAATTATCTAAGCAAAAGATATATACAGATAATATACATATATGTGCGGGTATATATTCCACCATATATACATATGTCTGTGGCAGTAAAAGTCTCTCTTGGTAGCTGCAAGTGGCCAATTTTTTTTCTTTTTTGGGCTGTAAAAATGCAATGGAAATATTAATGGGAAACAAAGTGATTTGCCAAAGAGAGAGAGAGAGAGTCCTAAATGTTGCAGTTCTTTTCCATTTCCCGGAATATCTACAAGGAATATGCATATTTTCTTCACTTTAAATCGTTTTTCACACCCTTTCCATTTGGGTATTTCAATGCCAGCATATGCGACCCGCCATGCCAATCAGTTTTGGCATTCAATCGACTCGTGATTGAGCGAGCACATATATCAATATAATTATCTGTCATTATTGTACATTACGCGAACATTGTGCAAAGCGCTATCGATAGTCTCGGATCTTGTTTTGCTCGTTGTCCTTGCACCATTATGATTTGCTTTACAAATTTATTGCTTTGGAAATTGGCCTAAGCAGATGAAATTAAGCCTAGAAATGGGACTGCCTGGGGATCGGTTGCCAGATGCTAGATGCTAGACAAGGATGTGTGCGTCGACCCAGGGGAGTGGTGACACGTGAACCCCAGATCAGAGGCCACCATAAATGGCTGAACAGCTCAATTACTTTATTACGCGCGCATTCTGAATTGATTTATTGACAGGCAACAGACAGACAGGCAGACTTTTCGGAAGGCACATTTTATCCAATACTCTCGAAATACATATGAATATTTTTGGCAGTCAAAACCACCTCGTATTCGTGCTATCATTAATTTTGTGGGGGGCTTTTCCATCGCACACACCTGATCAAATTTCAGTTTCGCTAATCTCCCACTCTCCATATATGTAGAGTATTTGCCTTTGACTTTGCGCTTATTTAATTATAAATACAGAACCCATTGCTTATCGCCATCAGCTACCTGATATTTGTCCGCAATTATTGGCCCGGCCCCCGCCGCGACTCAAAGGCAAAGAAAGCCGCTCCGCTCCGATCCGATAAGAGCAAAAAGAACGCAGTAAAATTTACATTTTCGCTTAATGGAAATTTTCCCGAAAACCTCAATCTTTGAATGTCATAAAGTTTCCCCTAGCACATCCCAGATTTCAGCTGTGTTTGATCTTTATTCGAGGGTTGATCTGTGTGTAGATGTGGGTGTGGGTGGGTACTCACTCGTATGCGTAGATGATAGCTAGACATACATAAATATTTGTTAGCTAATGGAAAAATAACGATGCGAGAGCCTGTTTGTCACTTGTTTTGTGTCACGTCTCTGCATCTGTTGAGCCTGAAAAGGTCTGTTTGTTGGAAAGGTTTTCAGAAAAATTTTAGAAATAAATACATCAATGGAAAGTTTTGAAGTTTCTCTGACGGCATTCGAATTTTACAACATTTGAATCTACTTTTTCCAATCAAAAATTCCTTTTCCATGATTCCTCAATATTTGTTTTGTCCACCAGCAACCATTCCACTGGCTTCTTCTTTAATCAATGCCTCCAAAAAAACAACCAACCTTATCGCATAATAAAATAAGATAAACTTTAACCAAACCGTAGAGGAGTCTCCAATATCAACTTTAGAATTGTGATTTATAAGAAATGTATATTTCGGACAGCCTTTTCGGTAGTGGGTGATGCATCATCATCTTTTAAGTCTTGTGATTCCATTGATGGGCCATTTATAATAATTCGATTGCGTGCTTGCTGGAATACCATTTATAATTGATGTTATGTTCCCCCTTCCCCTTCCCCATTCCCATGCCATAAATGAAAACAAATGCAATGTTTACCTTTGCCATAAAAGGAGGAGGCGGAGGAGGAGCAGGGAAAAGCCTGACTGACATTGACCCCAATTAATGGCGCCCCCCCAATGCGGTGAGCAAAATGCTGATAAAATAACACAAAAAACAATACATGTAAATAAATTATAAATCAATAGAAGTTTGGGTTTGTTCTACAATATGGGAGAACAAATTGATTGAATGCATAATTGGAAATGAATTCGAAATAGAATTCTCCACAAATCGAATGAATATTTAAATGTGCGAATGACAAATGTTTTGGCACGCACCTTACGCACCTCTCGCGCTGCATCCCCGACCCCTCTCCACCCCCCGTGGACAACTGTCAATGCGTTTGTCACTACCTTTTGACATTTTGAATTCAGAAAACTAGAATTTATCTATCGGATTGCAACCTTTGACAGTCTTTTTCGCATACAGCAAATCCATTAATGAATTGAAAAATTGAACAACAAATGTAGCCATACAGATATATGGATATTTTGATTTGAATAACGATCTTGCTGACAGCAGCAGCAGAATCGAATAAAATTATATGTTCCAAAATGAGTCTTGGCTGATAATCGCTTTAGAATACTCTATAGGAAACGAAAGCCAAAGAATAAATATGTGTAAAATCTGAATGAAGATCTTTTGTGATTTATTAAGGGATTTATCTGAGATGGTGGATTTTTTTCCGAAATCTATCCATTTATTAATCTATAGTCCCTATTCAATTTTAATTAATCTAAATCCCTATTCATATAAACATATATTCATTCATATTGAAATTCATGCTAGGAATTGCTGTTATCTATAAGATAAATCTATAAAATAAACTCTTTTAAAGCCATGCGGAAATTCCCAGCAATCCTTCCGTTCTTTCCTTCATCCAATATTGCAATTTAAATCCCATTAAAAAAACTCTCTCCGAATCGCATTTGGGTGCAACTTCCATTTCGCATTTCACATACAGAGCGCATTCGAGAGTCCCGCCCGAAATGGTTGCACGTTTTTGCAATTTCTGTGCAAAATTGATGGCAAATTTATTTACTATAGATGAAAATTTAAATGGCGCACCAAAAAGCGAGACTTTTGATTGAGAAAACAAAAAAAAAAATAAAAGCACAATTCAAAGACAACAAACAAATAAAAATCACATTCAAAGGCGGCATTTAGTGCAGTCATAGAAATTCATTCATTTTTATGCAGCAATTCAATTAAATGGCGCAAATGAAAAGTAAACAAAAACAAAAACAAAAACAACAATTATCCATAGAGATGTGATCCATCCCAATGGAATGGGTGTAGGGAGAGATCGATACAATATGATAATGTGATGATATAAATAAGTTCCCACTTGCCATTAATGTCTCAATATGAGTACTGTAGATAACCTTAGAGGTAGAATAAAGGAAGGATTTCTATACATACATACATAGCCGCTAATGTACAGTTGTGCCCCTATTTTTTTAAGAGATTTAATGCCCATTTATTGAGCTACTTAATAGCTACTCAGACACCACGGACAATGGCGTTTCGGAAGAGTGCGAAGGACGTGGATCAGCTCCGACAAAATTCCGCACAAATAAAATAATCCAACAAATACCTTTACCAACTTCCCAGCCAGCCTCCGCATCGAAATCGTTTGAATTTTTTCCTCATTTTAAACGAAAATTCGTATTTTCCTGTCAAGCCGGTTTTACTTTTTTTTTTCTTCATCTCCGTTTTGGACCACACTCTGTGGCACCACCACCACGCGTGGCCACGTTGTTTGTCGTAGTCATTTGCCAAACCAAACAACTTGCAATCAATGCTGTTTCTGGTGGTGGTGGTGTTGCCGCTGCTGCTGCTGCTGCGCCTTCTGCTATTTTTAGCAGCTGCAACAAAAAGTTGCACTGTCGAAACACTGCAGTACCTTCCGTCATGTGCCGCAGGAAAGACAACAAAAAGCGAGTGGAGGAAAAAAACGGACAAAAAATGTGGAAAAGCTGACGAGAAACAAAAAAGTAAAAAGTAAATCTTAGTTGCATATTCAACAGCTCCAACACTGGCTCGGCAGAGGGAGGGGGGGGCTTAGCGTTGGACTCCGAGAACTCTTGACAGTTTCCCGTCCTGGAAAATGGGGAAAATTTGTTAATGCGAGGGAGGGGAGTGAAGAAAATTGCATTTGTTATTTAAATGAAGCTTCTCGAAAGGGCAGTTTGCTTTTAGTTTGACGGGAAAGGATAATTGAAGTTTGTTATGGTAATGATTGTCATGGGGTACCATATAATAGGTATCTCATTGTGCCAAACAAGGGAAAAAATATGTAGATACGAAACAGTAAAAAGAATTTGTTTTCTACGGTATGGAGGATCTGTCTTTATGACACTTTCTATTCACTTTCCATCAAAAAAATAGTACAACAATGAAAAGAGTGAATGGCATTGGCATTGTCTAATTAAATTGTATTCGTTCAAATTGTATTTAAGCAAATTGTAGACTTGCCTGTGTTTTGGCCAAACCCCAAAATCAATACCTTAATTGATTTATTTATGGTTTATAAAAAGTTAATTAACTTTGGAAGTTCGGATAAAAAACGGAAGCAATGCGGCAGGTGTACATTAGATGGCTTATTCGGGTTGATTAACCTTTGTTAAACTTTAGTTAGCCTTTTGCAAGCAATTCAAGTTTATGCTGATCTACCTTAATCCCAAAATTTAGCAATCTGTATCCCATGCCAGCTCTAAAAGAGCTATAGCTATATTTTATATATATTGGGAATATATAGTAAATGTTTTAAACATTATCCTTCGACTCATATGTTTTTCCAAACTGCATTCCATTTGGATTTCTAATATTTATGTTGAATATTGCCTATTGAAACCTGAATGAAACCCTGAGAGACGATTGTAAGCACTGACCATTGGCCATAGTCGGAGTCGTAGTCGCACTGTTAGATAGCTATAGTCATAGATATAGTTATTGCCATAGGCATAGGCAATGCATAGCCATAGCACCACATGCGATTACACATTTTTTATAGCTCCCCCTAGGCGTATCGTATTCGAAAAACATTTACATTTTCGCTCAGACAATTTATGATTGTGTAATAATATTGAAGGCTATTGAAATTATTGAAAATGTCCGAGTCCGAAAAACTGTAAATACACAAAAGAGAGAGACAGCCGCAGCCATAGTGAGTAAGAGCGAGATGGGGAACAGTCGGCCCCAAAATGATGTTGCAGTTTTTCTGATTTTTGCACAAAAGTTCGTTTGTGAAATTTGCATAATTTGCAATTAGAGCCAAGTCATGCGGTTTAAATGAGCTGAAAAGAAGGAAAGAATGAAAGGAACCCAAATAAGAATGCTCTTGTCCGTGTTGTGACATTAGAGGTACCCCAGTAAGCGTATATCTACAGGGAGAACTATCCATAGAATACTCAGAGTGAAAGAAAAAGTGATGGAACATCATCTATAAACTACCTAGATAAGGAAACAACTTTCTTGCAATAGAAAATATATGTACATATGTATAATTTAAGAGTTCTACCTGACACAGGCTATCAAGGTTATCTCCACGGACTTTAAAAAAGTTCTTGGACCAGTGTTAAGGGTTCCAGAGGTCGTATCCCTCCGTACATAGTAAATTTTCAATCTTCGCAAATACAATATACCCGAATGCCCTGAGATATAATAGGTTTAACAAAATCAACCGTTACGAGCTAAATGAAAGAGAATTCCCATGAGTTGTCAAGGTCGCATAGGAAATTCACTCCCTCCCTATCTATTTATCTCTATCTCTGTCTTTCGTATGAGATGAAATGCAGTTCACCTTACGGTGAATTCTCTGGGCAAAAGCTCTCTGACCTTGGCAATAATTTCCTTATTGGGAGACGGTGCACGGTCCGGGGGGATGGTAAGGGGCATCTATAATTGCAGCACTTTCACCCCCTTAACAATGACCTACATTAAGGTTGAGGAAATGAATTCCTGCTGCTGTTGATGCTGCTGTCCGTTAAGCAGAGAGTGCCGCAGATCTCAAAAGCAAATATCAAATAATTACAGAGCGCCGCAATACAGCAGCGTCACATGGCGTATGAGTAATTTAAATGAAATTACAAAGTCGCCGCAACTGAATAACCTCCAAAAAACAGAAACAA
The DNA here is from genome assembly GCA_009664405.1 of Drosophila bifasciata. Lineage (NCBI taxonomy): Eukaryota > Metazoa > Arthropoda > Insecta > Diptera > Drosophilidae > Drosophila > Drosophila bifasciata. Next base: position 34,085,292 of record CM019044.1, read on the forward strand.
ATTCAAAAATAAAAAAGTCATCATTCGGGAAACAAAGAGTTGATACCCATTAATTTCGATCATTTTTCTTTTTTTTTCTTTCCTGAGGCATCTTTATTAAACTGTGATCTGATCTCTTGGGATCGGGGATTTTTGCAAACCATACTACCCACTATGAAGGGTATTAACGGAACGGCAGCAATTGTATTGCAATTGGAATTCGAAACAAGTTCATTGCACATGCGCGCCCCGTTCGCCACATTAGAAGAGAGCTTGATCAACACTTTGTTGCCAGCAACATGTGTCCAAGCGCATACACACACACACACACAACGATGGCAGAGCGGCGACGGAAATAAAGCCAAAGCCCCAACTTGGTAAACTGGCTCCAACTGCAGCAACACAAACATGTTTATTGCAGCACATGTCGCCAACGAGAGTAAAACAAGAGAGGGAGAGAGATCGGTTGAGAGAGAGAGAGAGCGTTAAAGCCACGCCAGTCCAAAGTGTATTGATATAAGGTAAGGCGAGTGTTGGCCTATAAAATATTTTGTACACATTTTCTATAGCGCCCTGCCATGCGATTCTCATAGGACGCACGTAAGAAGAATGCTTAGTACTTATTTTAAGGGCTGAATATATATACGTCTTTTATGCCTTTTATGTATATATTCTTAGAAAAATCTAACTGACGATTCCTCTTATTTTGTTTGATATTACCAAATATTTTAAAAGTTTTCGACTCCCACTTTCATTCTTTGCCGTGCGTGTTAAATATTTGTGTCGATTACCGTGAGAGCGGTCTTTCTTAATGCCTCACCTGTATTTACGCCTCACTTGAGCAGGCAGCCAAAAACAAAGACGGAGAGAGAGAGAGAGAGCAATTAATAGCATAATTTACACAAGTCTCTGCGTCGTCGCCTCCATCGTCGGCAGCGATCGGTTAATTCGTTTCGTTGTTGCTTTTTTCGGCCGACGTCGCAGTCTCCGTCGTCGCCGCTCTGCCTGACTCGACTTTCTGAGACACTCCTCACCGTAGAAATTTTCGTTCGATCATTTTAAGTTTTTCATTTGCAACGAACGCAACACCGTAGCTCCCGATCTCCCCTCCAAATAAAAAGCAACAAAACCCCAACTGAGAGTCGGCGCCAAACGAAATCGAAAGAGTAACCGAAACAGAGTCTTTTACAGCTCTTCCGCTCCACAAAACAGTTAAATTGGAGAAAAAGTAAAAGAAATAGAAAAAGCCAAGAAGGCGACCGACAAAAAACGCGCGCGCATCTGTGCTAAATAATTTAAAAATAAAATTTATGAAAAGTGCAACCAGCAGAAGCAGAAGTCACGAAGAAAAATTGTAATTTTTATATTATTGTTGAACAAACGTATTACAGTTGTGTGAGTGTCTTCTCGGTGTGTGGGTCTCACGAAAATTATGACAATTGCTGTTGATGTCTGTGCTCATTTTCTTGGTTGTTCAAGTCCGTTTTCCGCTGTCCGTTGACCGTTGATTTCTGTATACTGTACGCAATTGTGGATTTTCATTTCAAGCAGGAACCTTTAGCGAAGGAAAATTATAACAGTTTCATTACCAAAATTTCATTTGAAGAGAAATCTTTTTAAATTTTCAAAGTTCTTTAACCCCGAGGCGCAGCGAAGAGAAATACTAGACGTTTAGAAATGGAAATTGTACGCATTTCATTTGCTAAGCGCGCAGAAATGATAAAAACAGAACTGCTTAAAAACAAAAGTGCAGTTAAACTAAATGAAAGGGATATTAAGCACCAATAAAGAGGGAAATTTTTCTGCAGTTAACCCTGAAAGAAAGGGATAAGGATTGCCTTATACCAGATTTTACCAGAATTTAATTCTTAGTCAGTGAAGTGGCGCATTTGTGTGTGATTGAGAATGTTTGAATGCAATTCCCAAAATCAGAAATACATAATACTAAAATATCCGATGAAATCCAAAAATCCACAGAATCCAGCAACTTATCAGCTTATCAACTTCGTCAAATGTTCAAAGAGTTAAAAGAAAGAGCTAAACTAAAGCATAAATAAATAAATTCAAAAATAATTGTAATCATTATTTGCGAGTGTGTTCCGGTGCAAAAATCAACAAAAGTGCAAATAAAGTGCAATTAATCTCGATGAGAAATGTGACTACAAAAATCAAAGAAAATCATTTAATAAATCCCATATAAATAAGAGGAGAGAGCGAAGCAGAAAAACCCAAAGACAACGATTAAGGTAAAGCAACGGTTGAATACTTGTGTGTGTGTGTGTGTGTCTTCTGATGTAAGAAGTAAAAGGAAGCTAATTACTGCGCTTGCAATTTTGAGAGCAGACCTGGGTTAAATTAAACCTGAGCCGAGCCTCTCTCTCTTTTTCTGAGTATGTTCCGCTCTCCCTTTGTCTAGTCGCTCTCTTCTCTCTGGTGATTGTATTAGGCGCGTCTTGCAGTGTCTTTCCCCCAGCTCCCTTCTTCTGTTTTTTTTTTTTTTGGTTTTAGCGGTTTGCTTTACCGTTGGAATGGTTCTCTCATCTAGCTTACTATTCCTCTGATTCTCTTATTCTTTGGTTTCTGCATTTTGCTCACATTCACTTTTAACGAAACAAAACTAGGCAGAATTACAGTGAAACCTCTCTTAAATGTACCTCAAAAGGCATTTAGTTGTGTGGCGCTTAAGCTTTTCAATTGTCCATGGGTATTCTTGTCACGAGAAATTCCACACTAGTGAAGTTTCACTGTGTAACACTGTATTCTTAAGCACTCTTGCCTGCAGGTCATGACATTCAAAGCCAATCCTCGCCCATTCTTCTACTGCTATTTCTTATTTTATGAGCATGTAATATAACTTTTTTTCTTTGCTAACTTATTACAATGTGAGGCCAAACAACGAACGACGAAGCTCAAATAATAAGAAACAAAAAACAGCTGACCAGCACAAAAAGCTTGGCCAACAATGACGAATACGAATACGATAAAAAAAACACCGACCAAAGACCTACGCCTAATTTAAGGTCATCAGCACAATAAAACAACAGCAAAAACAATGGCAACAGAGGAAAAAGAAGAAGTAGCAAAAGGCAGTAACTATTACTAGAGATGGGTAGGGTCGGATTTTCAACGAATGTTCATTTCGTGACTGTTTGTTGGCTTTGTTCAGCTTCGACAAATCCGTACAAAACATACAGTACTGATGAAATCCTTCGTTCCGACACATATTTACATATGTATATGTACATATGTATCTCTGCTTTGGTCAAATTATTCTCTTTTTGGTTCACGCTTCCATCTCTAATAATTACATACCATCAACAAAAAAGTTCAACCGGCACAAGTTTCACTGTCTGTCGCTGACGTCTTCGTCTTCTACTTCGTCTTGTGTCTTTGTCATTTCTGATTTCGTCTATGGCCCTACGATGCCATTTGTGTGGAGAATTAAAAGGCAACCAACGGTGTTCCAAAAACAAAAACAACAAAACTAATGAGTGCCCCCATAAATACAGTTGGTTTTTCCCCCTTCCGAAATCTCATTTGATTTTACCGATTGACCTGCAAATAGTTGCCATAAAAATCGAAAGGAAAACAAACAAACAGCAAACAAAAGTTGCAAAACTTATAATATTTCGCATAAAGAAAAACAAACATCATAGAAAAGGGGTCGCGATCTTTCAGACTTTGTGGCGGCTGTTGTGCTGCTTTTCCGAGAAAGACATGTGAGATAATCTCATTCTTTGAGATGATCTCTTTCTCTCTGCTCTCTTTGGCTCTTTTGAATGGTATCTCTTGCTGTTTATGTTTTTTTATAAATAGCCACATAAAAAATGCGTAAAATGATCAGCAGAAAAACAAATTAAAATTAGATTTGTTAAAGTTCAAATTTGACACACATAATACTTGGAGGAATATTTCAAGAAGATGTATCACATTGGATGCGTTGGTTAAAAGATAGTTACAAACGGGATACAAATAACGCTAAAGATTATTTAGAAAAAAATATATTCAGGAAGAACAAAAGGCATGTTTATTGCGTTCTAATGTTATAAAAATTGTTAAATGAAGGGTTCAACCAGCATTAACTTTTTCCATAGCAATTTTTTTGTATTTTCCTTTTTAGTTCTCGCCCCAAAATAATTATAAATATTTGCAGTTTGAGACACTCAATCAACCATTTTGATAAGCATAATTAATGCGGGATTAACTTTTCAGTTTGTTGGCGTCGAATCGCACAAATGTTGATATAATTTCCGTTTGACAAATCCATTTATCATGACGTCCCGGCATAAATAAATGTGAATAAATTTAAAGCCTCTCGTGATAGTAAAAATTATCAACAAAAGTGTAAAGATTTTTTTCTTTAGTATGTTTTTATTCCTGAAGTGTGGGACACGCAAAAAGGCGATCAATCGACTATGCAAATCAATGAAAAAATACAAATAAAGGAAATACGGAAATGCAAAAATGTTGACAGCGTATCTACGCATAGCTGTTGCTGTTGCATCTGGTTTTGTATCTTATTGATTGTTCAGTCATTTCCATATCCCCCTGCCCCGATCTGAAGCGATGAGGAAGTACGTGGCAGAGTCTCTGTCTCTGTCGCTGAATCATTCAGCTGATTGTCGCCCAAAAGGAGGCTTGTCACAGGACAGGAGAATATTTACATATTTCTTGCTCAATAATTAAATTATATATATGTATGGATATATATATTTTTTATGATGTGTTTTCGTCTTTTTATGCGTTTAATTTATGGGATATCTCGCAGTGTACTGAATTTTTACTTGTGGCCCAAACAAAGAGGGCTTACTGCCCGTCCGTTTTGTTTGCTTGAGTTGGCGTGAAAAAAATGTCATAATTACAAAAATAAATACACCAGTCTATACATATGAATGTACATATGTGTAAGTACATCAACAATAAACAATACACATATGTATTCATTTGCCAAAAACATCACAACACAAAAGCCACTTGAGATGTCTCTCAGAGTGTCTCAGCGTTGGGCATTGCCTGTACCCAAAAGTACTCTTCATTCTTCATTTATTTATAAACTTATTTGATTTATTGTCGCTGATCGCTCAGCAATCGATGAATCTTGAAGAGCAGCCATAAATACGTTTATTAAAGTGTGCCAAAATGAGAAATAATTCCAAATGCAGCTGCCAAAAATCCTCAATGCTCAATAAATTTTCTATATATATTTGTTTCGGGCTTACGGCTAAGGTTGAGTGATTTTCCCCATTACTAATGTACGCCTTGGATTTTCAAAATATTTACCAAATAATTTAAATAATACTCTTAGCAAAAATATTGAAGAAAACCCTTTTTGAATTTATTGTCGATAGAAGTAAAATATTTATCGAAATTTTAAAAATATGAGAAGTACGCAAATGCCTACCTATCGTATGGGCATGTGAACATCTCGCTTTCAAGCAACTCATTTTTAAGAGCATGTTCTATACGGAAAAGAGAAAATTTGATCTAGAATTGCGTTCAATTATTATTAATCAATAAACATTAACTATAACTGATTTACATATCCGTATTAATCGTTAGAAACTTCCTCTATGGCACACAAAATCAATCATAAATGTTCAGATATGCACATATATCACAGCTTATATGATCTCTGAATCAGGTTCTATAAAAGTAGATCTAGCAGATTGTTTCCTCCTGTGACTTCCATTCCCACTCCTCCCTCTCCTGCTGCTGTTGTCATAAATCACTGTTCATAACCGATTCAAATCATCGAATACTCGTAAATGTTGGTTATTGGAAGTGCCTGCTATTTCCGTTTTGCATATTGATTGCCCTCCCAGCCATTTGCCACTTGTGTCTCAAAGCGCCAGTGGAGGAGCCTGCCCGAGAATTCTATGGCGCGGCCCACCCATGTGATTTGGTTCCGTCTTTGCTATATGCTTTTCGAGGCACTTTAATTTATATTTCTAAATTGTTTTTTCTAAATCTATTCTCATTCACACATTGCGGAACCACAAAGTTGACGATTGATTGGGTTTGATTGAACGAAAGAGACATAGACAGAGACAGAGGCAGAGCTATGTCCGAGTAGTTATATGAGAGAGTGTAGCCGGCAAATCGGAGGCGGTACATTCCGAACTGGTTTTCGATTCCAAACAAAAGGCATAGCAAAAAACCGACCAACTTCCGCCATTCCGTACTCGCAAGAAATGTTTGTTTCTACTTACAAATATGAGTATCCTCCATAGAGACAGAGCAGAGATCGGTGAGATCTGTGAGAACCGAAGAAACCACAGAACCACAGAACAAATTTAATTGTTCATTCGAATGGGCGGACGCGAGAATAAGACACAAAGAAAAACAGAAAAACATCACTCCATGTACCGACTATTGAATACTTATTTTTACCATACATATATTTTGATATTGAAGAACCACCATATTTTCGGAATCAGTTCCTTTTTCGCTTAAACTTAGTCCTGAAGAGGAAAGAGTCTTGGCACCTGCCATGGTAGGGCAATCTGAGTCTGCCCACAGGGCATTAACATAGGAAATATACCCCTTTACAGGGGATACATAAAAAACAGATATCGATATCCATATCCCCCCAACCCCGACAGCATTCTTTTGAGGTTCACAGACAAACAGAAATCGACTCAAGTGTCACGGTTATGGATTATGTCATTCCGCTGTCCGCCCGCTCTCTGTTAACCGTTCACGCTCCACGTTCTACACTCCCCTTTCAGCCACCACTTTTGTCACTCCCCCATCCGTCTTTCTATCCACCCTCCTCTCGTCTGTCGTTCAATCTGTCGTCAGCAGCGGCTTTTGAGTGTCATTTGTTTTTAATTCTAAGGCGGGATTTCCATCGCCTCGCCATTTGTTCGCTCTTTTATTAATATCCAGAACAGTGCGTTACACAATTGTACGACCTTCGTAGACGGATCTTTTGGCTGGTATCGTTAGTGAATTATTATTTTCGTTAGGGAATTATGGCTAAAATCAAACCTCGAAAGTTTTGTAGCTATAATATTTCGTTTTAAATCGATAACGAAAAAAAAGTTAATTTTTGGCGTCACTCTTCCAGTTAATTGTCTCCCCCGCATAATACCTGCATAAAATATATAATATTTAATATAATATAAATATATCCCAGTTAATTGTCTCCCCCGCATAATACCTGCATAAAATATATCCCGAAGTCTATCTGGAATATCTGGAATTTTTGATATTTTTATAAGTGGTTACACGTTTGGCATAGTCCAGCGGCAGCAGCTGACTTTGAGCCAAGAACTTGTTTGGTTCGATTTTTTGTGGGGTTCTACAAATGTTTCTGTTTATATGTATGTATATTTTTGGGTGCGGAGTGTAGTGTATCTTTTACCTGTATTTCTGGGAACTCCATATCTCTAGGGGTGGCCTTTTTTTCGTATCTTATAGATAATGGAAGATTCGAATGGGAAATGTTGTAAAGAAATTTGAATGAATAACTTTCCTCTAAATATTTCCCTGAAATGGAAGACAGGAATAATACGCCTTTTTTTATGGAGTATTGGAAAGAAAACCCCTAGAGCCCCACCTTCTATTTTTCTCACCACTGAACACTCCCACGACCTGAGACCCAAAGCCCCACCCAAGCCTCGTGTGCAGCAGGCGCTGTCCGTTGAGGTGTAAACAGGTTAGTTAATGATCGAATGGGCAAACACGACCTGAGCAATGCGAGCACTCTAGACACAAAGTATCTGTCGGGTCTATTAATAAAGCCAAAGCCGTCATGTGGAACTTGGCCTAAACAGGCGACCGACCAGGCGGCGACAATCTGAAAGCTGATGCAATTGTTGATGCGGATACCGAAAAGGGAAATGCGAGCAGCTAGCCCAAACAAAACAGAAGTATCTCGTATCTTGCAGATACTGAATACTGAATACTGACTGCAGCACCAGCACCAGCAGTAAACAACAACAACAGTAGAAAATGTCAATTGGTTGTTGTGTTTTCTGCTGGTGTCTGTCTGTCTGACTGTCTGTCGACCACTTGACACTTTGGCTAATGACAACGCCCGCTGCAAAAACGGTAGCACTGTACGGCACACATGTAGATACATTTGTATCTTTACAGTTCAACGACTCCAAAAACGACCAGTTTTTTCGGTTTTCATTGCGGTTTGCTTTCGGTGCTTTTGCCACAAAACGGAGCATAAATCTAATTAATTATTGGAATAATTTCGGGTGACAGTTGACAACCCTTGAGGGTATCTATCTAGAGGAGAGTTGACAGCCGCCCTTCGGTGCCTTGAGAGGATTTTTGGGGCATCAGAAATGTATCGGTAAAAAAATGGACAATTGTTTGTTCAGCAGTTTTGAGCGAGAATCAACAGATGCAACAGTATATAATCGTATAAAATATATGTCCATCTAGATCTTGTTTGCCGCTTTATTTCACCTAATGTTGCAAATAGCTTCAGCACAACGTCAGATGAAGATTGTTTACACATACAGTGCACACACGCGATGTATCCGATCCGCCAATTGTCGGGTATCGTGTCTCTTGTGTGTGTAGATACATTTGTATCTTTTTGCTGTATCCATTGTTGAGGCTTGCCATCTGACGGAGTGGCACCTCGTTTATTTATATCCATGTTTTCTGTTGCATGTTCGTCTCTGCTTCTGCTTCTGCTACTGCTCTGCTACTGCCTCTCTTCTCTTCCTCTGCTTTTTCGCATTTCATTTCATTTGGCCCCATAACGTGTGCACCTACTACTGCATGCGTCTGCGTATGTGTATGAGATACATGTGTATACTTTTGTTAGCTTCTTTCGGAAAACGAAAGTGCAATTTAATGGATGATCTGCCGCCACTCTGGACGAAAGTTGGCTTACATTTTTTAATGATTTGGGTTTATAGCCCACTTAAAGTGGTTGCTATTGGAGCGTGGGCTCTTTTAATGGGGAATCCTGTTAAAAGTAGCATTATCGATAACTTTACAATCAGTTATTGTACTCAACAGTCGATTATTGAGTATCGATTATTGAACTAATTTTTTTGACATTCAAATAAACCAGAAATGATGGATTATTATGTTCAATAATCCATTTTGTGCTTAAAACTTCCACTGATTGAATCGACACATATTTCGAACTCCGATCTTCTTGACTTATCAGCTATGCAGGTTCTGTTTATAGGATTTCGCCCGAGATCATAAACCTAAAGCTGAAAAATTAACCACTTAACGAGGGCTATAAATCAAAACCAATCGACAGTTTAACTGTCGCTTGCTTGAAGGCCACACAAATTGTAGAATTCCGGTGCAATCATTATGATTGTTCAGTCCATTGATTGTTCTGTTTCCTTCCTTTGACTCTATTTTAAAATACGACTTTTCTGCCTCTCTGTTTGCTTGTTTTTTAATCGGAATATGGAAAATTTTTCACATTTAATGAACGATGACCACATCGTTCCCTCGTCCACACAATCCCTCGATTTATCTGTGTATTTTTTCAATGGACCTTGCAGTGCATTGCAAATCGTAGCTGCAACTGCAACACAAGGCAGAGAGTCTGTGGCTCCAGTGGATCACAGTGATGTTTGTATTCGTATGCATACATACATACTATATGTATAGATATATTGTTAGACCATCTTCAGAAGTTCAGAGTTCCCCCAGAAGTGATGGGAAAAATCCATTATTATGGTGCAACCATTTAAATTCTTTTTCTTTGAGTATACTTTTGGATCAATCAGCATTTCAGATTACATTTATTTTCTATCTATCTATTTCCCGGTAAGGGGTATCTTCATGTCGAACTACTACGACTTCGTCTAGCATTTGTGCTGTCGTTGGCTTCTGATGCCATTTTAAGTATTGGAAACCCAACAGATACGAGTACCGTACCCCCTTCAAAGATGTATTTATATGCCACACTGAAATCTCCTCCTCTCCATCCTCCGCCTCCCCCGTTCCCATAGAAAACGCATCGAACGACAGCTCTCGTGCGGACTGCCACTGCGATTGGGACCTTATCAGGCCGACAATTGCTTATCACGTGCTGTAGTTTTCCACTCTTGTGAGTTTTGCATTGGAAAATTTTCCATTTTCCACACATTTTCCATGGGAATGGAATCGAATCGGTTCGGTTCGGTTCGAAAGAAAGAGAGATGAATAACCTCCCGAATGAACTGAAATACGATTACTAGGCCAAACAGTCTAATGTTTGTCTTTATTCGCTTGATATGCCATGACATTGACACAGTGAGGAGTGAGGCTCCCCCGAAATTGAGAGCTTTATTCATTTATGCGGCGGGACATTGCACAATTGATCGACTGACGACCCCATAAATATGCGGACTCTTTGAATATGAATTGTGGAGATGGCCAAGAGCAAGAGCGAGACCCAGAGACAGAGCCGCCTCTGGATTACGTGAAGCGTGAACTTTTATCATTTTTACTGCACTTCATGACCGTCCATCGTTCCGTTCCGGCTTACAGTGTAAACGCCTTGGACCGAACGGAGCACGACCGGTTGTGGTCGTTACCTTTTATACCCGTACTCGAAGAGTAATAGGGTATATTGTATTTGTGGTAAAAGTGGATGTGTGTAACATAGAGAAGGAGTCATTTCCGACCATATAAAGTATATATATTCTTGATCAGCATCAATAGCCGAGTCGATATAGCCCTGTCTGTCCGTCCGTCTGTCCGTCTGTCCGTCTGTCCGTCTGTCCGTCCGTCCGTCCGTCCGTCTTGTTTGTCGCCCATTGCTCGAAGGCTATAAGAGCTAGAGCAACCAAACTTTTTATCCAGTCTGATGTGATATCTCACTCCTAGAAAAGTGTTTCAAAATTTCGCCCCGCCCACTTCCGCCCCCACAAAGGGCGCACATCTGTGGCGGCCACAATTTTGAAAATAACAAAAACTAAAATGCAGAATCATAGAGACAGCCCATATCTATCAGGGGCCCAAATCTGAATCGGATCGGATCATTAATATAGCCACAATAGACAAAAACATACGCAAAAACTTCGCTCCATCCCTTTCGCACTCACACAAAAATCGAGTAATTTTGGTTTTTCGTATAAATGAGCGCCTCGATCTCAGAGACTATAAGAGCTAGAACAACCAAATTTTTGCCTAGACTCCTGTGATATCGCTTCAGTGCAAGTTTATTTCAAAACTTTGGCACGCCCACTCCCGCCACCCCAAAAGACGAAAATCCACAATTTTGCAGATAGAAAAAAAACCAAAAATGCAGTATCGTAGAAAATGACCATATCTACAAAATTCCCGAATTTGGTTCAGATCGGATCATTATTGTAGCCACAATGATCAAATGAATTTTCAGCAGCAGTTCCCCCCCCCTCCTCTTGCAGCGTAAGTCAATTATGGGGATGATTGTCACTGCATATTCTCTCACACGCACACTCACGCTCAAACATGCTGCCTCGTGCGGTGTACGTGTGTTGTTGTGAGAACTTGATGTATATGTAGATGACAGATGCAGCAAGCAAATGTTAAATGTAATATGTAAGAAACTGATACAACATTTGAAAATTCCACATAAATTACATGTGTACTGACTGAGTACGGGTATAAAAAGTAGAGTCGCGTTCACAGCGACTCCATACGTTCTTTCTCGTTTTGTATGAATTTTTAGTTTCAAGGTTTACCTTTTTTTATGGGACATCAGCGCTACTATATTCAAATTGCTTGCTTCCTATATGGATGGATGGTGGAATCAGATCAAGATCCAGGGTCCCTCCCCTCCCTGGAAGTGCTTTCAATGTTAGTTTTGTGAAGTGTTTTGTCGCTTCTCCAGAGATAATACCAGGGACATGCACATGTAAGACCCGCCCACTTATGTGCTCTTAAGAGGGGATCTAATCATTGGAACTACGGCCAATACTTGAGGCATGGACAGACAAGTCCCACAAAACTTGACACTCGATCCAAAGCGAGAAACGAGAGGCGAGACCCGCGCTTGTCAGCTGTCGCTTGTCGAGAGGAGTCTAATGACCTAAGCCGACAATTAGCCGCCTTTCTCCTCCCTCGATTGCCTCGATTCTCCGATTTTTTTCGCAGCATTAACTATAATTTAGATGAGCTTGCTAAGATATCTGGTAAACGTAGGACTTGGCAACCAATTTAGATAAACGGAAAGAGGTAGACTCTGGAACGGAAGTGTCGGTTACCCTAAGAGATACAATTTATATGATAATTTTAATGAATAGTTATAAATATCCCAAAAGAAATCTCTTTGGAGCTCGCCTTTTGTATCTGTGAAAGAGATCATACTTCTATGAAATTTCATGAAGTTTTTGTTGGAATATCTTTAAAAACATGAAAGAGGTTCCAAAAGAAAGAAAGTACTCGTATCTATAGAGTGTTTCAGTGAAATACCTTAAGAACAAAAGCTCCTAGCAAACCTCTCTGCAAAGCCTCTAATACCCTACCTCTTCAAGGGTATAATTGGCCTGAAGCTCAATCTCAAAGATCTCGCGAACAAAACGTGGGAATTGAAAATTTATACACACGACTGTGGCGTGGCGTTTAATCTGGCGTTAAATTGTGGCATCTGACAACTGTTTAGAGATGTATCTGTATCTTTCTGTACGTACATACTATATGTATGTGCCGGAGTACAAACATCTGTAGAGACGCCCCTTAAATCACTTCTCGCTGTCGTATCTATTGTTCTTTACTTTTCGTGCGAGACTATAGACACGAGATACATTTGTAAGCCAAGTTCTAGGGCGGGAAACACTTTCAGTTTCGCAGCAAAGTCCGCGATTCTCAGTCAGTCAGCGTCATCGTCATCGTATAATCATCATGTGTTGTTCATTGAATCTTTCGTGCTGGTTTCTGTAATAAGCCACGGCTCTGACACCCTTCCCTTCACCGCCCTGCCAGCCTCTGCACCTACAGGCCCTGTATGTCGCGTCGATTGTTGTCGTAGGTTGTGTTTTCTATCTCTGTATCTCCCATTGTTATTGGCCCCGCAAAAAGGGACGACTCATACGAGTCTGCGTACGTACGACTATGATGTCATGAAGTTTTCCATTTAATTTGCATTATTAACTTTTTAACATTTTTGTTGTGGCTGTAGATGTGGATCCCACTTACCATCCTCTGTTCCCCTGCTAATGGAGCGGCTAATATATCATTATTTTAAGCGTAATATTGTGCAATATTTAGTTGGGGGATAAAAGTGAGAGGATTGTTGCTACAATGAGTATGAGTTTTTCGCAGCTCTATGAACCAAGGAACCAATGGAATTTGTACAAATTGTTCTTTAGAGTGTTTAGAGATCCACCTAAGATCTTACCGATAGGGTTGTTCGTTGTTTGTGTTTGAAAGTTCCGCTTGCACCTATATTTCGATTTTTCTCGAAATAAGAAGAATAGTAAGAAGTTATTTCGTACAGATCCTTTGAAAAAGTCTTGCCTTCCAAAAGATCAATTGTTTAAAGTTGAAATCACTTCAGTTGTGGTTCCTCCTTCTCAATCAGTAAAAGTATCTATGTATCGCTGTCTGAATATGCAAGATTCCCTGCTTCTAAGATTCTCCTTTCTCCCTTTCAACTTGTGATACCCCCCTGATTACCTTTGATCCCAGTGACAAGCCCCATTTGATGGATAGACTCTCGCGCGCCATCGTTGCACTTATGAGTAGATATTCCAAGGGAGATATCGCTGTGGGTTGGCTTTGGCTTTTGTTGTCAACGCCCGCCCCGACAATGACAACAACAACGACAATTGTTACAGTCGTTCCAGTCGACCGACAACGGCCTGCTAATTACCCCGCTAATGTTCGGTTCAATGGGGTTCATTGAAAGTAAAAGTTTTGCAACCACAGTAACAGAGAGTGTGAGAGAGAGAGAGACAACAATTGGAGCGCAGCAATTAGCAGAGATATCGATAATTATCGATAATTAATCGAATAAAAAACAATATTTGCAGCGCATAACGGTAAACCCTCACTCCCCCCATTAAGCGAGTGAAACCAGAACCGATAAACGGTATCCGATTTTCGATATCCGATAGCCACAACATGAGCATCATCGATAACGGAAAGTATCGCCTGCGCAAAGACTGGGCCAGCGCCTCGATACCATCGTTGGTGAACATCGACGAGCACGAAGGCGATGCCGCAGACGAGAGCAGCCTGAACATCACAGCCCCACTGCCGCCCCAAAAGCCGCCGCGACGCAGTTCCCTGGCGCTGGGCCTCTTCTCGGGCCTCAAATCGGACAAAAGTCAAAAGAGACGCAGCTCCATTGCAGTCTCTTTTCTACGTCGCGATAGCAGTAAGGTAAGGATCCTTTACCCAAATAACTAAGATCAGTAGTATCTATAGCACAGATATTTTTGTCTCTCTTTGCCAGAACTCTACCAAAGACTCGTATGAATCGGCTGTGCGCAGCGAGAAGAGCGACGGCAGTGGCACACCCACCAACAGTCCCGAGATCCCTGTCTACAGCTCGGAGGAAAATATACGCGCAAGCTCACCTAATGACCCCGGCAAACAGACATATTTCGAGGATGGCAGCCAGACGCCCCGTCCTGTGCTCCAGGGCCTGAACTCCTCCTATGAGGCGGCTCCCCAGCGTCGTCGTCGCAGCTCCCTGCAGACGAAACTTGATCGCCATCGGCGCAAGAAGATGGAGTACATCAATCAGCGGAGCCTCGACTCCACGGCGGGCATGACATACAGCGAGTCCCACAGCGACCTCACGAACGATAGTAGCGCTGCCCGGCATGCCGACGACGAGGAGGAGAACGAGGACGATGATATCATTGATCCCCGCGAGCATGGGGAGTACTTTCCGCGTGAGAAGCGACACTCCTGGTGGAATATATTTGTGCCAGATAATTTCAAAAACAGGTTCGTCCGAGACTCTCTTCGACTCTCTTCTCCCCCTCGTGTTTAACAAACGCCATGCCTTGCCTTGCCTTTCCACGTGACTAAACAAATAAAAGCTGCATCCGATTGCGGAGAATCCCTTCCCCAGCAAATGTCCCTTGCGAATGCAAATGTTTAACTAACAAATGTCGAAACTTGTGATTAATTTGATGGCATGAAACACACCCTAAACACTCACTCGAAAGATACAGTCAAATGGATTCGATTCCAAAGAATACGAAAAGTTCCTGCTGTGAGGGCAATCGTTGAGGCTTATTTCTGGTTTATTTCGTTACAAAAATTTGGCAAATGTCCATTCATCATGTTAGGACTTTGAGGTTGAGTGGACCAGGCGACTTGTTGCGACTGAGGGGCGCAACTGCATGACGCGCGTCATGTTTAATATGCTCGAATTTTCGGCCATTTATGAAATTTTTAAGGTTTGAAATTTTTGAAGAAAAAAGGAGTTAATATTTTGATTTTAAACAAGATTGAAACTCTTAAAACCGACTCTTTAAATGGGGAATAAGAAAGAAAGGGGAAGGTTGGGAATCATACATAATTGGTCCATATTTACACCCACTACTATGTAACCCTTTTTTTGGGGGTTACAAAATGTCTGTTTTGGAAAATAGTTTTTTTAAGGTTACTCTTATCATTTCTGCAATTTTTCTCAACGTTTTTTCCTTCCGAATGAGTAATACACTAATTTCATCAGTGATAAGAAACCTCAGAAGCCATGAAAACATTTTAAGATTTAAACAGCTTTAAATACTTTTACTTTTATCAGTAAAAAGCTTTTAAAACAAAGTTTGTGGTTTTGTATACTGAGGAAAAGTGTTTCCTACAAAGATTTTGAGTGCAAAGCCACACTGAGAGAGAGCGAAAGACAAGAACCAATAAAGATGCAGAGTGTAAGGAGACAAACACAAAAGAAATCTATAGGAATTAGTGTTATTTCAGTAGCAAAAAAAAGTACGATTCATGGCATTCCCAGGGCTTATTCCTCTCTTCTGCCATAGATTGACCTTCAGCCGTGTATCGTACGTGACCCCGACCTCGACCTCACGTTGCCAAGTCATTCGATCAGACGACGCCCCCGACTCTGTGGTTCGATCTCTTTTTAGCCTTCGGGGGTATGCGTACGCCACCTCGCAGGCAATTAGCGGTGTGTCTATCATACGAGTATCATTCGAAATAAGCCTCATTATCCGAGTAGATATTATTATAATAATAATTATACACAAAATCCTAGCCCCCAGGGCCCCAAAAGTCAATTAACAATCCCATCATAAAACATAATATGATACTCTCTCCCTCTCTCTCTCTCTTCTAACAATCTCTGATCATTCCCGCATCCTGCATGATGTTTTCTTTGTTTTACTTCTGAGTTATTTGTTTGTTTTATTTGTCTTTTTGTGTACTCGTAATTTTTGCTTCCTTAAAAAACCAATACAACCTTTTATCTTACTTTTAATTACCATAATTTCTCCTTTTTTCGGAACTCTCGTACCGTACATATCGTATTTTCATGTCACAGTTTGCTCATGTCTCGATTTTTGATATCAATTTCTCGATTAAGTATATCGTATATTGTTTTGCATTTTTAATTATTTTCTTGTTTATTTGCTGATTGTTTTGTTTTCTGTATGTTTCTGTTTCTGTTTGCTTGCTTAATTAAAAACGAGAAACAATGGGGAAATTCTCTGCGCCTCCTTCTCCCCCCATCACTCTCTCTCTCTCGCTCTCTTTCAGTGTGGCTTAACATCAAAGAGTGAGATTTCATGAAAAATGGGAAAAATATTCCATGAACCAATAATCAAAAGATTTATTCTAATTGAAAACCCGCATTTCACCACGACCAAAGGCAAATGGAAAATTGTTTCTTGAACTTTGTTCCATATTTTAATTAAAAGAAAGAGAAATACAATGAAGCCTCTGGCATTCCGACTGGCCCATGCAAATTAGTTATTGATGATAGTTCATTGATAAAGATTATCATCTGGAAATCATACATACATACATACATATGTATACAAATATCTTGATCAGGTTTCATTCCTCTTTTTATGTAAGAGAGCTTTGGTCTACTCGCATTGTCGCATGCCGCACTTTACAATTTTCAATGTCAATTAAAGTTGTGGCAACGAATTAATGGATCGCTGTACACAACACAACTATCTGGGAATTGTCCAGCGACAGCGACAACGACAATAACACTAATTGACGATACTATTTGCTGATGCCCCCAAGTGTGCCCCCAATCGCAGGTCTACGAGTAGTACGTACTATACTGATTCGAATATACTCGTAGTTTGAGGTTTCTTTAACTGGGAAATCATCACGTTTTTATGGCACGCGACATGGCAGTGAATACTGGAGGGCATTTATGATGGCCGGGGCATTATTATGAGCATGAATTCCTCCCTTTAGCAGAATGGCTTAGGAGTAGCAGGTTGGGTTTTCATCTACTCGTCAAATGTTTCTGCATACAATTTATTAAGATTTTGACTTAACGAATTCACATTTCAAGGTCGTCTTAAGATCTATTCATCTCAATTTGTAAGCTCATATGAATCTCCATTGATTTCCACTTTGAAGCTATACAAAATAATATTCAAATCATTAGATTCGATTGGATCACTCAGATAATGCACACCCAACAATGGACTTATGGTTCCTTTTGGTTCATTTATGGCTTGAATGCTCGGCTCGGGCAAAAAAACCCAAATGCTCGAAAAGACACACTTGAAATTGTTAATTAAGCTTTTGTGGCCCCCAAACAAACAGACAGCCCCTCCCTGACCACAGCCCCTAGGCATCCGTATCGACACCTCCATTTCCAGCTTCGTGTGTGGATCTCACGTGAGTGTTTGCACAGTTTGGCGACGTGTCGTCTTCCCCGCACATGGCTTTTGGGGATAGCTTCTGTTTCTCCCATTCGCCGACACTCTGTCTTCTCTGGGGGTTCTATTTCTATCTGCCTGTCTGTTAGTTTTCCTAATGAAAGATGCCCAGTGGCAGGGCTGGGGGCGGGTCTGCCTGCCTGCAGTGCTCGGTAGTTGCTTAAATACTAACAACAATTTAAGTAAATATTTAAGCAGCTTATATGCAATGTGTATGATGCGTATGCAAATATCATAAATCGTCAGAGAAGTCACAGTACTTTTGACTCTGATAGATACTGTGTGTCCACAAGTAGAAGGTCTAAAATGTGGAGAGTACTTGGGTAAAACTCTTTCCATTTGAGAAGTGAGTGTATTAGTACTTAGCAAAGAGTAAAGGTCACAGAAATAAGAAGATATCAATTATGAAAACATTTCTAAAAGCTAAAATTGTTAACATTATTGAGGGAAAGCTTCCAATCTGTATCCAATAACTCTCATTGCTCCCACACGATGCGGCACACAGATGTTCCACTCGAGACGAACAAGCGAAGAGAATTCCCATGAATAGTACAACCACAATATACATAGCGTGTGCGTGATGTTTCACTAATATGAGCTTTTGGTATTGCCGTTATTTTTGTTGCTCCCAATATTTTGCTAAGAAAATTTCTAGTACTTTTCCTATGGTTAACCCTCAAAGTGTCTCTTCAGTGGAAAAAAAACATTTTAAAAGAATGAATCTTAAGTTGCCACACTTGCACACTTATTATATTTGATAACAAAAACCATCGAAGTGATAATATTGATTGGTTCAAGGCAAATCAAGTGTCAGGACAGAGAAATTATACTTGAGAATATTAGGAAATCAATGTAGCAATCAGAGGAGAGGAGAGATTATCAGGAGAGATAAACGAGAATCAGAACAATGACAAAATTGCCTATAATGAGAGAAAGAGGGATTGAAGATAGTAAAGTCTACCCGTACTTGCAACATCTACTATGATTATTTTTGACTCATTCCTACTGTAAATATCATATTTTCTAATCTTTGTAACTCAATTCGTGTGATTCACGGCCCTCTTTTAGATGCTTTAAATTTAAAAAAAGAATTCATGTGAAACATGACCCATATCTGACAGATAAAATCCTCTTTGGAAGTCAACAAATGTCAGCTTTACACTTGAAAGTGTCTTAATATCAAAATAAATGCTAAAAGCACTTAAACTTATCAATAATACGTACAAGAAAACACACCTACTTACATATATGTACATACATATGTAGTATGGGAAACCCTAGAAGACTTTTCAGTATTATATGCAGCAGTACTTACCCTGCCGCTGGCCAATATCTCTCTCTTTCGCGTAGTTCCCTCTTTTTCGAACACAATATTTGTGACAGGCACTTGGAAAATATTATAGCTGGAAAGTATTCTTTATGGTACTGTGCGACGCCAATGGTCTATAATCGTATGATTTACGGTGAGGTGGGGTGGCAAAAGAGCCAGAGCTGGAATATTGGATGGGCTAGAAGCCCATGGAATACGAGTAGAGGTTCGTGTTCCCGTATCAGCATCTATCTCTCTTTATGGGCCATTGGAATCGAACAGCCAATTGAGCCATAATTCACTCCCTAGAACCACACATCATATACCATATTTTAGGAGTATTTATACCCAGTACTCAAAGAGTGCAGGGGCATATTAAAATGATGATCATATGCAGTAGATTGCAAGAATCGTACTTTTCCATCGTTGCAATCTTTGAACACCTGGCTTTCGAACACCATTAATGAATAGAAGCAACGCAGTTTCGATAACTAGGTATTAACGTTTCGACTGGTTTTCTTCTACTATTTGTTTACAATTTAAAAAATACAATGTGTTTGCTTTTCTGTGGTTCAATTCGCGAATGGAAATGGGAAGGGGGAACAGGTTTATCGGTTGATGTAATCCTATGGGTTCACTTGCGTATGTGTGTTGTAGAGAAATGCACTATACTATAGAGAAATTGATTACCCTAACCGACAGACAAGGACTTGACATATTCTTAAACCTGGCAGCAGATCCATTAATATACACAACAAGCTAATATATTTATAAAGAAATGTAATAGCACAGACACCTGACTGGTTACCTGATTGGATGATTGATCGCCAGAGCATCGATTAGTTGGTGGCTATACACAATATTTATGCAAATATATTTGCAAACTTTAGATGCGATTATTATGGTGATCAAAAAGAAAGTTTACAATAGATATTTAATGATAAATCTAGGAAGGTATCCACGTTCTTATGCAAATTAAATGAGATCTATATCGAAGATTCGTTTATAATGAAAAGTTTAGAATCAAAAGGAGGCATTTTGACATTTGAAAGATTGATTTATAGAAGAGAATGTTTGTAATCTCCACATACTAGTAGAGGACTGTTAAGAAATCAAACTATTGGAAGCTTTATAGATATTTGTGCTAAGGCACAAATTCATTTTCCATACCAACTTCCACACCGTAATCCATTCTTTACCTTCCTAATTATATCTACCAGCGTACCCATATCTATTTCCCTCCCCATATCAAAGCATCTTCTGTTCTTCCACTCCAAAATCCATGCAAATATTTAAAGGAATATCTAAATACGAGTATTTACATATAGCATGTACTATAAATTCAAATGTCGCAGCAGATAAGAAACGGTGGAAGAGGTAACCCAAAAGCAGATATTATTGCAATCTTTGCAAAGAGAATGAGAGAATATCAGGTTCCACAAAATCCCAAGAGCTTGGGTTCCAAATGGAAATTGAAATGGAAATGTACATATAGTAAATGGAGTGAAGATGTGTGTGGATCGTCGTTTGGGTCTCGGTCTCCGAGTCCGAATGATTACGTGCGTGTGTGCGCAAAGTCCACAATGGCATTTTATTGCGCTTGGCTGATTTGATAAATATATATATACATATATCATCTGTACATATATATAAATTAATGTCACACAAACAGAACAGAACACTCTCTTTGTAAGCAGAAGGGGCCAGAGAACACACAAACACAAGCATATCCAATATGATAACATCCCCCATATATGCCATTAACAAATGACAGAATCCCAGAGACCCCAGACCGCAGAGAACTTCTGCTCGACAGAACCCATGGGATCACTTTTGTCAGTTGGAAATGGAACTGTCGCGTAGCGAGACATTTGATCTGTTCTCCGTTCTGTGGTGATCCGTTCCGTTCTCTCCCGTTCTCCGTCGATCGAAAAATTACAATTTTATGCAAATCGAAAGTGTTTTGAAAACTGGATTCCATTCCACAAAAACGTTCCACTCCTTCTGTGTGTGTGTGTGTGTGTCTGTGTTAATTATAATTCATAATTTATATCAAAATACAAATACAAATTGCTCAAATATTTATTACAAAATAAGTGGCAGAAGCCACTCGGAGCTTATTGAATTATATATTTATAATGTTTAAATGTTAAATGAAGTCTTTAACAACAAATTAAATGACAATTTCTTGGATGGGGGGAAAAAGGAGACGGAAAAGTGTGTGTCATTCGTGACTTGAAAATCAAATACATAATGATGCAAATGTTGAAAACAGATTGTCAATGTCAAAGATTGTCTTAAGCATATTTCTCTTTTGAAAATGAAAGATTCAATATCTTTAGGGGTTTCTTTATTTCTCTTCGATTCAAGTTCTGTAACATTTCCCTGTACATTACCTTTCAAAGAACTTTTCTCTCACTATTAGCCTTACGTATCTGCCGTAAATCATCCAAATAATTCGATTTCCTAATGAAATTTGCATTCATTTCAATTAGTTTCCTCGCTGTTTTCGCTTTGTATTCGGTCGGGTGTTTTCCACTGACTGATAAGGCGGTGGGCTGGTTCTTATCTTAATTTTACGTAAAGCGAATTTCAATTTAAATGAAAGATAACGCTTGTTGGCGCCTTTCCTCTGCCGCCCCTCCTGTCCGTTTCAGTTTGTGTAAATATTTTGAGTTTTAGGCAACACAAAAACTGGTTTCCAAAATACGCAAATGTTGCTTTCATTCCCTTTTCTGATGGAATTTACAAACGTGAAGGTCAGCAAATAAATATAAACAATATAAAACATTTTTAAATGCTGAAAATCTTTTGTTCTATCGAGGGAACACCATCAAAGGGGCTCGTCTGTCGATCGGAAGATCTTCCGAAGATCTTCTTTAGTCAGCAACAAGCTGCTAATTTCTCAGAGATCCCACAGATCGATTCCCCACCAAACACCATATTAGAGTCCATCTGCTAAATGCCAGAGCAAACACAGAGATCTCCAAACTCAAACTCAAACTAGATTTTATGAATTATAATTTGATCAAACGAGTTGTGGCATTCTGATGAGGATGGGAAAGATACATATTGTATGTGTGTTCATTCAGGATCCCACGACCTGAAGAGACATTACAAAAAGTCACTTGAAAAATCTATTAATTGTTCCGAAAGATTGCTGTATCAGTATAATAAATGTGCAACATACTTCCATGACTAAGACAGTTGTTGTAGAGAATTTAAATATTTACCCAAGATATATCAAGATAATGTTAATGATAGTAGCACCAGGTAGCAGCAGAGGGAGCTACCTACCTACCTCTTTCTTTCTCTAACCTTAACCCAAATGTCTGCTTCATTTTGTTGATTTTGCTTCGCTGTCTTTTGCCTTTGGGGTAGGATTAATTTCAAGTGCAGATTGAATAATGAATGACCTCCTCGCCCCAAACACCAGGGGGGTTTGATGAATAATTTGTGTGAATGTTTGTTGAATCAATGAGCACAAAAGACCATCGGAAGATGGAACAAAAGATTAAAGAGATTTCAAAGGAAGTTATATGGGTATAAAGGGAATTATAAAAGGTATATACTTAGATATAGGAATAGATAGACAGGAATATATGTATATAAATGGGTAGGCAGATATAGGTAGATAGTTAGGTTTAGATATCTGATCTACCAATTGTCATATGTCTGCCACCCCTTAAAGCAAACATCACGTGCGCTCCATCGTTGGCCCTCGCATGTCTATGTGGCATGGCACACGTTTCGCTCTCTAGCCAAAAGTGTCCCAAAATCCAATTAACCTTTTTCTTTTGTCGTTAAGAGTTGGTAGCAAGCAGAAGGCACAGTCATAGCCACATAGCCAGAGCAAATACAAACAACATTTTGCCCACATTTTTTCGCTTCTGTTTTCTGCTCTTTTTTTTAAGTAAGCGAAAGGCCACTCAAACAAAAGATAACAATGCGGCATAAAAATTCTAATTATGAGCTTGGAAAATAGCACAAAAAAAAAGAGAAGAGACTGAATTTAAATAATATTGTTATCACAAAGTCAGCGAATCAAAGACGGAATTAATATCTTTTGGAGTACGAAAAGACGGCACGTGATGCCACGGAAGACAAGTGCTGCAGTCTCTTTCTGTCTCTCTTGATAAGAAATTGTTGACTTTGAGGTTCGTTTTGTTTGTGTTTCCCAGCTACCAGTTACCAGCAGCTACTGGTGGGGCAGGCGGCTCCACCCGTGGGGCCCTGCTCTGACAAGTCAATTAATTTTGTCATCAATATTTCCCACACGAAAACTACCGCCAAATGACAGCCAAATTGAATCATTAAAAGTCAACAGAGTGTCGGAATCGAATGAGTTTATCTTTTTGCTTGTTTTACTTCGATTCCTCATCTGTCGCCCCATCCTCAGGGAATGTGTGAGGGGGGGCGTATGATTGATCGGCCTAAACACGCATCAATTTCCTTCTCCTGGAGCTATCTATAATAGGGATTTGTTATCCAAGAAATTGCATTTAATTTGAGTGTATCTATCAGTATGAAATGAATCTAACTAAGGGCGTATCTTTCAGGTGAAGTCTTGTGTAATGAAAGTAATGAAAAGACAATTTATTTATTAAAGTTTTCAACAATTACAACATGCAAAACGTTGTAATTACCTCACAATATTATTGGTAAGCCCACTACTGGAAGAATCAACTTAAGCTATAAGTTCTCTACACTTCTCTTTTCTCCTACTCTTTCTCGTTCTCTTTTCCGGATTGCCAAACATATCGTTCTGTTTTTTTATGATCTTGGTAAAACAAATATCTGACCATTTGCCCTCTGCATTTATTTACTCGTATCTTTATGGGGGGGGGAGCGCTAAAAATATACTCGAACAACGATTAGATGCTGAACGTTTTTGTCAGCCGACTTTGTGGGAATGTCAATACAATACTATATGTACATACATATATCACAGACCCATGTAGGTGATAAGGGAACCTGGGTTCGTTTAGCTCTGGAATGGGGTCAAATGGGTTGTAAAATTTGTGGGTTTATTTCCCTTCTGAACGAAGGACAAATAATAATCACTCTAAAGCTGACTATTCAGAATAAAATTTCCCATAGCAATTTAGATGGATTGAATTGGAAATGGATGGATTGCTCCCATTTGTAGCATAGAAATGATCTCAGAATGGAAGCTTAGCATCCACTTCTGTAAAGCTTGCAATCCATGAAATATGATTCCCATTTCCACACGCATGACCATGATCCCACGCACGTAGGCAAGCGGCGCGACCTCTTGCTCCCTCTTGCTTCCTCTCCTCCTGTCCTTCTCTTCATGGCTCTCCGCTTCTTTCTTCTTTTGTTTGTTCATTGAGTTTGGACTTGCCGTTCCGGTCATTTTTGGGTCAATGTCAAACCTGAATCCAATACATTCCCAATTTACAATGGACAACAAACAAAAAACTTTCATTGCAAGCAAGCTACATAAAATCAAATTAATTATTGGAAAATTATTATAATTAATTGAACGCATACGTACAACAATAATAATGTTTAAATTTAATTAAAATCAAGTGATATATGTACATCCATGACAATTAATTAGCATCAAAAAGTATAGATAACTATCATTTACAATGCATCAATCATAATAATGAATTGCATTTTGACTATTTCAGAATTCTATTTCAATTAAAGAGACTTTTAATGCTAATATTTCATTAAGTCTATTTAACGGTTATAAAACCATGAAATGAAAGAAATTAATCAAATAAAACAATAGAATATAAGTTGCATCAATTTTAACTAAACTAAAATGCATTTAACTAAATATTTATTGATAATATTCGCATAAAAACTGCTCCCATATATCATTCCATAAATTTCTTCGACACCTACTTATACACAATTTTCTACGAGTACGATTATATGATATTAGTCTCGTGCATACGATGTATCCGTATATGACTCTCCCCTGAAATTGCCCCAAATTAAGATAAAGTGTCTGGCAGCCCATATGGTTTTTCGGTTCCCATGGAGTGTATCTCGAATGTTCTTCTGTTCACCTCTAAAATGCAATCTATTATAATGTTTGCGCAATCTATTCTGCATTTTGTGTGTACTCTTGAGGGGATTTTTGTGTGCCACTTATATTTATATCGATGAAGGATCATAAAATGTCTTGGTATTCAATACATTAAAGTATTTCGGAATCAAAATTGGAATTGAAATAAATATTTACCAAAGACATTTTTGTAGATCTAATTGAATTGAAAGTGAGATTTTCATTAATCTTTTAGGTCTCTCTCTTAACTGATTATCTGATATGTTAAGAAGCTACATCTATATAGAACTATGTATATCTTTAATTTGTATTTTTATTGCCCTAATCTAGCGATTTACCTTCCGTTTTTTAAGGAACGTGACATTTCCATAGCAATTAGTTTTCAAAGTAAACTTGACCACGTGCGCGAATACGATACATATATTATATGTACCCCTATATGTACTACAAGGGGTACAGACATATACTATATATGTGTATATATTTTGTAAATAGAGATCCCCGATTAGTGGTTTTCAGTGGGCTACGGTGATTCGTATCCCCTCTACTACGTGTGCATTCCACAAATTGGCGTTTGTTAAACCCAGAGATACGATTGTATTTTCGATTTTTCCATTTCGTAATTATCTTTTAATTTACTTTATGATTTTCTCCACCCCCGTTTTCTTTTCTTCTCGTTTCCATTATGTCCCGTATTGTTTTTTGGCACAATTTTCACATTTAATTGGCTCCTGATGTGCCAGGTCACGTAGGGCTAGTCAAGATGTTTCCAGTTTGTCACGCAGTGTTGACAATTTAGCGATACCCGTTCGCAGGTAAGTTGCAACTAACAATTCCACATAGATACACACACGCATACACCCCACACATACTATACACCCATACACATATGCACACACATAGACCAATGCAAATGAGGCAGCGCCATAGAAGAAACCCCTTGAATCTTGAATGCAACTCTGCCTGACATACATATGTACAATATTTATCCTATATAGTGTATATTAATATCTCTGTTGAATGTTGCATGGCCTGACCTAATAGCACTCTTACTTATAGCATGCTCTCACACACACATTATTATACATAAATTCTACTCATCTATGTACATGCATATGTATATTTGATCAATAATTTTACCATATATATTTTCAAAGCAAACTTTTCAGCCAATTGTGAGCCATAACCGATGAGCATTTAAACAATTTACAGCCGAATAAAATAACACATAATAAATATTACCTAAATAAATAAACCAAGTCAGAAGGAACGACAAATATTGATAATTTATAGAGTGGGAGAGTGAGGCAAGTGTTCGAATTACTCTTGGACTCAGAGTCAGATTACTTATAGTAGATAATCTTAATGTTCCCTGTCGTCTTATTAACGAATTTTGATAATTTATAAGACCCGTAACCGATGTACATACGCGAGTATAAGTATAAATAAATTGATATATAGTTAATTGTGATTGAAAGATAGAACGGACACAGGTACAACTTTCCAGTGTTTACGGCTCCGATAAGGATTCAATCATTTTGTAGAGTAAACGATTTCAATAAGTAGAACATGAGAGTGTAACAAGATATACGGGGAAGCGATCAAGTGGCCTGTAAGTGACTGCAAGTGACACGTGGAAAACGGACTGAAACCGACCGATGGGTGTTGCTGCATAACTTATACAGAAATGAGTTTGAGATAAATGGATATACACTACGGTTATGCCTATTACCTAAATGGAAATATGTCAAAAAAAAAGATATACGATTTAAGTGCAACCCACTTGAAAACAAGAAAGAACCAGCTAAAGCTACCTTTAACCCCTAACGCCACCAAAGAGATTATGCCATAATCTATATAAATTTCACAAAAGTTCTGATATGGTTGGACGACTGACTTGGCTTCGACGGACATTCCATTCCCCCTACAGACACACTTGTTCCCCACACTGACGCTGACTTTGAACCAAAGTCAATGCCAAAAAACAGATCAGAAACCTACCTCAAGGCGGAGGCGGGCAGAGTCTCGAGTCTCGGCTTCCCATGACTCAGTTCAGTATTTATTACAAATCATTAACCGAAGCAGCTGTAAAAGAAGTACTTCCATTATCAATTTCACAATTGCATTCAGACTCAGTACTCACAATAATTGATGGTTTTGTGCGTCGCACATTACGTACAAGTGCGAGTACAGGTCCCACTGAGTCACGGGCTTAAGTTCAAACTCAAACTGTCTATGAATCAATGAATAAATAAAGTTCGCCATTGGCTAGCAGAAGATACAGATACACTTGAAGAGAGATCGATTCAAAGGATGGGACATCTGACAATCGGGCAGATAAATGAAAGATGCAAAAGTATTAATCATTCCATCATTGAAACATATGAACGACGATCTCTTAATTATAGTATATGGAATATTCAGGGTTCCCTCACACGGTTGCAACCTTCTTTGCTTAATCGTAATACCCTCCTTCAAGGGTATTCAACCGTAACCGAAACAGCACCGAGTACTTGAGGCATAGCCCTCACGGGTTGTTGACATTTGGCTCGGGGCGGAATGGTGTCAGTAAGGCAACAACTTTGGCGGCACTGCTGCTCCTACTGTGGCTGCCACTGATCGCAGCCCAGGGCCAACTTATCGACAGCAAACACTATGGGAGTGATAAGATACATACATATGTGTGTAACCAAAACTATGAGTGGAACAATGGATCCACTGGATCGTGCCCTGGATGACTTGTGCTTCTGCAACAGGCCCAAATCTGTAGCTACTACCATTTACGATGCGGAACCCATTGGGGGGGTAAAATACTGCTGCACTCGGAGTGTTTTTTATGGCTGAGATAGAGATTCCCACAAGCGGGTTTTACATCTTTTATTCGAGTATATTTTGTAGTAAATATTCAGTGTGACCAACGGGCTTATGCGGAAGCGTGTCTAACTTTTAGTCGTTGGGTAAATAAGTTGTTTGGGCTATCTAAAGATTAGTTGTGCTTATTATTGCTGATAATTGCAGTCGGGTTCACGAGTATTATAGTGTACACGGGGTCTAGGAAACGCCATTGGCTGCCCAGAGCTTTGTGTGGGGGCTGTGTAAGATAATCGCAAATAATTGATGGCAAATATACTATATAGGAGGAAGCAGACCTTTTAGGATCAGCAAAATCTATTAAAGATTCTCTAAATGAAATAGAATAATGTGTCACGCCTTGTTGTTGACCTCCATCGCCTGCTCCTGGTCCCATGACAACCAAAGACACAGAAATATGCGAATAGTAAATAAAACCTGCCACAGAAATAATATTTATGTCATATATCGTAGAATTATTCATGTTTACTTGAGGAACAACAGGCGAAATTCCATTCCATTTAAGCCAAAACCAACTGTGCAAACGAGATTCCGCTCCACTGCTGCCTGAACTCAATAAATTATAAATTAAATTCCATGAAAAGCAGAATAAATATTACTTGAGCCCCGCCAGGCATCGCTCGCCTCGCCTCGCCTCGCGTTGCCCCTTCAAATGTTGCCAACTTCAAAAATCAAACACAGTTGTTTCTGCTAGACTTTGTTTTTGCCAAAGGTTCTTCACTTGAAATTTCACGGCCAGGTCCGATGGCCTACACGGATGGCCTCAGAGATGGGATGTTTCGGATAAGGGATAGAATAAGGGCTTAAGGACTACTCGATTCAGTAGCATAAAGCCGATGGCATGACAGATCCGGAAAGATTCAGCAGAATGGCACATGAAAAGTGTTTTATATATCTTCAAACTTCGATAAAACAAATACGAAAATTGTGCGGCAAATATTCGTTTACTAATTATTAATTATATTCCCCAATTATAGTATTTGTTGTTTATCTTTTAAACAAAAAAAAAAGAAGCAATTTGCATGCGCCTCCTGGTGCCTGCTGCCAGCTGCCGTGGCACAAACGATCCACGAACACGCTGGCATTTTTTATCTGTTTTTCATTGATATTCAATAATGATTATCGCAGTTTGGCCGCTGTCCGCTAATTGGCAACGCACTGAACAGACACGCGCAAACACCAATTTTGAATTATTTTTAAATATTTCTGGAGGAAGAAAGCCGCACAAGCATTTTAAGAAACCAATAGGAATTTCTTTAAAATATTCCCCTTGGTTGTCGTGTGCCATTCAACGCCATTCAGCCAATGTTCTCTTGGAGGGGCATCTGTCTGTCAATCAATTGATTCAATTTCTTGCAACCAACTTTGGCAGATGGAAAACTTGCGGGAGCACATGTGGAAGCATTTCCTTTGGCTGTGGCAGCGGAAATTAGTTTTGTCCATCATCAAGTGACACAAACGAACCAGAAAGTGTTGCACAATATATATATAGTATAGTATATATTCGAGGAAACGAATTGAAATGCTGCCTTTGCCAGACAATGCCATATACCCGTAAATCAAAGGCGGGGGACGGTAGTCAAATAGTTCTCAGTTTGCCAAGTTTGTAGATAACTACCGCCGGCGGGAGGGATGGGGAGGGGGAACGATCTAGGAAGGGGATTGGGGGAGTGTTCGTCGGTTCGTTATGGAATTACAAGTATGGAAGCTAGGAAGCACACACGCGCCTCCGATATCGTCACTAGCCATCGTCTGTGGCCATATGTGTATAGTATAATACATCCAAAGAAAAATGTCTCGGAGGCATGCGCGTAGCAAATACAGAAACGAAAACGAAACGAATCGAAAAACGAAAGCAAATAATATATTAAAGATTCTAAGACTTGCGATGCACGACAAATGAATTTTAATTGAAATTGAAACGAGCAATCAAAAGAATCTGAAATAAAAATTTGTATGCAAGAATCGAACTATTGATCGAGAATCGGAGGGATCGACTCATGACGCAGTATATACCAAATAATGTATATATTCTAAATTGACGAAGGATTTGCCTGCAGGATATATTATATACTATACCGATCAAAATTTGCTCTCAAATGGAACTTACCTCCGTGAAATTAGTGTACAAATTGGGCAGGTTTTGCTTCTGCTGAAGAATCTCGTTTGTGCGATCCCGAGACGTGAACTGGCGGAATCGGTCCGCCGATTGATGGGCCATCAGAATGCTGGTCCCCTCGATGAGACCCATGAGAACGCCACAAACCAAAGCGCTGCTCATCATACCCTTGAGACCTTGCCAGAGAAAGCGTATCAGAGAATCCCCAATGTATGAAAAGGGAAAAGCATACCTTGTCTAGCCGCAAGTATCCCTCCAGTGGCCGCCCCACTGATGACCGAGTTCCAGGCATCCTCACGCTGGCGACAGTAGACCAGAGCACAATCAATGCTACTAAAGGTGGCGCCATACAAAGCAAAGTTGCCACCCACCAGGCCAGAACGAGCGCGCACTGCGGCCATACTTCCCGCCAGACGATAGCCCAGCCCCGAGGGGGCATCGCGAAAACCCTTGATGGCCTGAAAGGCCCCACCGCCCAGGGTGCCCATGGCGAACGCGCCGCCGCAGTCCTCCAGCAGCCGAAAGGGGCACGGTTCACGTTCCATTTTGAAGAATCTTTATCGTTAATTCGGTTTACTACTTCGTTTTTCGATTACAAATAGGGAGAGAATGATAAGTAAAGATTGTAAGAGCAGAACCTACTGTATGTGGGAGAAATTCTAGAGAAACGGAAAGGTAGCAAAAGGTTAAAAAAAGTATATTCCCCATAGAATTTTATTACCCTTTTGACTTCAGCTCAAAAGATAGTCTTCCGTCGAATAGTTAAAATCACTTCAGCCCCCTATCCGATCCTATCGCATGGAAATCGTTTATCCCCCACCAACTCGTATGTACCTTTCCATGAGAGATTCCCATCAAAAAGCACACATTTAGAGAAACACTTTAAGGACAAACCACATCTAGTCGATTCAGTCAAAAGTCGTGACAGTCCCCGTCCCCGTCCCCATCCCCATGCCAAGGCATTTAAAGGCTGAATTCGAGTGGAAATCGTTTGTGGAAAAAACATTTAAAAATGCGTCGTTTGCCTTATTCGGGCACCTGGCTGATTGTCAAGATAAACTTTACAAAACGATAACAAAATACGTAATACGAAAAGCGCAAAAAACCAAAGACCAGGGAGGGGGGTGTTGACAAAAACTACAGCTAAAAACCAAACGAGAACCCAATAAATAAATTGTTATTAGCCGGTTATGGCCACAATTGCGAGCTGAAAAATTTGTAAGTGATAAAGATCGCAACAGATTGCCGCCAATCGGTTGCGATCGTTCAAATACTACTATGATATGAATGTTCCCCAATCGATTCTACAACCATTATCTCTCTTCCCTCTCTCTCCTCTCTGCTCTCCTTGAACCTCGTGATGATTTACAGGAGCAAATCGCGTAGCGTGGATCATGGGCTGGCGGCTCCGTTTGACTTGGATTCGCTGCGCTCAAAGGTGGAGCAGCGTTTCGAGAGTGTGGACAAGCTATCAAGTGAGTATTTCCATAAACGTATAGTATTTGATTTACGAATTTAAGTATATTTAACAATTAAATGTTATATGTAGAGCGAAAGTATGCGTATAACCAATAAGATTCCGATAATAATAAGATCAGCTCAAGACTAATTTCTAGAGGCTGCTGCTAAGACAAATATACAGATAGAGCGCGAGGGAACAGCTTAGATGCTGTAACAGCAGGAACGAAGAAGGGAGATTGACAGAAATTTATTGCGCATTTTTATATATATTTATTACAGATTTTAGAGTCAAATTTATTGATTGAAATGCAATTTAATGGATTGATACAAAATGTACCGACTAGCGGTTCTGTATCGTCCAGCTTTTGTCAGAGTGGCAAAATGTACTATTTCATAGCGGCGAGCTTTTGTCAGGTATAATGTTAAAGGCCAATGTTAATGTAAGATGTCCATGTTAGTTCTATGTTACACTTAGAGCGCAAATTTAAAGATGTTCGTTGTTTGGCTGCCCAAGAATAACAACTCGCAAAAATAACAAAAATTACCTTTTAGTCATTATTTAAATGAATCCGGGGACGATCTATTCATTCTAAATCTGAAATAAGACAAAATGGTAAATATTCGCGAACAAGAAAATTCGTTTTGCAACATTCCTTATCTGCTGCCGCCTTAACTTATCAGCAATCGAAGTAAAAGTTGATATACAAATGCCGCTTGAGATATGGAATTACTGTTGCTATCAAACTTATTGTTTGGCAAATATTTTCCGGCCAACAAAATCAATTGTTTCGCCTGCTCGTGAGTCATTTGCAGGGAAATTTCATAGGCATTAGACATGGGGACATGGGTCACATAGATTACCTAAACATAAATTACACACCTTATCAGCATTATCGGGCTGCCCAGGAACAATATTTCTGATGTCTGGTAGTCCCCGAAAATACGTTAGTCCCTTTTTTCGCACGGTCTGAGGAGGGTCTAGGGTTGCTAATGGCCGGTTAAACTCAGAGCCGCAGAGTCCGTGTCCGTCTTAGCGTCTTCTTTCAACCTTCGATCGGCCCCAAAGGCATTTCCAAGTACATTAAACATCCAAATAGAACAAAATTGTTTAAAAATGCCGCCTCATGCACCAACTGTGCGCTCAACCTTAAGTGTGGCCAGCTGACAGGACTCTCAGGAATGTCAGAAATCCCATCACTAGCCAAATAAATATCAGCACGCCGGGAAAAACGGACAAAAGTTTGAATTGATGTGAAAAAGTTTAAAAATAATTAATTGGCGATGCTGGAAATGGTTGAAATATATAGGCAACTGCCGAGCAATGAGTTTGTCGTTATCTACCTGTGCCGGCACCAAACGCCGCCCACCGTAGCCTCCGGTGTCGTATATTCGCACCTGCGGCCCGATAGCGCGGCATTTGAGGTGTTTCAGCAGCAGCCGAAGCCACCATCAGCCATCATCAGCATTCCACCAAGTAAACTAACTGCAAGAAACCGACAAGCGCGGGAATGTGAATTTGCATATATGTAGATACATGAAGATACAAGTTTTATTAATGATTTGCATTGTTTTTCTTTTCGCAGGGCAAAAGTCTTCATTGCCCACCATACCCACCATTTCCTATACCGTGGGCAATCGCGACACATTGACCTCGGTGGCGGCCCGCTTTGATACGACCCCATCGGAGCTGACGCACCTGAACCGATTGAACAGCTCCTTCATCTATCCGGGACAGCAGCTGCTGGTGCCCGACAAGAGTGCCAAAGATGAGGACGGAGCCAGCAGCTCCACCAACGAGGGGGCCGACGGCGGGGGCAGCGTCTCGGGCAAGTCCAGTCCCATTGAGCGCAAGCTGTCTGGCGACGAGTGCCGGGAAAGAGGTAAGCGGCGGGGTCGCGCTGGAAATGGTGCAATTGGTGCGACGAATAGTGAAGTCAGCATTTTGCCGCCTGCATTTTTTTATTTTTGCTTTGCATGCAACAGCAACAACAACAACAAAAGTGTAACAAAATTTGAAAATAGCGACCGCGAGGCGCCTGCTGGGTAGCACTGTTCCGAGTCATATGTTCGGCACATTTCTCCACTTGCTGCAGCTGGTCACACTGCCCATTCTGAATGTTGTCTTTTTTTTTTTGGATGACAAAAACACGACCGACCGCGTTGAACGGGCGAGTTTTTCAATTTTTCGCACCCTCGAAAGATTACAATCGACAATCTGACCATCCGTCCATCCAGGACGGAGTACTTACCCAAGCGGCGACATCATGCACACGGCTGTCTTCTGGCGGAATGGAGGTTCTTGTTGCTCTCATTTGCTTTGATTCGATTTCCATTTGATTCCATTGTTGTCACTTCAAATTGGTGGAAAATGTGCTAATTATTGGCTTGACAATGGCTGTTGCGGAAGTGCATGTGAGCAGGCTCTTGCCCGGAGGTCACGTAACCTGGCGACCGACCGCTGGAACCTGGCCCTCCCGTCGAATGCTCATTTTGTGGCGCAGTTCATCGAACGTTCGGTGGTGGTGTCTCAGCAGAAAGCAGAAAGCAGAAAGCGTGGGCGTCACAAGGCGCTGGGGAGATTTACTTTAAACTAGCCCATATATCAACTGTTCGCCTCAGAGCCCCCAGGCACAGGCACAGGCCATTGCCCAACGCTCGTCGCACTATCTTATCGGACGGCTGATAAAAATCACAGTAGTTCTACGGCCACCGAAAATCACCTGTGCAATCACCGAATCCCATCCAAGCATGCAGCCCCCCGTCTAACCACGAGTCTTGAATGTTCTTCCTTGCAGACATACTGGAGGGCCTGCGCCCTGGATCTCCCAAGCCGGGACACATCGAGCGCGTGGCCGGCAACAGCCAGGCCGAGGAGGAGGCCAACAAGAGCGATGATCCGGTCATTACGCAACGCTTTCTCAAGATCAACGTCCGGCACATCACCGACGGCCAGGGCGTGGTGGGCGGCGTCCTTCTGGTCACCCCCAATGCCGTCATGTTCGATCCGAATGTCAGCGATCCGCTGGTGATCGAACACCAGGCGGAGAGCTACGGGGTGATTGCTCCCATGGATCTGGTGGTGAATGCGGCGATTTTCCACGACATTGCGCACATGCGTGTGGTGGGTGGTGCCGGTCCCAGTGTCGCTGCCGGCAGCTGCGAGGCGGAGAAGCCAGAGATCTATTATCCCAAGCCAGTATTAGTCGAGGAGGACTCCAAGGAGTTGTCCGAGCAGCAGCCGCTGATGGGCGACGATGCCGATGCCAGTAAAGAGCGTTTGGAGGGTGAGTCCGGGCCGTATACCCGTTTTTGTTGCTTACTAATTGGATGCATCTTCGATTTTTAGCTGAAATTGGTTCGTTGGAGATTACCGATGACCAGGAGTCACTCTGCTCCAGCACTGGACGCGATGGTGATGCCTTCCCCAAGGCTTTTGAACGTGAACGTATTGAGGTGAGTCACTCTACCACTCCCGCTCCCAATGCCACTTTCATGACACATTCCACTAAACTATTCAAATCGGTAGGACTCATCGTTGGAAGCCAAAGATAGCGCTAAGACTGACGCTGAGGACGAGGATAAGAAAAATGGCCTGGGCCTGATAGACACTCGCACCACCCTGGAGGAGAGACGCAAGAGTCTGTTGGACCACCACTGGGCTATTCCGAGCAAAGACCGGTTAGTGTTTGCTCAGCTGTGCCTCTGCACCCACATCTTCCACTGTTCCCTCACTCACTGTGTGCACAACTGCACTGCACTGTGCGCACAGCCTTTTTGTTATTTAAATAATATTACTTACTGCTTTTTGTGACACTTCGTTGTTACATCCCTTTGTCCGTTTAAATATTGTTCCGTGCTGTATATCCGATATAGTTTATGTCTAAAAGTCTCAACACATCAAATTGTGCAGGAATTTCCATAGAATCCTTTACCATAATGGTATAGAATAGGTTTAGGTCTTAAGGTAAATGACATACAAATGGGACATAAACACACATTTGATCTTTAGCAGTTAGCAATATTCAATAGAAACAATTAATACTAAATTGTCTACTATTTAGTGTCAATATTTGATCAGATATCTAAGCTTGTGCTCAGAAAAGAATGCTTGCTTTTATTTTATACCGAAATAAGATTAAATCAGTCCGTATTTGGGTTTTAATTAGATGTCGCCCATATTTTAGACTCCATTCAGATAGGAAACCGTTAAGTAACACAGCCTAATCTTTGGCCTGCCAAAGAAGCCTCCTCTTTTGTTGCTGTT
This sequence comes from Drosophila bifasciata, assembly GCA_009664405.1. Lineage (NCBI taxonomy): Eukaryota > Metazoa > Arthropoda > Insecta > Diptera > Drosophilidae > Drosophila > Drosophila bifasciata. Next base: position 34,121,121 of record CM019044.1, read on the forward strand.
TTATGCTTGTTAATAACTTTCTGTTTGTATTTTTGTGTTTTTATTTTCATATATTCGAACCACGCCACGCCTCAAACCTAATCATAAACGCAATTTTTTTGTTATCAATCCAAATGCTTTACACAACAAACGAAACATCACACCGCACACACATCACACACCCACATTTACACGCACGCACACACGAAAACACCAATCACATCTCTGTGTGTGTGTATGTGTATCCCCACGATGCACGAACAAATTACTCAGCTATTGTTTGTCTAATTCCCGAAGATCATCGGAAGACGAGGCCGACAACGAGTCCAACATCACTGTGGATAGCGGTGCCCGCAGCCAGGATCCCCTGTCGGCCGCCAGCTCGGTGAGCGGTGTACCACACAGCAGTATGATCCTGGGAGGAGCTGCCGCTGGCACTGCTTCTGGAGCAGCAGCAGCTATATCTGGGGGACAGTTTCCCGGCAGCGGCATGCTGCCACCACCGTCGGGCATTGATCTGGAGCACCTGGAGCAGCTGTCGAAGCAGTCGTGCTACGACTCGGGCATCGACATCAGGGAGCCCGTGCCCAACGTACAGCCGATACCAAAGAAAACCGTTTACAGCGACGCTGACATCGTCCTCAGCTCGGACTGGGTACCACCGAAAAACATTGTGCCGACGCACTTTGGAGAGTCGCCGCCACGCAGCACCATTCTGGGACAAAGCCTGGACGCTGGTGCCGGTGCTGGCGGGGCGCGCAAGAAGACCTCCAGCGTGAGCTTCAGTGTGGACGATGAGGCCGCACAGCAGGCCCAGGTGCAGGCGCAGGTGGCGGCCACTTTGGCCAGTGACAAGCAGGCGGAGAAGAAGAACAAGGTAAAGAGGCGACGATTAATGGATCACTGTACGCTCTGATACTAATTCGAATTTGTAATTGTTGCAGATGCTGAAGCGCCTCTCGTACCCCCTTACCTGGGTCGAGGGCCTCACCGGCGAAGGCGGAGCTGTGCCAGCCCCTGGCAGCGGCACCGGCAGCCTCAACAAGTCGGCGGACACTGATTCGGCGCCCAACACGGGCGACTCCAATCAGAGTGTCTTTTCGAAAGTATTCTCAAGGTGCGCATTGCCCAGCTAACATTTGCAACCACATATCGATCTCTTGACTATAATTGGTGCCAACAAATTTTGTTTATTTCGTTTCGACAACTCAAAACTAAACAATTCTCAAAAACCAAAATGCTTACCTTCGTTTTGTGCGGATCGGCTGCTTTGCTATATATCAAATGAAACACACAACATATCATTATACCATACCATAAAATATAACATAACATGACATGTGACACACTCGTGCCACACTGAACACACAACAATTGTACACTCCAATGCCACACACGCACAAACACACACACGTACACAACGTACAGCTCGCCCATAACTCTGGTCTCAGAGCTGGGCGGGAATCTGTTTTCGAAAACACCGTCCGAAGACTCTGGTGGCTCGCCAGTGCCGCCATTGACTCCGCATTCGACACATTCCGAGGGTCATATGACCTATGGGTAAGGAAGGATTTTGGATCCCCGATGTCGTTGTCGTTGTTGTCGTTGTTGCTGTTGCTGTTGCACTTGCTATTGTTGTTTCTGAATCTTTGAATCTTGATGTTGTAGTGTTTCACCTAAGAAAAAAAAAAAAGAAACCAAAGAAATTCTTCTTTGTTCTAATGAGCACATTATCCTTCTTTATTTTGGTTTTGTTGGTTTCGATTCCTCATCATCAATGTATCATCCAATGCTGCATTTTATCAGTTCCAAGTGTAAATTTGAATCATCCATTCCATTACTTTTACCATTATCATTACTATACTAATTGCTGTGTTCTATCGCTACCCCCGTAGACGTTCCTCAATTGGTACCTTTATACGTCCGCATTCGTCGGAGGGAACCTCGTCCAGCACCAAACTGAAGGAAGCCAAGCAGGCGCCTAAGCTGGATTATCGTTCCATGGTCTCGATGGATGACAAACCCGAACTATTTATCAGTGTGGACAGTAAGCAATCGCTTTTATTCCAATGAGACTTAAACTCACTTTATATATTTTTTATTTTCATTTAGAACTCATCCCACGTCCGGCAAGAGCCTGTCTTGACCCACCTTTGTATTTGCGCCTGCGCATGGGCAAGCCCATTGGCAAGGCCATACCGCTGCCAACCTCTGTCATGTCCTACGGCAAGAACAAGTTGCGCGCCGAGTATTGGTTCAGTGTGCCCAAAAATCGGTATGTTAACTGCTACTATAGAAAAATGCACCGTCCAGAATGTGTACCTATCATATCTCATTCCATGTTTAGCGTTGATGAGCTCTATCGCTTTATAAACACCTGGGTGAAGCACCTGTACGGTGAGCTGGACGAAGAGCAAATCAAGGCGCGTGGCTTTGAGCTGATCCAGGAGGACACCGAGTGGACGAAGAGCGGCACCACCAAGGCTGGCCTCGGCGGCGGCAGCCAGGATGGCGAGGAGATCAGCGACCTCACCCGCGAGTCCTGGGAGGTAAGTCCACCTTTTATCTATAGATTATCTCCCCCTGCCAACCTCCCAAGCCTCTGGCCAGGAACGACCCTCTCTCCCAACTTGTATCTTTCTCTATCGTTTAACTCTTTGCTCCGAGTTCTTCCTCTCGAATCGTTCTATTTTTTCAAAGAGCTATTAAATCTCTGCTCCTATAGGTTATGCCTCAGATCAAACTTAAAGATTAATCAATCAATTTTATGCCAAATTTCTTCTTATATATAAATATTCAACAATAATAGTATACTATATATAAATCATACAATATAAATCTTGTAAATCTTGTTTACATTTTTCCCCCCACGTGTATTGTATGTACATGCGTTTTCTTCTTCTTCTTTTCTCTCTTGTTTTTCTTCTTCCTTTTTCGTGTCTCTTTTTCCTTTATTGATTTGCCTTGCCTTTGATTTGATCGAAATGAAATCGACTGACCACCATGGGCTTTGGGCTCCCAAAACTATAAAACCATAAACCAATATACTGCATTCTTTTATTATGATATGGAAACTACTACTGTGATTTACTCTACATACAATATATATGACATGATATTATTTAACCTCTGTTGAACTACAAACAGCTTTTAAAGGCACCGTTCGCCAAGACCTACAAGATCATTAAAACGGCTTCCCATGCCGCATCGCATGACTTGGAAATGTTGGGCGGCGAGGTTAGGAAAAATCAATCCTTTAATACCAATTCTTCACCTTAAAAATTAAACCAAACCTTACTGTGTTGTCCGCACCAAAAACTTAAACTTAAAACAAAACAAAAACCAAAAAAAAAAAATAACTACAAAAAGAAAAAATCGTTTTTGGAACTTGTGTGAAAATTTTGAATTTTTGCAATTTAGTTTTATGTTTTAGTTTTTCTGTTGGAAGTATAATTACTTGTTGATTTTCCAATATGCTCGCTGGTTTTTTTAGTTTGTTTTTTTTTTTGCCGTAGTTTTCAAAGCACTTTATGCACTCGTATTTCTGGTTCTGTTTTTGTACCACCTACCTAACACCCAACCCACCGGAAAACCACCGAAATCTAGAAGAGAATACGATAGATCTATGGAGAAACGTGTTCTCTGGCACCCCACTCTTTTTTCCAGCACCACCTGTTGTTTTGTGGCACTTTGGCACAAAAGTCTCAAATTTTCCACACTCCCCCAACATTGGATCCATCATCCCATTCCACGTATTATGTATTATGTATTTTGTATATTCGTATATCTTGTAAGACATTGGCTCATCTATCTCTCTCTCAAGCGAGCATTTCAAATTCATTCTGTATCGAAGCATTTGTTTTTTGTTTTCTTTGCAACGATTGGCCACGTACTTTATTCTCTCAGTTCTCGAAATTCCCAACATTTTCATTGCATTCAAAAGTAGCATACAAATCAATTGATGAAAACGATTTAAGGACAATAATATGTGGGTTTGAGGAAACATTAAATGAAATGTGGGGGGGAATGAAAGGATAATATCGTTAAGAGAAATGTTACTAATTGTCAAACTGGTTCTATTCCATGATCAATTAGCGAACTAGTTTGCAAACGAAACAGAATAAAATGTAACAATTAAAGTAAACAATTAGTTGAAACCCCGTGTCACTTGATACTGAAATTGAGTTCATGAACCTCCCCGGCACTTTGATGGCTTCAAACCCCAGAGAGGTGTAACTTTGGAGCTTGATCATTACAAAAACAGAAACAGACACAGATACGCCGCATTACCTAACCTAGCCTAACAGCCAACGTAACCCATTTACATGCGTAATATATACAATACTATGTATGTACATATAGTACGACCACAGGCAACAATCCAACCTTGCCACAAAGCAAGCCTCCCCCTCATATCATACTCGTAGTGCCAGTTGGCTCACCAGTTGATATTCTCTTAACTACTAACATTCTTCAAAAGGCACCAAATTGATATGCTAATTAAGAGTTGATTTGGATTCGAGTTCCATTTCGCAATACTTTCGCACTTTAAGAGGCCAGGTCTCGGTCTGAAGCATTATATTTATAAACATTTTTACAACAATTAGCGCCTTTTGAGCGTTATCACTTGCGGTAGCTGTCTGGCATGGCATTCATTTGCGCAATCTTTATGGACACGTTTTCTCATTCCATTATCCCATTCCATACCATAAGCGTGCCATATCCAAAATGAAACATCACGATCATTGGATGAGTAATTTGTGTCTGGCAAAGCCATCAAAAGATCAATAGAGATGGTAGAAGTAATAGATCGAAGCGATATTCCCTTGAGAGAGGGGAACCTTGAGCACAGCCATACTTTCCCGTTACTGATACGGTTTTCTGGTTCGTTCTTATCGGTTCGGGTTGAAGCTCAGGCATTATTCTCCCACTCCTCTTCCCATTATCAGCCTCCCAGGCAATGTAGCGGCGCATCAGCAAATTGTTTCCTCATTAGCCGCCTGCCGCATCAAAACATCTGTATAATTATAAATATTAAAAAAAAGAGTGAGCAGTACATATATAATACTCGTATTATGGGAGCACTAAGCTATCAATAGAATCTTGAAAGAGGTTATCTCTCTCCACAATGGAGTCTAACGAAACATTCATCAATAGATGACGATTGCTTCCGTAGCCCCGAGCAAGGCAAAGATCTTCAAAATGGAGACTCCAAAGAGGCCCCAAACAATGCAGAACGGAGCCAGCAATCTGTGTTTAATCGATGTTCGACTAGATGATCCGTAAATGAGCAAAATCTCTGTTAATGCCCAGCAATTCCAGCAATTGCGTAATTTCTGGGCTTATCTTGGAAGAGTACCGAAAATAAACCAGGTTTCTGGATTATCTAAGGGGGAAACAAACATTAAGTCACATGCAGCTTGAACACAGATTGCTTACAATTCTCAGCTGTATTATAGCCCCACAAGTGTGCCAGATATTGATCTGTATCTGTTAGGCTTCATTTCTTCACTAAATGTTATTCGATATTTGCATATCGCTTATTCATTTGTCGGGCAAACTGTTGGCGGTTGATTAAACGAGCAGCTGCTAGATGATTGGTTGATTAATACAGATGAATATCATGCATGCATGGACAGATCATGAGATCTATTTCAGAATTTGGGAATATTCTCTAATTCCAAGAGGAATGCTGTTTGCATAAAAGCTGTCGAAAATTAAACATCCCAAACTATTTCTTCCTCACAAATGATTATTTAGCAGTCACTAAAGCGGACCATTGTTGGAAACAAATGAAATATGAATGAATAACTAAAGCAAAAGATGCCTAGAGATGTGCTCTCGTCACCAGCTTCAACCTCATCAACATCATTATTATAATACTCAGACCAAACCTGTTTGGCATAGTTATTTTTACTGTGGACTACTTATGCCAGAGAGAGAGCGCGTGCCGTGAACATAAATTGTTTGTATGAGTCGTGCGGGGCGAATATTTATCTATGCAGTAATTATTTGCATACAATTAACTACTAAATTAAACTACACTTTCTGTTTAAATCCTTCTCTAATTGAATTGGGCCTTAATCAAACCGCCCAGCCTCCTCTTTAGAGCCTAACTATATTCTAATTAAATATAAATTAAATACAAATTTAAATCCAGCTTATAGCGATTGTCATTTAGCCGGTTTCTGTTTCTGTTTTTTTTTGCTGCCCCGTTGATTGGGTAGCATCATCATCATCAGCATTGCCTATTTTTTCTTATTTTTAAGCGAAATCCGGTTTCGGTAGGTGTATAAAAATAGCAGAATAAACTAAGTAAAAGCAAAGCGATGCGCTTTATTTTAGAGCTTTGCTTCTATTCATTTTTTCGGGTTGTTGTTGCCTAAACGCTCAATCAGCCGAGTAGGATCCAACGCCCACTGCAGACAGTGCCCCTGCCACATATAGTATGTGGAACGGTAGTCCCTAAGTCACACACCCCCTCGCCGATGATTCGCTGACGCCAGCAATACTCAACTTTGCCTTCCAATTGTTCATACATATATGCATGTTTATATATATATGTTTACTATATATAGCGGGGTATATCTACTATTTATTGTATTGAATATTGTACTTGTCCGATCAATTGGTTTCAATGAATTTTTGCAAACAAGCAGAGACATCGATGCTGAGAGGACAATCTTGTCAATTTGCATACGAATATCACTCTCTCTCTCCCTCTATCTCACTTGAAAGAGTAAGTGCTCAATTTTAAATGCATGTCTTATATTAAATTGCGCATTTCGTTAATGGATAACCCCATAAACACTTGTTTAATGTCATTAAGCCATAATGTGGTAGATATGTGGATGCTTCAAGAAATGGGAGCGGTAAGAGCTTGTTTTCTCACACGATAGCATTACTTGAAGAGCCTCTCATAAATGTTCCTTACTCACGGAGAGGTGGTGACGGGGTTGGTTGTGTGGGGTGCGGCCTTGTCCGAGTATGCATAATTAACAGATGTTGAGGTGTTTTTCATAAGTTATTAGTCAAGGTATTTTCGGGGCAAGGGTTGTAAATTCAGTTGAATACTTAAAAAGTTACTTGTTTGATACAATCATTCATATTATATTTAGATAATTTATTTTCATATCTATTACATTTCCAAAAACTGGCCAAATTCTTACCAATCTCTGGCTATTTTCCATTTCCTGGAATACAAAAACACTAACATATGTACATACATATGTATGTACAATATTTTATATGTAGAAATTCGCTAAAAATGCTTCATTTAAAAATGGCCAAGATAAACAGTGGCGCTCATGCACAGAAGGGCAATAAATATAGACTGTGTTTAGTCAATTGATTAGCATGGCATTTAATATGTTTGCGTAGCTGTAAATCAAAACCGCAAAGACAAACAATCCGCAAGCACTTACTGCAGAGAGAGAGAGAGCCGAGAGGGATAGGCTCTCTCATCAAATGCAGTCATATTGTTTGGCCAGGGAAGGAGAGTCAAAGAGAGAGAAGACCTCACTGGTGATCGAATTGTTTGGTTAGGCCATAAGCGCATATTAAATGCATCAAAGAAACACTGATGGTCTGTAAAATAGTCAGGGCGCAGTTGGAGCTGTGAAGAGCGAACAAAAGACAGCGGTAAAAGACACTGGTGGGGGAAAAAACATGGTAGCATAAACAATCAAACCGGGAGTATTTATCCAATTTCATATCCATTTAACAGAAGTAGTCGTACAATAGTAGGTACAACAATAAGCAAGCAGTGGATAACGGTGCCTTGTGTTAGCTAAGAATAATGCTGCTATTCTGGCAGCCAACAATTTTGTACCAAAATGTATTTGCATCAAAATGCGCTACAGACACGGTCGGTCCAAAATATTAACACAACTGTCTAATAACAGTGATGGAATCAAAATTAAACATTGACGGCACAAGATATTGAATTGATCCGACACTGTCAATCCAATTCGATACGCACTGTGTCAGCAACCCCAATTACCATTGCACCACACTCGCGGCCCACAATATTCAATCAAGTCACGCAGCCTCTCCCACAGTCGTGTCGTCATAGACGAGCTATCAACAGCAGCAGCAGCAGCAGAGAAGCAGCAACAGCAACGTCGTTGGTCGCAGCAGCTGCTGAGCCACGTTTTGTTGTTGCTGATATGGTTTTCAGTGTTGTTATTGGTGGCTGCTGTCGCTGCTGGTGGGGACGACGACAACGACGGCTCCAACGTATGTTTTGTGTTTTAGTTTTCGCAAAACATTCAAGCCGCACAGTCACGTCTCTCCCTCTCTTTTTCTCTGTGTCACTCTCTCCGCGTTAGATCCGCGATCCGGAGCATCCGATTCAGAAAGTGTTTCCCAAAAATGTGACTTTTGTGCGAATTATAGGAATTATTAGATCTGACAGATACATTACACAGTTGTATTAATATTATATATTTGGGTTTGTCGCCCCACCTTCGGTCCTCGTGCTTCGGTCCTCCGCATCTGCATCGGCATTGCTAGAGAGCGAAAAGCGTGTCCAAAATTAGCAACGCCTGAGCGAAGCGGCAAAAGAAAAGAAAGGAAACAAACGAAGATAAAGAGAAAAAGCAAATCTTTGCGTTTTCAGTCGCCGCTGCCGCTGCTGCTGGCAGAGAACGTTGCCAAAATGAGCGCCAAAGCCATGAAAATCTCAAAAATAGCTAAATATATCAAGAAAAGGGTAAATATGAAACACCAACCACAAATATATTAGTCTCCTCCCAATTTCTGTTCGGGGTGAAAGTCTTATGGAAGTGCCCAGAAAATATCAAGATTAAATAAAATTTGAATTGCAAAATGCATCGCATTTTGTAAGCCGATCGCGTATCAGGCCGAAAGCCAAAAAGTATTCAATGCCTTGGCCATAAACACTGGGAGACCGCGCACCTTATAAAGGGTCTCCACCCCACCACCGCAGACGATCCATTGGAATTTCGTATACCGCCCCGAAATGTCCGGCACGAATAATGATCGTGTAAATGTTTTTCAGATAAAGATGGCAATCGAGTCAAATGGTTTCCATAAAGATATATTTAGATTGCATTGTGATCCCTTATTGAGTGGGTCTTTAATATGAAGACGGAACTCTAATGGCTGAGTTAAAGATAGAGTTCCCATTGTGATGCACTACAGGGTGTTGATGGAACATAAAAACTGTAAACATTACTATTATCCATTATGATTGTTTCATAAGATCAGAATGGAACTAATGGAAGCTTAATGGAAACAATAAAGAACGCATTATGATCCTTTCCTTTCTGTGCGTGCTTGTAATTCCCCTTATGAATAATATACTTAATATATAGTCCATTTAAATGCTTAGTAAAATTGCTTAAAATTGCACTAAATTGCCAGTCGCCAAGCAATCATTTTAAGTACAAAATCTGGAAACGTTCTGTGACTCTTCTTGGGCTCTGAATCATTTTCTTGAAGCAAAATTAAATTTAGCCCAAGGGAAAACATTTTCAATGGAGCTTGTAAGGAAAATAAATCTAAATATAAGTTAAAGGAAAACTTTTCTGCTTGCTTGTCTCTTATCGCTGCTTATGGCATAAGTTATTGTAGAGATATTTTCACTCCACTACACTCTCTGAATATTTCCATAGATCTTTCAAGTGTGTGTCTCTGAAAGAGAGTTCTTCAAAATTCTGCCCTTGTGGCACACATAACCCAGTTATCAGTCAGGGTCTCTCACAGGTCTTTACCATCAATTCAATCACTTATGTCACGACTCCTCTTATCTTTCACTCTCAATCAAGTCGAGTGATGGCATCTTTTGGTAGAAATCTGATTGAAGGGAAGAGAAATCAAGGGCGTACAAGACACCGAAATTAAAATCATCCTATTTCCATAAATATGTATATACATATTTTAATTGATTTTACGATCTAGAAGTGACTAATTTTCAATCCTCCATCCTCTAGTCGCATTACAGTTTTCAGTTTATTTCAATTTGCATTACAAACTCTGCCGCTCTGAACCTTTTCGGAGATCTTGAATGTCGCACATTTGACATTTCGTTCACCTTTCGAGGGGCGGAGCGCCACCTTTTTTTAATTATTTGTATTCTGAGTGAAATTTAACTGTAATTAAATTGAAAATGCAATGCCCGGGACCCAAAGCTGTACAAAAAAAAAATTATCTAAATTAAATGGATTCACGAATGGCGGGGGGGATTCGGTTTCGGGCAAGAAGTCAGCCAATTGTGAAGAGATTGTTGTGTTGTGTTGGGTATGCGCTTTGTGGATCCGGCTTCGTTTCGTATTTCAAATGGTTGACTGCCATTATGCACACTACATACTATATGTACATATGTATGTACTTTATAGCTACTACATATATCGTATTTAATTTGCTCGAGGTGTGGCTTAAAGAGTGTGGTGGGAGAAATCAGGTGGATCAATTAAAAAGGTGTTCTTTTAAATGAATAAAAATGAAATCAATAGTGGGGTACGCTGGATATTTCATGGGTGTGATTAGGGGAACCTATACCTTAAAACAGAATATTCCTGAACGAATATGAATATGCATTTGACATTTTCTCGCCCTGGCTAAAAGATAATCCAATTGTTCCACATAGGCATACGAAAAGGGAATATTTTTCGAGACTTTTCCGTCGTATCCTCTCCGTCACACATCACCCTGCCTTGCCTATTGCATTACCAGGCATTGTTTTTGCTTTGCGAACATGTTTTCGGTAATACAATACGCCCGGTAAACACTACCCGTACGAGTACCTGGCGACTGTCCAGAGATATACAGATATACCCATATGTACACATGGACGACCGGCCACACATCGTGCACACATAAACCAAAACAAAGACATCCCCAGCTGCGCAGACACGTGATCATTTCATCATTGGGGTCGCCAAAAACGTAAAAAAACAAAAATATAATTGCGTGCGGAGGCAATTTTATTGAAAATTATGTGCCAGCCTTCCGTTCGTTTGTAGAGGGGTTGTCCCATGGACCTGGAATTCTGATTAAAGAGGTCAAACTAACAGAAATAATAGATGGAAGATGGAATATACATATGTATATATTTCCTGTGATGTTGCATTCTGAGCTACATACAACGAACTTAATAATGTATAGTACATGAAGATTTCCCCCAGACCCCATAAATAATTCTCGCTTAGGTGATGTAACCCTCACTGATAGATGGATGGGGTATTGGATCTGATTGAGATGATCTCGTATGTGGAGACAAAGAAACAAGTCGACTGGTCAACTGACAGTGTTAGCCGTTTCATAACCGGTTCGCGTTTGATTGATTTCTGAAACATACTCGTAAATGCATGCATTTCAAAGTAGAGCAGAGTTTTGAGACCTGATCTGATTCCGGTTCCAATTGCCACAAACAAGAGTCATTTCTCAGATGTCATGTGCACTACTCCGAATACTTCGATTTGGAGGCTTGTTTACTCGATGGGAAAAACATATTTTAACCAGTTTCAGTGCGTATCTAATCGGAATACAAATTATAAATGGAGTAGTTTTGTTTTTCTTGTCGCTTGAATTTAACACGCCCACAAAAACGAATCGGCTATGGTCATCGTCAGGTGGTGGTGCTGCCGTTATGATAAATACTTGGGGTTTATTTTGGGTGCAGAAGAGCAGAGAAGCAGAGAAACCAGTTTGCGCGAAATTAACCCAAAAATGTCGGCTAAAACCTTGGCCCAACGCAGATGCAACCAAAAACAGACCCGGCACTCTTCTGTTTTTATTTTTTTGGCACGTGAGTGGGTTGTTGTTTGGGCTGGAAATACTCGCAAGTGAGTAGTGGCTTCGATTGAAAATCAATTATCGAATAAAAATAAAAATTACGTATACGCAGCATGCTGAACATTTTAGCTCCAGCAACATTGTTGCGGAGCAGCATGCTGCCAACAAACCTGTTGTTCTGCCGACAGGCGAAAGAAGTGGCTCGCTCGAGCTCCAAACTTGATTCAAAGAGAGCGTCACGTCCCCAGCAGAAAAGCTTAGCTGAGAGAGTAAGCGCCAAAGAGAGAGTGGGCGCTGAACACACTCCCTCTCTTACTCTCTCTACTTCTCTCTCGGCAACTTCTTTTCGTGCGCGCTGTTCGGTTCTATGGTCTGTTTCGTCATGCCAGTCGCTCGAGCGACTTGTTTGAAAATACATAGCAGCAGCAGTGGCAAAAAATTCGATAAACATCAAAGCTTTTACAGCAAATATTTGAAACGATTTGAAAGAAATAGAGAGTGTGACGGCATCAGTGTAAACAATCGAAACGCTGTTTGCTGTTTACGTGAAACAAAACGAAAGGAAAACCCATAGAAAAATCTATATAATAGTATTCGTATTGGAAAAGCGCACCAAAGCAGAGAGCGAGATAAAGTGTGTGGCAACAACAGAAGCACAAAACGGCACAAAGCGGCAAACACACACACCAAAGAACGGAGAAAAAAGCTAAGCACAAATCTCGTGGGTCACAAGACAGACCAGACCCCCAAAACCAGCTGTGAATAGTGCGAGAGCCAAAGCACACAGCCAAAGCAATGCTGCTGAGCGGGAAAGCTCTCACACGACACTGCTAGCCACAAAAGTTGGACAGTTTTAAGCTTTTGCTTAACTACCGTTTTTGTTTGCTGTGTTGTTATCGCTTTTTGTTGTTGTTTTTTTATTTTTGCTGCCTCTCAGCAACATGTGGTTTGTGGTCGTACTCTTTGCTGTGGCCGCCGTTTGTGGCTTGGCCGGTCGAAAGTGGGGCCGCTACCTGTACCTGCACTATGGGCGGCATCTGTTGCCACGCTCTCTGCTGGCAAACAAGAACCGTTCGCCCACGCCGCCCCTGTCACCCACCAAAGATGATCAGAGTCTGGAGGCACTGCTCGATGAGAGCGGGGAAATGCATGAAACGGTGAGTGTTGGAGAGTGCAGTTGAGGTCTTCCCCTACATACTGTACGCTCAGCGATCTTTCGTATAGTAGCGGGATATCCAAATTCTTATAACAACACTGTTCTCCTTGGGTGTCTTGTGTTAAATAGTGTACAAAAACTCGCCTGTCATTGCTGTCGGAGAACACGTGGCTCCTTCTAGAAATAACACACATCTATTGTGGAGAATTATTATCGCACACGTTTCAACTATTACAAATGACTTGATTTTGCCTCTTTATACACAAGTTAATTGCTTGAACTGATTTGCCACTACTCGCAGCACTCGTAGGTATTGCGAAATCATCATTATACTCGTACCAGAAGGAGAATACCCCAGATCTGAGACTGAGACCTGACACCTAAGGCCTGAGACGAACCCCATTCGTCGCAACGTGTCAACTGTCTCGATCTCGAAATTCAGGGAGTGTCATGGGTCAATGCTCTGCCCGGGGTTAGTGGGCTTACACTCTGGTAATCGCATGTTTAGTAAACCCCATTAGATAATTCTCTAGAAATATGGCTAAAGAAAAACACTATTAGCTCTGGCAAACAGTGTGGCCTTACCTCCCCAACTAACTCAAGTTACCCTGGATACGTCAGACGTGCAACTAATTAAATATTTGCATGGACATAGACAAATGAGCAACAATAGTAAATACAATGTGTGATGCAAGAAATATCTACATACATAGTACATACGAGCACACAACAAATGCAAAGAAACTGCGCACCTCTACACGTTCTACGTTCTCCTAATGCATTTTAACAACAATGGAAAGAAAAATAACAATAGCAATAGCACAACAATAACTGATAAGTAAATTCAAACATAGTATGTATGTATGTATATCTAGTAGGTAGCAAGATGTGATAAGAAATCGGTGGACAAAACAGAAAATATCTAAAGAACAGAAGGTTTACTGTGCACACAAATACATAGGTTCACCAACTTAGGGTTCAAAAAAGAGCTTTAAGAGGTAGGCTCGAGCACTTTAAAGCTTATAAAATGATAAGATTATAATAGAAAAGACCTGTCTCAACAAATCTAAGCCCTACGACAACCCGCGTGAGAGTCTGGCGTAACTGGCTGTTAAAAGATATAGTATTTCCATGACAAGAATGTTTAGAACCCTGGCTAAGAAGAGTCTTCAAAGAACGACTGTCTAGAATGCTAATATTCTCTGTCTCACAACTTTGCTTTGGCTTCACACCTCGTCCCATGCCTCCAATCTGCGTCTACATGCATAACTTAATTACGAGCACCAAGCCAAGCCCTCTTCTGGTATCTTTTCTCATGGTAAAGTCGCCAAAGTAATGCTTAACCCGCATACAATGGAGCAATAATGGTTTCGCATTCTTTTGCCTGACTTTTGTTTTTGCTCTTTCGCAGTCAAACCCAAGGGGGCGGGCTATCGAGTTACGACAAAAAGCTGCCGGTTTTAAGACTTGTTTTTGAGGGGCATGCGGTTTTATTGCCTGCCGGTTCTTTGACTCTCTTTCGTTTCTACTTTGTCTCTTTTTCGCCACTTCTCTGATTCTTCTTTGCCTGCTTGTACCCCATAATCGTGGAGAACTTCACTATTTTACAGAACAGACTTCTTGGATTCCCTGTTATCCACTGGTGGCAAGATAGGGGACTCATATTCGGTAGAACTGTGTGTAGAGATAAATAAACTACATATTAATACAAAAATCAACCAAATCGGATAAGTTTTACAAGCAAAATTAGTTACCCCACTGTCGGAATATCTTTTAGAGATTTTCTCTGTTTCTTCTCCTTTATTTGTGTGCCTTTTTCGTAGCTCTTTGCGACGTTTTGGGGCCGGTTCTTTCGACTTTCTGCTGTTTACTTTAAAACTTTTTTTTGGCCCGAAGCAGACCTCCGACACGACTTCGTTTGAGCCACAAACGAGAACCAGTTAATGCAGAACCGTTGCGGAACATGTTTGCTGCCGCCGTGCCACAAACCACAAACAAAGTACGCGTCTCCCACTCGAGTGCAGCTCCTTAATAGTGTGTCTATCTATAGAAATACATTCATACTATATATCATCATTCAATCAAGGACACTTCTCTCACCTTCGCAAGTTTCGATGGCCTCTTTTTGAATTTATTTAAAAATCTCTCAATCAAAATCGGAGATCTTCTCGCTGTCAGTCGATTGTTAAGTGCTTTAAATTAATTATTAATTGATAAAGATACGCGCCTCGTTTTCTTCAGTATCTTATCAGAAGTTCGGTGAGAAGAAAAACAAATGCCGAATCTTATTTACAAAAAATTGCAATTTCTATTCTTAAATTCTTAATATGGAATTTGTTTTAATTGTGACGGAATTAATTGTGATCCCCCCTTTGAGATTTATGAATTTTTCTCTTATCCTATAATCGTACAAATCACAACCCGAACCTACACAGTTTATTGTTCTTCAAGATGACGACTTCAAGATGTCGTAAAATATTTATTGTTTGCAGGTAGTACTATATATGGCGACCATATAGTAGAACTTCAACGATTTGCTCCTTATCGGACAAAAATTGAGTAACTTCCATTTGAATATACGTATAATTTGAAGAGGTATGTGGGTGCTATAAAGAAACACTCAAATATTATTAAGTATTTCTGTGGTGACGTTCTACCTAGGAAACGTCTATCTTTTGGCTCATATCGAGTTAAGATCTTAAGATGAAACGCGAAATATACGTTTTTCTGCCTGAAAAGATTTATTTTAATACAAATTTTAAATAATTTTTGATGAACTCTTAATGTTACTATTCCTCTACAGTTCTCTAATATATTCTGTCGCAATATGTTTCTATATTTTGTTATAGAAACAGCTGTGCTAACCATTTTTCATACAAGTAAATTACAATTTGAGAGGTTTCTCCTACTTTGAGCCCTTATTTATCTCCCCCAATAAATTTTGTAAGCATTCTGACACACTTTCTAGTTAATTTATCAGCCAGATATTCGATCTATATATGTGGTGTATATACAAACCGAGTAGGTAATGATATCTAGAAATGTACAATGGGAGTGCATTTTTGAGAGCGAAGGGGATGGGAATTCTACATGAGCAATTTGTCACTTTTTCAGCTTTTTATTACTATATTTTATTCCATACAGAGACAGAGCCCAGAGCCACTCCTCCTCTTGGCTCTGCTGTTCTCTCCATTGCTTTTGCCACTGTCTTTCTCTCTCCCTCTCTCGTTTTCTCTGTGCAAACTCTCAAACGAGAGAGAGGCGAGTCGAAGCGACTCGAGAGTCACGTTTTGAGTATATTTTAGAGCGTGGAACGGGCCAATAAAAGCGACTGAAATGATTCAACATTCATTTGGTTTTTAAACGCGAAACGCGAAACGAGTTACTCCAGAGCGCGTTCGGAATCGGATCGAAAACGGTTGGAGATCTCAGCCTCCCACACAAGATATCCCAGATTTGCGTAGAAGAAAAGTTCAATAGACGATAAGCAGAGGATCTAGAACTGTGTCGAGCACGTGCCCGTGCCCCGTGTGGCATATACACTCGTACTCATACTCATACTCGTTTGCGTGTGTGAATGAATAGGTTTCTGTGAAATATTCCGTTTTGATTGAAAGTGACAACAATCTCGAACAATCCCTACCGGTAGCTAGAAACTACTACATGAAAATGTGCGAATTGATGGTCCCCGTCAATCATGGTCTCAGTCGTGAGGTAAACTATGGTTTAACACATGACTCATGTGATTTCCCAGCTGTTTTTTTTTTTCAATAAATATACAAGTAATACGTCTGATGATCATAAAGTGGAAGCGCAACAATTAACACAGACTCGAACTCTAAATCGTGCTTAAAACATGCATATCATATACTATACTATACATACATTGTATGTGGTATGTGGTACGATACTCGTACGAGCCAGCCAGATCTCTGGGCACACAAACCACAGGCCCCAACCAGACCAGACAAACAACTGTCATTGACGTTTGATTTTGCCTTTCAGCGGATCTGTTCCGAATCCGAATCCGAATACGAATACGAGTCTGTGTCAGATCCGATCTCGGGTTTTGTGGAGTGCGTTGGAAACTCGCTGATTGTTTGTTGTTTACTTTTGTCCACTGATGAAATGGCGTTTTGTTTTTTAATTGTACCTATAACTACCTACTACTCCATCGAGTGGTTCGGTCACGCATCAATTCTGTTTAGAATCTGCGTAAATTTTTTGTAAATACATATATATATCTATATATAGATATAGTACTTATATATTTGTATAATTTGGAATGTCTGAATGATTTTCCAATGATTTTGAAGTGACCCAATTTAGAAGATTTTACACTCTCTCCTTCTCTCTCTCTCTCTCTGTCTGTCTGTCTATAGAACTTTCGACCTTCCATAGAGCTTTACCGTAGCACGAAACGAATCATACAATATGTGACTTTTTATCATAGTTTTTATATCTGGCTAATTGCAACCGAGGTCACACGTTGCATGACTCTCATTTATGCAACTCTGTGGCTCGTTCATAATTGATTTATGATGCCCAGTGCCATACAATCCTCTCACAATGGCACCTAATGCTACCAAAATCAAAATCGAAATCAACATCAAAATCCCAATCGAAAGTCAAAGTCAAAACATTACCGTTCAAGGGTTCTTCAACTCGAGTGCCGCCTGCCCAATCAATCACTTTTGGGATCTTAACTCTAATCAAACCATCCGACCCCCCCAACTGCGATGCGCAGTCAGTCCCATTCCCTGGCAAATTTGTGTATAGTATTTGTGGGTTATATTAGGGAATATGCTTTGTTTTTGGTGTGCCTTGAAGACTTGCTAATGGATAGATCACGCTCGGAGGGAGCATCGTAATTCCTGCAAAAAGTGACAAATAATTCCCAAATAGGTGATTGCAGATCGCCATATGGGGGGGCACACCGCACAGATACAGATAAAGGTGTGTTGTGGGTGTTGTCTGCTCTTTGGATTAGTTTTCATTTGGTCAAGAAACCTGTTTATCTGCCTTTTCTTTGATTATCACTTAGATGAGGGCACATTCATATCCAATATCCATATCACTGATGTATGCAAAACTTATCCGAATCACAGTTTATTTTGGCACTTACTGCCCTGAAATCGTGCACAGGGAAGGAATAAGGAATTAAATTTCCGATGACAATCATTTTGCGTCACATGGCGAAATGTTCACACGCTGTCAATGCGAGAGTAAAACAAAAACAACAACAAGAAATTAAATAAAATTATATAAAGTGGGTGACAACAACCCAATCGAATTAGTCAGTTTAGTCAGAGAATTGAATTTCACAAAAACGGAGGAGCTTTTCTTTGCTTCACAGCTGATATTAGCTGTGATTGCGGGATAAGATTGGAATGAAATTGAAAGTTTGAACGAAGATAATGTGATTCGGGGTTCAGTACATTGTTGGACACCCAATCGATACGTTCTCTCACCACCTCCATTATGCGTTTACACGGAAAACTGCGATCGCATTGTTTCCATAGCGTTTTTAGGGTAAGAGTAACTGGATTGATTTGTTTCGTTAATTGAAAACAGTAAGCCACGATTCGAACTTCATTGAACCTCAGAGATATGGGTCTAGTTCGGGTTCCCGTTCCCACATTTTGTCAGTCAGTATTTTATTCCCTTTTGTTGAGAACAGATCCCTCCCAACACATTAGAAATTTCGTTTCAGTTTAGCTTTTTACTTTCTCTCTCCGAATTATTTCAAGAACCATCTAAATCTATTCCAAAAGTGCAAAATTCTTTGTGTAAAATCACGCTCGCTCGCTGTGTCGCGCTCTCTTGGACCAACTCTACGACTGACCCGACTCACTTTGCGCCATGAAGAGCCATCAGATAAATCTCTCGCGGCTGGCCATCCGAACGGCGAATGCCTCGAAGGCCAGCGGCGGCATTGTTGCCACAATGCAGGGCATGTGCAATGGCAACGCCAGCTCTAATGGCAGCGTCCACAGTTATCTCGGTCTGGGGGGACCCAAACTGATGCGCATCGATGTCCTCGATCGGATCCGCGCCAAGCCCACGCTGATCAGGCAGCTGAAGTACGAGGTCCAGGCCACAGGAACAATGACTGGGACGTTGTTCTGCGGCGGCAACAAGATATATTCGTCCACCAATGTCCTCATCGTGAATATGCCCCGACAGCCGAGCAGCATCAATTGCGGTGTTGTCGCCACGCGCAACATGAGCACGGTGGCTGCCCCGCTAAAGCGGATACAACCGCCTGTGCCTGTGTCGTCCCAGACCAAGATGAGGACGCCGCGTCTATCGGCGGCCCAGCGACAGAACCACGTCCAAACGATGACCCAGAGCGAGGGACGCAGCGTGAGGATGGCCCTGGAGATCAGCAAGTCCATTTCGGATGAGCTGATGCCCATCAACGAGACGGTACGATCCCGGATCTGCGTCGTTCGTCGTCCAAACCAGAAGAGGGACCTGCTGCATGGGTGGAAGCACCCGGGAAGCTCCACGCTCCAACCGTCCCCGAAGACGGCCACCCGCCCGGAGGATGTCGAGGAAGAACTGCTAGGGAGGCAGATGAAGCCGCCACGTCGCCAGATCAGGATCGCCAAGCCGATGGAGCGCCTCCAGTTCCCGACGAACAGGTTGCACACCCTCACGAACAAGTCGGAGTCCCCGAAATCTGCAGAGCCCAAGCCGTCTTCCAGCAGACTCAGCAGCAGCAGCGACATGAACAACCGCAAGGCCATTGCAATGCAACGCTACGTGTACACATCGAAGCGTCGCAGCTCCAGGGCCTTGCAGCACGACCAGCGCATGCGGTTGACCGACTCACAGCCGCATGCCTCCTACTCGTTGGACGACTTCGAACTCATGGATGTGTCCGTGGCCAGAGGAGCCGCCAAACGTCCCCGACTGTCGTCGCTGCCTGCTGGTGATGCCGCCAAGAAGCGGGAGGAACCCAAACTAGTGACGTATCAGCGATACGACCAGCCCAAGACGGAGCGCGACTTCCTGAAGAAGAAAATCTTTGGGGGCATGGAGCCGCGTCTGTGGCAGCAGAAGTCCGGGGCGGCCGACTCGGGGAAAATTCAGCAGCCTAGCAAGGCGGAAAACGACGACGAAGAATCCTACACGAAAGAGACTGAAGATTCATTCGACTGGACGGACATGGAGAAGCGTTATGTCCAAGCCGAGGCAGATCGTGAGTGCGCTGAACGGAACATGATGAAGGGCAGCTCGACAGCAAGTCTGAACGCCGTCCCCAGGCGACTCGATGACATCCACTATCCCGCCCAGCTATTCTGGCGCCGTCCCCAGCCCCAACAGGTGGAGTCTGCATCGGAAGAACCCTCCAGGGAGGTCAGCCCTAAGCCCCGTGTGCCTAACAAGGCCAAATACTCGGCGTCCAAGCCCTTGATTTTCGGCCATGGCAAAATGTGGCGGAACCATGCACAGGAGGAGAGCCGTCAGGTGAATGCGTCCAGCGTTCCCCGTCCGAAGGTGCCCGAGATGTCGCTCATGTCCAGGAGTCTATTCAGCCAGGACTCCCTCGGCGTAAAGTCATCGCCAAAGTCCCCTCACAATGAGCTTAAGCCAGTCCCTAAGAAGGACGATGACGACGACGAGAAGAACAAAGACGCCGATTCGGACATCCCAATGCCTGAGAAATACGTAAAGGAATCGGCATTCCAGCGCCTCGGCGGGCCCGTTGTAGAGTTCCGCCACAGCCGTGGCCAGAAGTGGTAGCAACGAGGCGGTGCCCCAGAGCCAGTAGCAGTCCCAGAAGCAGTAACAGTACTCGTGACCGTCGCATTTCCAAGAGAGTGTTGTACAAGAGTCGTAGCAGTCACATCATTCAGTTAATAATTAGTCCACAAAATTATGCAAGTAGTTGCCATGTACATATTCTCGTCATTAGGGAGAGGGTACATCCAAATTTATGGTTAAAAAATACTTTTGAAGAATCACAGTAAAAACTCAGTAGACAAACCCATAATATCTCTTTTAGTATTTGTTTAACTGGTGGAATCATTAGGGATAAATGCATCTGATTTGCAACTATTTCTGAGAAGATTGTACCATTCGACTACTTTAACTGCTGCATCGTTTATAGGGTTGCCTGCGGCAAAGTTTCCTTATTTCCATATCTGACAATATAGCTGAAGCATTGAACAAGAAAAGAATTTGATAAAGATTTAAAGTGGATAATAATAATGAATAATATCTTTATGGGATGTGCAAGTGTCCCCGCAGAATTTTGTGTTTCTTTTAAGATCCCATCAATGACTGGGCCTTGTTGCCAGTCTTCACTAGTCCGTTGCACCGTTGCCGTTTTTCACTACAGCATCCTTCTGCATTCAGCATTGTATTATAGTCATCTTTCAGCCTCTCTAAGTGTACATTTTTCGTGTAATTTATGTTCACTCCGCTAGTGCCGATGCCGATGCCAAGCGAGCGATTTTCATTTGTAGTTTGATTTCCAAACCCGAAAACCCCACGACAAGAGAAACTCACACCACCCACTCTACATACAGTACGCACTGCATACAGTGAACACTTTTAACTACAAACAAAAGAAAACCCCTTCCCCAACAACAACAAAAGATACAATATATATTTTTTGGATATGTATTTTGATTTAGACTTGTGATTGATATATTTATCAATTAGCTTTTATTTTATGGTTAATGTTGCAACCTTGAAGCATCTTTACTAATCCTGAACTCTTCTCCATCATCCATCGTTCCTCCAGGTGCTGTCCATGAGCACAGATGAATATCGCAAGACCTCACTGTTTGCGACTGGTTCCTTCGACCTGGACTTCCCCATTCCCGATCTGATTGGCAAGACAGAGATCCTCACAGAGGAGCATCGGTAAGTGGTCGATTAATGGCGGGAGTATAACTACGAGTAGTACCAAATTTACAGTTGAATTAATGTAAAAAGTCTTCAAATGCTGCACTCCCCTTTCAAATGGAATACTTCTCGATCTGCTTTGAGTGAGCCCCATACTTATGTGTTGCACCTTTCCTTACAGCGAGAAGCTCTGCTCTCATCTGCCAGCTCGTGCGGAGGGCTACTCCTGGTCCTTGATCTTCAGCACGTCGCAACATGGTTTCGCCCTCAACTCCCTGTACCGCAAGATGGCGCGCCTGGAGAGTCCAGTTTTAATTGTCATCGAGGACACAGATAATAATGTAAGCCCAAATTAAACCAAACCTTATGTAGAGAGTAATTTGAACAACTATATATTTGTGTAGGTATTTGGTGCCCTGACCTCCTGCTCGCTGCATGTGTCGGATCATTTCTATGGCACCGGCGAGTCCCTGCTCTACAAGTTCAATCCCAGCTTCAAGGTTTTCCATTGGACTGGCGAGAGAACATGTACTTTATCAAGGGCAACATGGAGAGCCTGTCTATTGGCGCAGGAGAGTAAGTACAGCCCTGGCATGCCCACACCATTTGATGTGATAATCCTTCCTATTCTTCCCCTTTTCAGTGGTCGCTTTGGTCTGTGGCTTGATGGAGATCTCAATCAGGGACGATCACAGCATTGCAGCACATACGGCAATGAGCCACTGGCGCCACAAGAAGACTTTGTTATCAAAACACTCGAATGCTGGGCATTTGTTTAAGTGAATTTCTGTTGAAAGCAGCAACCAACCAATACACAACACATACTATACACACACACACACACACACACACATATTTATGGCGACATGCGCCTACCTACCTATTTAATTAATTATATGTATATGTACTAAACAAAAGCGATAAAGATAAACCAACAACCTGAGAATGATGTCAAAAGCTAGTGTGCGTCTAAGAAACCCCTAAGAAAAGTCCACACAGCCTCCCCTCCCAGAAAATCCAACCAACCCAACCCATAAACTCCCTAGAAATGATCACAGGAAAAACAGTTTGTGAGAATTTCAGTGAGCTTGGGCGGAAAGCGTTTTTCGTTGAGGAGTTAGGTCTATGCGTTTGAACGTATTAATTATTTAGTTTTTATATTATATACTATTAAACGAAAAGCAACTAAATTATGTGTTAGATTTAAACAAGGCAAATCCCCCTAGAGGGCAACAAAAAAAAAACCAAGCGACACGCAGCAGGAAAAATTAGACAAATTAAAGCAAAGTGAAATGAAAAACAATTGAAAATCACATCTACGCCCCCACAATCATCCACACACAGACGCAAACACATACATACACACACACACACACACACAAAGATACAGATACATTTAATATAAGTTCTAATTGATTACATTTAAAAAATTGTGAGAGGAAACACCAGAGACCATAACAGAAGGCCGTATCGTGTTTCTTCGGATTGATTTCATTTTGAATTTAATTTTTTCATTCGTTTCGAGAACATTTTGTGCAAAAGAGAGAAGATTGAAGAAGAAAAGAGAGAGAGTACACGAGAACGAGAGAAATAAAAAAGAATGTCGATATAATTTTTAGTGCAAAATGCTAATTGCAAGTGAAAAAAATAAGCGAAGAGAAGACAGGAGAAGTAGATAACTTTTAATTAAATTTGACTTTTATAATAAATATGTAGAGGACGGAAGAGCAATTGAGCAGCAACTGAATGCAGAGCGAAAGAGTTTTATTTTTAGTTCTATCCGATATACTATATATATTTAATTATGTTTATGTTTTAATGCTAATGATGTTGATTTTATGCAATTATATACTAAAAACAAACAAACAGAAACAACACCAGAATGAAATACACAATATTATACCACAAAAAAAAAACAAAACAAAAACATGGCCAAAACCGAGAAATTTTTAATTGTCAGTTAATTGTCAGTGCCCTCGCCCCCACTCGCATCTTCAATGAGATGTGCTATATCTTTTGTAAAGAGAGAGGCTTCCCACTCGTTGATTTTAAGCAGGATTTGTAGTTGTAAGTGTTTCTCCTCCCGCCCCCACAGGATATCACAGAGGATCCTTTGGATCGCAGAATGAGACGGAGGAATTGTTGCTGCCGTGTGGAAATGGAATGGAAATGGTTTTTTTCGATGAAACAACAAAACAAACTTAAATGGCTTTATATCCCTTTTGAGATACAATTTCACTATAATTAAACAAAACCAAACAAAAAAGGAAAAGAAGAATGAATATATATGTATATGTATACACAATGATAAAATATACCATGCATATGTATATGTAAATGTACAATGATGGTAGAATCAAATCTAGATTAAATGTAAGTGTAATTTTTGTAGTGTATTTGCCTTCCCCCCCACACATCCCCTTATACCCTTACACCCCCAATCGATGTGTATTGTAAATGATGTAAGAAATACACCCCTTCTAACCCGGAACAAGAAAATTCTGAAAAAAAGAAACATATTCTAAATATTCGAACACACGAAACGCTGCAACACACTTACATATTTGAGAGAAGAAAAAAACGAAACAAAATTGCTGATATTTTACACTGAACAGAGTTCGATAAGACAAGAATGTACGAGATATACATATGTACATACATAGAAAGAATATTTCATTTCATTAGAGTTGAAGTTTATACTCAACAACAAAAACAACAACAACGCACACAACAAAGAAAAGCGATGGAGCTATACATATATACTAGTAGAAATTAGTAACTGTAAAGATAATCCCAGCAGAGAAACCTTTTTAGTAGCATGCAAACAATTTAGAGAAATTTAGCTGAAACTTTTTGCACGCCTCCTTCCTAGAGCCCCCCAAAAAAGAAGATATGTATGGTGAACCGAACTATGGAGACTCACGCCAAAGAAGATGTTTTTAGATGTTATATACAACTTAAACGATCTTGACAGATGGACAATTTTTATGTAAACTAACCGCAGATACGATAAACGTATGCTTTATACGTATACATACGTACTATATATCCTCCTCAAGACGCATGAGAATCCCGAAAACCCCAATGATCAATGATGATCATGAAATTCCTGTTGTATTGTGTAAACGGAAGACTTTCTTTTTATTAGGACTACATATAGAGGAAATTGGAAATGCTTGTTTACAGAGCGTGACAAAATAGTAACGATAATCCCATTAACAAAACTGACAGATTCAGTATCGTTCGAATTAGCTTAAAACTCACTCTGACTATGCGCGAACTTCATTTGAAAACACACACAACAAAAATCTTGAGACCAAAATGCGTTTACTAACAGATATACTCGTATAAACTACAGATCCCCCAAAAAAAAGCAAAAAGTGAGAGGCCGCCTATCATTATATTACTCTTAAATGTGTACCGAAGATTAGTTCCGTTGGCCGCAAGTCAATTACATTTATTATATGTCTCACACACACACACACACACACACACACCACAAAGAAGGAAAAAGAATATGGGATCACATAACTGAGAAATATGCATACACATATGCTCCTACTATATAGGATGATTATTCATTTGGGTAGCCTGTGGCGAAACTATGTTGTTGAATTCGTAGATATTTTTGTTGTTTGTTATTAAGCAAAATGTAAAACCAAAAAGCAAAGCGTAAGATGAAAATATTTTTAAATTGTAACTTCTGTCAATTAAATTGTAGACTGGTGCATAAACCAAATGAAAATGAAAACTGTAAAACCAAAAAACAAGTTATTAACATCATCGATGGATGTGTGCAGGATGATAGATAGTTGGAGGATGGGTTCTGTTCTGTCCCATTCGAGTTTTTTGTTGTGCGTTCCAATTAAATGCTTAGTATTTGTGTAATATACTACATATATATCATAGCTAACTAGTGCGGCATTATCTAGAGCATAGTGTGCGAGTACTTTATCCACTCAGTGTCCGTGCTTTGCCCATCCCCCCAACCAGTGTTGAGTAGTTTACAAAATAAAAGAGTTTCTAGTTGTTGCGCACCGAACACAAAATTAATGCAAAATGTAATTCGCACAATTCGACGAGGCAGATTATTCAGGACACATATCTGGAGATGCCAGAGAGATATACATACATACTACATATAAACAGATACAATTAAATATATATGCCAATATTTTGGGAGCATTTGATTCCATTTGCAATTGTTAGTTGGCTTGGTTGAAAAGCAGCTGAATGAAAGGACCTCCCATATTGATCTAGCCCCAAAGTTACAGTATTCATTTTCATCTTTATCGAATACAGAATATATGTATGTAGAACCGTACCGTACCAAACCGTACTAAACCGAACCGAACCGAAATTGTATAAAAATCCACTTAGAGAGCAGAGCACAACTTTGTCAATGCCATGAAGAGCGGTACATAAAATATAGCTATAGAAGGATTTTTGAGAAGCAGAGAAGGGGCTATACACGAGTTAAGATGGAGATACAAAGAGTTGAGATGGTAGTGGTGTTTATTTTTCTACCAACAGATTTGCAAGCAATGAAAATACATAGATGGAGTACTTACAGAGCAGAGATGAGCAGCGATGCGAAGAGAACAGAAGCGTCAGCAGCTAGTAGATGATCAGTCAGTCGTCAGTCGTGTGTGTATATACGAGATACATATATGTTATATCTACCTACAACAGCATACATACATACATATATATATTTTTGGAAAGAAAATCAAGTATCTAGATGAATTTTGGCCACGGCCAAGTACTAAGCATATTCGCAGAAACAAAACACAGATATTAATGAATGTAAATGTTGAAAACAAAATGTGCTTTGGTTGTTTGTTTTTCGAATGGCATATGGTACATTCGTCGTTGTTCTTCGGTTATTCTAAATATTATATAGACAAGAAACAGATCAAATCATGTGTGCAACTTGTATCGTATTATTAAAATATGGGCATTCCAAAAAAAAAAAAAAACAAAAATTAAGCACAGAAAACAAACACATGATGTGCAGAGCGGCAGGAGAATATATATAAATATATATACTATACATACATATATGTAAATGTAAAGTCATTACGAAAATGAACAACTTTTTCTGAAAAATAAAGTGTATATTCAAATATCAACAAAAATCGTAGCCATTTTATCATGGTTTGGGAAACTTTTTATCACGCAAGAGCTCGTTCTTATTTTGTCTCGCTGGTTGGCAGGACTCTGGTCAGCTTAGCGAAGGACCTACATTCACAGGATCATGAGGATACAGACTGTCGGATAACGCAGTCGGATAATACCTTCTACATCTGATATTTATATCATTCTCCATCATTCTTCGGTACGCTATTGTCCACAAAATCATGCTTTCCATCTAGGAAGGGAATGGCCATTAATGGGTTGTTCATCTTATATCCTTTTTAAGCAATAATTTAGATTTGATGGCCGTTCTGTACCGAAACATTGTCCGCGTTCACCAGGACTTGATCAGTGATCTTACGATAGGGTTTTGTTCGTTTTCCCACACCAGAATCTAACTGACCCTGCATCTATCGCTCTCTCCACAGCTTCTAAGCTTCACTTGCATTTGGGCTTTGGCAATTCGGACCGTCTGCCCTTGCAATTCTTCTTAATCCAATTCTTGAACGCCTAGTCATGTAGCTAACTCAAACTCCATCTTAACTAAACATTTCGACTTATTTTAATTAATCATAAAACAATCCCATTTTCCAAAACATTAAATAGTTACAAAAACAAATGGAAAAAATGAACTAGAGACGCGTATTGCATTTGCTCAGGCTTTCATTTAATAGAAAAATATACATACATATATGTACATACATAATACATACATATGCAGATATGCCATAAATATGGTTAATTTATATTCTAGAATTTAACAAGAGAACAGATTTTGTTGTCGCCTAACGATATGAAAAAGATTTCTAACTACGAGTACTAGATGCATGAGAGTCGACAGATTAAGTGAGTGAGTGAGTGGTGTGTGGGATGCCAGCAGAAATCACAGTTCATACAATCTACTGGCACAATTTTGAGATAGGATGAGCGTCGCATTGTGTTTCACGGCGATTGTTGTTGTGTATGCACTGCTCTTTAGATATAATACTTTGGCAGCCAGAAAACTATGAAATGAACCCAATTTTGCAATTGCGAAAGTTTGTAACGAATTAAAAAGATGCTAAAACAATCGACTCGATCGCTGATAAGGCAGTTATCTAGGGGTTAATGTGTCAGACTAACTAAACGTACGACTTAGAGGCTACAACTATAAGGCTTAACGACTAAAGGAGCTTTGATTCACTTTTACAAACAGGTCTTGACTCGAGTGGGCCTGAGCCTGACCCGCTTCTAGACTTGCGTACATAAATAGTTTTTAACTAGCTTTTTACAGAGTGTTTTGGAAATAATTTACACTTTTTGGTTGCCCTTTCTTTCTTTCTTCCTTTCGATTCCGCAACGATTCTAGAGCTGTGTTACGTGCATATCTCGCTACTGGCGGCGCAGGAATTGCTAGAGACATTCGCATTCAATGCCCCCGGGCCCGTGGACATACTGGCGGGCAATACGGCTCCAGGTGCAGACGATGAGGATGAGGATGCTCCTGTCGCGGATGTAACCGCTGTGGCTACTGTGGCGGGTGGTGGTGGTGTGGTTGTGGAATCGGGCTCGACCTGCTGTGCTTCAGACTGTGCATGTCCGTGGGACGTACTGCTGATGATGGCATTGTTTGTCTTGCTGTTCTCCAGCTTGGCCCGATTGAGCGCCTCCTCGCGCTCCTTGGCATCAAAGTACCAGACGGTGATGGCATAGCGGGTGCGATGGGCGGGCTGCACTTCGTGGGGGTTGCGTATGTCCGACCAGAAGAAGATCAGGCGATCGAACTTGGGTTCAATGTCTGCCACAGTGGTTCCAGGCGTGGGTCGAATCCTATAGCCAGTCAACGGATTAATTAAGTGTCCAAATTCAAGTGAGATATAGAGCTCTATCAGCTTACCGCAATATTCCACCGCTTTCTCTCGCATCCCAGTTGATATTCAGGTAGTAGATGGCTGTAATGACGCGACCGTCCTTGTTGGGATTATCCACATGCATGACATAGTGTGTGCCCGATCCGGGATAGCAGGCAACCA
Source organism: Drosophila bifasciata (assembly GCA_009664405.1). Taxonomy (NCBI): domain Eukaryota; kingdom Metazoa; phylum Arthropoda; class Insecta; order Diptera; family Drosophilidae; genus Drosophila; species Drosophila bifasciata. The sequence goes on from CM019044.1 coordinate 34,150,026, forward strand.
TTGCCTGAATAGGGACAACCAATGCGATTAGCTAATCTCTTTTGAGGATTCCCATAGTAAAGGCTTACCCTCGTGCGCTCCCTGATGTGATAGTTGCCCAGGATGCCGTTGTCCTTCATTGTATTCACGCGATAGACCACAGAATCAATCTGATAGAAATGGAGACATGAATTAGTAACAGATTCTTTGATTGTAGAGCAGATCACACACTCACCTGATTGGTCAGATACCAGACGTTGCTGCAACCGGGCTCATTGCCGCCGACCCACTTGATCTTATCCCCTCGAATCTTGTCACCCCGTACCGCCGAGGATGGGGCATCGGGCTTCTGGTTGTGCACCAGCTGCCCGTCGTGAAAGGCGCCCGCATTGTACATGCTCCGCACTTCGTTGAGGATCTTCAGGCCCGTCTCCATTCCCAGAAAGTCATCCACCACGGACAGGCCGTACTGGTTCATGTCGTTGATGATGTTCCGGCACAGGTCCTCATAGCGTCGTTCGCTGTGTGGGAGGAAGATAGAGAACAAAGAACTTTGATGAGGCAATTGCATTTTATTTTAAATATATATGTATGTATCTAAATATGTGTGTATGGAAGATCTCTTGCAAGGCCCTCTTTCTATCTATCGATAGATAGATCTATAGATGCCTATCTGGGTGAGGTCACCTTGGGGAAACCCCACCTTGCAGCATTCTACGGGTCTACTGTCTAGACCCGCCTCGACTGCATTTCCAATCTATTTATAGACCAAATACTGGGAACGGTTCACGCTTCGATATGCAAAAGTTTGATTGCATTTAAGCGTTATTTATTTGCTTTGGGAACAACTATAATAATGATATATGTACAATATACACAATATTTTACGACTTTTTTACGATGCGGCCATAAAACCAATATTTTCCTCAGAAATCTCCCTGGCAGTCACCGTAGTCACGTAGACCATCCACCATCCAGATCGCCCCCAAAAACGATTGCAAATTTCTGGATAAGCTAAACCTATGTACATATGTATGTATGTACAAACCTGTATCATAAAACAACACGAAAATATATAAAATATAGATGAAACATTTCTCACAAGTTCAGAATTGCTATAAAAAGTAAAAACCGTCTGAAGCCCGAAATAAATTAAAATTATTGAAACGTGTTGCACGGATGATCGAGAGACCGCCCGACCACACATGCTACAAGTTTTTAAATAAACATCAAGTTTTTCGATACAAATTCATAGATTAAGCAAAAAGAGAGAGAGAGAGGGAGAAAAACGGCATTGAAGATCACAAACAGAAGCCGTTAACCGGTTTCATTTTTGGCATTCATAATCGATGAAATCTGTTAATCAGTGCAAAACCTCAGCAAAGAAATCAGTCTGGGTATTCAATACTCTTGAAAGTAGTTGCCACACAATTTCTAAACATTTTAATCAAAATGTCCAAGAACCTAGTATAGTTCCGTATAAATCTTAAGACTTAACGTACTAAAAACCAAATAAGATTCCCAGGGATCTTAAAATTCAGTTTAATTTGTATTTTTTCATTATATGTAGTACTAAAAAATCTGCTGTGTTCTCTTAGGATCACCATTTTTCTGATGTACTATATGATGCTGAACATCATCTTCATATTGTTTCACTTGAAATCCCCACAAGAATTCCCATCACTGATCACATAGTGTTCATTTGAATTACCGCTTATCCAGGAGTTCCCGAAAGAATTGTTCGGCATTGGCAGGATGGGCCGAGTGCTTGAAAAAGTTCTGATAGTCCGTTGTGGTGGAGGTTATCATTTTGCGTGGATCACTCAGCGTACGTAGCTTTCTTTTGATACTGTTCTGAATCACTTCTGTTGACACTGGCCCGCTGAATTTTGTTCAGTTTGGCAAGGGTTCTTTACGGATAGATCATTTATCTTAGCAGGAGTGTAGGTCTCTCTGAACGACTTCAATAGCAACAATTTCCACGCACAAATGAAGAAAGTTTCAAACTGTTCGCGGGTTTTATGTGCCCTGAGAGCGCGGTGGCAGAGAGAGGCGCGCGTGTGTTACAGAGAGAGAGAGAGAGAGAGAGAGAGGCAGAGCCGGTTGTATCGTATTGGTATAGGGCGACTAAGGCTAATACATTTTGTTGGCCTTGGTTTTGTGTGAGTGCACAGGTATGAATAATTGCAGATTGCATTTGTTTCAGCCAGCTGTTGCTTCTATTGTTTTTGTGTTTCTGTATTTGCATCTGTTTGTTTTTATTAACATTTGTTTCTGTCGTTCTTCCTTAGTCACGTTTGTTTATCGTTCTAGCTTCAGCACACAAATAATTAACAAATGAGGCAGCTGCTCCGCTAGCACGAACCGCTCACGACGACTATTTTGGACGAATGCGGTGTGGCAGCACTTACTGTCGCCCCCCGTTGGCTCACGCGTAGTCGAGAGTGAGACAGAGTTTATAGTGCAGGTTGTCAAAGGGTGTTAATAGAAGGTAAGGCATTGCCAGAAGGGTCTCTTAAAATTGTTGCCTAAGTAATGGGTATCATTGGTGTTGGAAATAAGATTCTCCTTCTCAATTTTTATTAGTTGTGATTGGACCTTGATATTTCTTCAGTAAAAGGAACTAATAACAGAACTATCACATTTGTTTGGTGAGCAAACAATGCCTCACTCTACATTCATATACCTTGGCTTTGGGAGAGTAAGAGCTGCGGAGCATGATAATAGTGAGAGAAGGAGAGCGTTGGGGGCCTGGGAAGCACTAGAGTAAAGCGATAAGCCCGTCGAGTGTGAATAAATAATTGACAAATGAAAACGGCGACCGCAGCAGCAGCAGATAACAAACTTTGCGACTTGGATGGACAGACATTTATTTGGCATACAGGGGAATGAAGCGGGGAAAATTGCTAATGCGAAATATGACAGTTGCCGGTCACGGCGCCTCAGTTTCGTTTCGTTATCAAATCAGAGTATCAAATATGAGACTGGTATGACTTGTGGTGGCTTCCTTCCGTTTGCCCTTCAAGTGCTTGCAACGCCCCTAGCAGAGACAGCAAATACACTCGATGCAAATGCAAACAAACCCACAAAGCAAAGCAAACGCAAAAGGCAAAGGCAGAAAAGACAAGCGCAACAATCGTCACGTAGCCCAGCGCACACCAACACATGCACACAAGCACGCAAGCGGTCACGAAAACGTACACGTACACGTACACGCACACGCATTAGTTACCAGACCGTTAGAGAGAGAGAGAGAGACGCCAAGCAAGCAAAAGGGAGTGTAAGAGCCTCAGAAACGAGAGGTAAATAGATATTTAAATACATACATATGTTTCCAAAGTAAAATGAATCTGCCAAAAAAAAGCTTCGAGAATAATACAACAAATATATGAATAATAGGAAGAGGATGGGGATGGGGAAACAGCATAAAACATGAAAATGAATGCTTTCAGCAAATTAGGTCAACGGCCCAGTTCAAAGTCAGAGAAGAGAGCACACAACAGCGGAGTGAGTGTGCGAGCTCTCTATTTCGCTCTCTGCGTACATAGTGTAATGATCGATTCGTGAGCCAGCCCTTCGAGCCCTTTTGGATGTATTACGTGCGACAACTGGCGCGGTGGCACGTGTACCACGCGCAGGGTCCCAACCACTCCCAACCCTCCCCCCACACCAAACACACACAGCCGGTTTCGGTGGGTGGCGGAAGGAAGAACAACCGCCAGGGGTCGGGGTGCGAGCGGCGCACACGCACTGAGGCGACCTTGATGACGTGCGTCTGCCTACGTAGTACACTACTATTTTTGTTCCGTCTGGTGTTTGATTTGTTGTGGGATTGGAGATGATGGTTCGAGATCTATGGCCACTTAACAATCCATATATCTGGTGTGTAAATTATTGGCCGCATTGTTCGAGATGGGAAAAATGGAAACAATTATTGAACACATCACAAATCATGGGATCTGAATTGTACAGGTATTAAAGAGAACCGATCTGGTATGTATAACAGAAAACATCTGTCCCATTGCTATATACACACATATGAACATATACGGAATAGAGTTATATATGAACATGCGATTCAAAACATCTGTAATTCGAATTTAAAATGTACAAAGTAGATCCCTCCATGAATCCACAGTACTCAGTCTCGTCTCCGCTTTCCTTCTTAAGTTTCTTGCAATTCTCCAATAATTCCACGGAAATATAAGTATACAAATATACATACATACATATGTACATATGTATATACATACATACAATCATATGTCCATGCAATACACCAAGTCGTAATTTCAACTGAAAAATCTTTTATATCGTATATATTTTATAATCTATAAACAATTTGTATAAATTACGCATATTACGATTAGTACTAGTTTGAGTAGTTCCATCTGTACAGCGTGTTTCGAAAGCTGTTAAAAAAACAGCTTTTGCATTTAATGTACAATAATTTTAAGAAATTAATGTGTTTACGATGGTTTTCTTAGATTTTTCAGATTGAGAGAATCATTAATAGACCTATAAAGAATATAATTATATGGTTAATGATCAAACATCTTTAAGGTCTTTAATCTTTAATTGAATCAAACCGTGAGAAGGTTAAAGCCCCCAATTTAATCGACTTTGCACTGTATATTGACCTTTCTTATCCGACCATCCGACAGACCAATTGATGCGGTTTTAGTGGATCGCTTTTTAGAACGTTTTGCGCAATGCTTTATTTATCTAGGCCCCGCCCCAAAGAACCCCGAACCCGTTCCCAATCCCGGACCGGAATGTACCGGACCCCGGTCGCTTGACAGGCGTACAGACGTGAGCAAAAGGCCCCCAGTCTCAGCATTTTGTTAACACATTAATAAACAATGTAGAATTTTGTGCAAACCCCCAATGAGATCATGCCACTGCCACTGCTAATTGTTTGATAAAGAACAACATTAGTTACTCGTCCCGATCCCAATCCCGATCCCGACACAGCCATCAGCTGTGGGCTGTGGGGAGAGCAGCAGCAGCAGCAAGTCAACAAAAATAAAAGCAAACGAGACGCAAATCGTAGTACGATAAATGATAACAACATTTGAACGAAAGACTTGCGTACGCGCGGCACGTACGCAAAATTCAGAGGCGACCACCCAAGTGAATGGGTACGAACGGAACGGACCACCCACTCAGACACCCACTCCGTAAGCCCCGAACGATAACAACAAAAGGAACGAACGCGCAAAAGTATCGATGATTCAGCAACAAGCAACGTTTGCAAAAGAATCTCCACATATGTATGTATGTATGTACATACATATAGACAGAGTGTGCAAAAACCATATTTATTGTGTCTGTTAATGCCGGTTCCGTTCTGATGTGTAAAATGAAAACAAATACATACAACATGAGAAAACAAAAGAGAAAGTAGGTGGCTACGGAGACCAACGCAATAGATACCCTTAGGAGGTAGTTAGAAATGTATTTGAAATATGTTAACTGCGCGGATGGTAGGGATTCTCCACCAGCTTCACTCAGTTGACAAAAAACAGCTGATTGTTATTCTTCAAGCAGTACAACATTCCTCCAACTATTCTGGTTTATACTGTCCGTTCTCTTATGGGAAATTTGTGTAGCAAATCAGTGTCATTCAAAAAGCAGGGATATTCCCGGCAATCGTTTAGGATATTTTAGAATTTAAATCCTGACTGGCTGTGACATTTAATCTCAAACATACATATGCCCAAAAAGATAATGACCCGCCCAGTGAGGGTATTTAAAAGTGATTATAAACAATTTTTGGTACCGACAAACTGCGCAACAGAATAATTACAATGTCAGCGCTGTCCGGGTGTCGGTGTCCGGGGAAATGCGACTGCAGTCAGCGGCCGCAGCCTGCCTGCAATTGTTATCGAATCGCGACGACCGACCGCCATATGCATTCGATTCCCGGGCACGTAGTGCCAAAGGTAAACACTCCCCCCGCTCTCCTCTCCCAGGAGCCCCTCCCTTCATTCAGCCCTGCAGTCCGGAGACAATCTAATCTCTCCCTGGAAGGGGCAACAAACAACACACATCTACGGGGCATGAGATTCATAAATTTCGAGTTCAAATAAAGAATGTTAAGTGGGGGAATGGAAATATAGGGGATGGCGTCGCAGGGGTAGAAGTCATCCGTAATCAGTCATCGCACGTATTGCTTATCGATAATTGCCTCGATATGCAAGTGGGGACGGAATGCACATGTTACGGCTCGAGGCGCGAGTCGCGGCGACCACTAATCTGCCTTGGGCCACCACACACTTGAGCTTTGTGCAAAGATGATTTTGTTCAATTTCGAGTTTCAGCTCGAAATATGATCTAATCAAATGGAACAATAACTCGACTATCAGCTGAGGCAGGCATCAGATAAGTAGTCCCGTCCCAATGAAAGTGGGAAAAGAGATTCCGTTTTCAGGGTCAGAAAACTGTACTCAATAATAAAGAATATCATTCTTTAATGCTAGATCTATCCCTCCATAAATATCAGAAATGATATGCTGCAAAAGGTACAATCCGTTTCCCCTGCTATCCAACCCGATTTGAAACAAATGTCACAAGCAGAGATCAGACTGAGCTTCAATAACATGTAAATCCCAAAATCCATTCGAAAAATACACGTTAGACGGTTAGGAACCAAAATATACAAACAGATAAAGATCTCCCTCGCAAAGGGATCCACAGTAAGAAGAAATCGCGATAGTGAAAGATTTCGATTTAGGGGCAGCCTAGGGAGAGACGATGGAGTACACGCGTCAGCCCTGTCCCATACGGATTGTGGAGGACGCCGGCTGTGCCTTCATGATGGGCACTATTGGCGGGGCCCTGTTCCAGAGTGTGAAGGGATTCCGGGATGCCCCGTCGGGACTGCTTCGCGGGATCTACGGCGGATTGGATTCCGTGAAGATGAAGACCCCCGCGATTTCCGGCAGCTTTGCCGTTTGGGGTGCCACATTTCAGCACGGTGGACTGTGCGATGGTCCACTACAGGCAGCGGGAGGACTCATGGAACTCGATTGTCAGCGGCGCTGCCACGGGTGGCATTCTCGCCGCCCGCCAGGAGTCCGCCAAATGGCAAACAGTGCATTTATCGGGTGTCTGGTGCTGGCGCTGATCGAGGGAGCCAGCGCAGCAGTGGCCACAATTTATGCAGCCGAAGATCAGCCCATCGCTCCACCAGAGACCCAAGACAAGCCGCAGCGTCCCCAGTGGGACGTGGCCCAGTACCAGAACGACCCCAAAAAGGACTTGGAGTTTGAACGAGTGCTGGAGAGGTGTCGGTCGTACCAGTCCGGCCAAATGGGTACTGCTCCCCACTCGTTGTCGGATCTGGTCAAGATGGCCAACGTTGTCTAGTTATCCTATCAAGTGAATCAAGTATCCCCAGAATCTTCTTATATTTCTGGCCTCGTTCCATCCAAATTATGTTCATGTATCGGCGTTAGCCCTGTTCTGGATCCTCACTCTCTGTTGAATGTTTTTGGAGTGCATTAAACGGAGGTGTCATTTACTTCGTGGCACAGCCACATACACACTCACCTGCCCGATCCCATGAAGCTGGCGTCTGCCAGTCCGATCTGATAGCTGGAGCTCTTCTCGCCATTGTGGCTGTGGTGGTGATGCTGATGGCTCTGCCGCTGGCTGCCATCTTCTGACGGTTGTGTGCCCCCCTGTCCCGGCTGCCCGAGGAGATTCAACAGATTATCCACTTCTGCCGGCCAGCTCTGGGCCTGATGGGCCGGCGTCATCATCTGGGCCGTGGAGCAGTTGGCGCCAGCGCCACTGCCCTCCAGTGTGGTGGCTGCCACGGCCTGCTGCAGCTGTTGCATCTGCTGCATCTTGTTGTTGTTGTTCTTCTGGCGGGCCAACAGGCGACAGTCCTGCCGATGATTGGGCCAGTCCATGTGCTGGTGCGCCGCCGAGCAGTAGTAGATCGCCTTGCACTTGGCGCAGCGCAACAGCTGCTGGGTGGTGCCGCAGATGGAGCAGCGCGGCGTCTCCATGTCGCGGTTGCGGTTCCTGTTCCTGTTCCCTGTGTCCTTGGCGCGTCCCCTGCTCATCATCACAGCATTGCGGCGGCGGCAGTGGGCGCCAACGACCGAAATTAACCTTGAGAGTGCGACTGCTTTTTGTTGGGTGGGTGTGTTTGTACCTTAGCCCCCCAACACACACACACAGACACACAAACACACACGCGGAGAAGCAAAAACACAAACACACACAGATGGAAAACACCCACACACGGAAACGGGGCTGCGTCTCAGATTATTGGCGATTTCAGCTGTTCCGACGAACGCTATCAATTATTTAGCAAAAATACGGCCGCGGCTCATGTTAGCCAAGTACCATTTCACTCTTGGCCCTCTTTTCATGGGTATTTTAATCACGTAGGCCACTCGAATATATGCCAAACAAACTACAACAAAAAAGCGCACACACAATGCAGCTGATGGTTGCGATTCTGCTTCTTATCTTTGCTTTGCTGTCATTAATTGCACTTTCCGCCAGTTCACTTTTACTCTCCGCGCTCTGGAGGGACTAACCTTGACTTGCTTTAACGGTTTTTAGCGCTGATTTTGCGAAAAATAGCAAAAATTAATAATTTTTTGCCTAAAAATATATTTTTACGAGCTAGAGATGGACGAGCACCGATAACTTACGATAGGTAGTTATTTAATCGAACCCACGATAAACGGACACTGTGCAACACTAGCAACCGGCAACTAATCGATATCATTATTGGTACAAATTGTCATCACTATTAAACAACAAACAGATGCTGGGACATTAGATTCGAATTTTTGTTAAGTTTTGCATTAGAATTGGGGTGATAATGCCGTCGACAGAACGTGTTGCTAAGGTGGTGCTGGTGGATATTGAAGGCACCACCACATCCATAAGCTTTGTGCACGACGTTCTATTTCCCTATGCCAAGAATAACGTAAAAAAGTTCCTCGAAGACTCCTGGTCCAGCAGTGTCGAGATCAAAGAGATTGTGCGAGCGCTGCAACAGGTGCCACAATATGCGGAATACACTGCCACGTTGCGTGTTCCACCAACGGACGTGGATGTGCAGGCAATCACAGGCTTTGTGCGTTATCTGATTGACAAAGATCTGAAGGTGACGCCGCTGAAAACGCTTCAGGGCCTTATCTGGCAACAGGGCTACGAAACCGGCGAACTCATGGGACAGTAAGTCTTAGATAAGCACTGCCCAATAAAGCAATTATAATTGTAGCCTTTCGCAGCGTATTTGCGGACGTGCCTGATGCCTTTGCGGCTTGGCGTGAGGCGGGCCTTCGGATTGCCGTCTACTCCAGCGGCAGTGTGGCCGCCCAGAAGCTAATATTCAAGTACAGCATCGTGGGGGACCTGCTGACCCATCTCAGTGCACACTTTGACACCCATGTGGGCCACAAGCAGGAGACGCAATCGTATGCAAACATCGCCAAGGCTTTGGGGGAAGATCCGCGTCACATTCTCTTCCTCACGGATATTCCTGGAGGTAAGTAGTAGATAGCAGCTGAAATATTCTCATTCAAAGGGGTTTGTCCCATGCAGAATCTGCCGCTGCTCTCTCCGCTGGGCTACAGACTATAGTGCTCCAGCGTCCAGGCAACGCGCCCCTGACCGACGACCAGAAGAGCAGACACGAGCTGATTTCAGACTTCTCTTCGCTCCACACCTTGCAACTGCCCAAATAAAGACCCGCCGATGGGATCATCCAAAAAATGTAAATATACATGTATTGTGACTAGGTGCTTCAGAATTAAGTGCTTCACTAGAGGAAGGCGCGGTCCACGCTGCACAAATCATCGCCGCTGTCGTGGCTTGGTGTCTCCTGGTCCCTGGGCCGACGGGCGGAGCGCTTGCTGCGCTGCGACTGGCGCGAACAGGACTTCTCCGATCCATAGATCTTGCGCAGCTGCTGCAACTTGGCGTCTGCCTCCCCGGCCGGGCAGCTAGACTTCTTTCTGCGCTGCTTGCTGCTCTCGCACGCATGTCGCCTGCCCTCGCTCTGGCACGTATGGCTCAGCTTGCCCACCTCCGGCCCCCAAAAGGTAGGTCCCTCCAGCAGCAGGGGTGCCGACTTGACTCGCTCCCGCATCATGGTCATGTGCAGATCGTACTGCCGCTCCTGCAGGGCCTGCTCCGCCTTCCGCGTGGCCAATCGGATGGATAACAAGGCTTTGTGAGATTCACTGAATGACATACAAAGAGAGTTAAACTAGTCTTTAGATCTTTGGGGGACACTACACTCACTTCAGCGACAGGGACTTCCAGGCGGGCGTCTTGCGAACCTCCCAATCGAACTGGGGCCTGGGATCGTGGTAGGTGCAGTTGTTCTTCAGCTCATTGACCTTCTTCCGGGCCACTTCTGCACGCAGAGTGGCTGCCAGATTGGGACGCGCCACCGGATGAAGGGGGGACACACTGGACGTCCTCTTTGGAAGATCCTCCTCCAGCTCAAAGATTCTCAAAGGCGGCCGGCACTTGAATTCCGAATCTGACTGCATTGCTGTAATCTTTGGCTTGCGTCCCTTGCCACGACGGCCGCGCCCTCGCCCAGAGGTGGAGGCACTGCTGCTGCGCTTGGAAGACACGGATGGCGACTCTATCTGAATCTTGGGCACCTCCTCGTCCTTAGCCTTCTGTAGAAAGTACTTGCTTAGCTTTGGCTGGCCAGCCTTGGGTGCTGTGAGACTCGTCTGCGGTGGAATACCACCTAGATCGTTGACGCTGAAGCATCGGCGTAGCATCTCCCGGCGACATTTGGCTCGCTCAGCCGTGTGGCCCCCAGGCGGACCAGTTGGATGAGGCTTCTGTGCCGTCTGTGTGCCACTGCTGCTTGTGGTCTTTGGCCGCTTGAATTCCTCCTCGAAGCTCTTTAGGGAACGCTTGAAGTCGGCCACCTCCACGGCGTAGTCCTCCTTGAAGCTCCTCAAGCGACTCAGATCCCTCAGGCACTTGTCGTACTCCTCGCTTAGGCAACTGGGGCTGGGAGTGATGACTACTGCGGGCGTGGAACAGCGATTGGCATGGCCGCTATGTGGTGAAGCTCTCAGTGGTGTGGGCGTGGGTGGCACTGGTGCGGGAGCTGGATCCAGAACCAACGAGGGTCTCTTCTTTTTCCCCTTGCCCGGGCGTTTCTTTGGCTTTCCCAAGGTGCTGCTGCTGGCACTGGCACAACGCTCCTCCGGGGCCTGCACAGGCTTGGGTTGGGCTCTCAGTTCACGGCTGGTGCTGCGGAGGCTCTCTAGAGTCGAGTAGAACTCCTCCTGGTGCATGTGCTTCACATCACAGTAGTCTGGAAAAGAACTCGCGAGGTAAGACACCGTAAATGATCCTCTCAGAACCACCACTCACCAGGTATACTGTCGTAGAACTTGGCCAGCGATCGGATCCCCGTCTGGGTAGTCCATCCAGGTGTCTCCGCCTCCATGGAGGCAGCGCTTTTGGCGCGCCCCATCTTCCCCGCCTGCTTCTTGCCCAGACAGAGCTTCGGACGATTGTAGACCGGAGCCGGACAGTTGTTGCATGGATCTATGGGCACTTTGAGGCAGGAATTCAGATACGCGCGACCCGAGTGCGTACTCATGCTGAAGGACGGAATGTGTGAAAAATAGTGGAAAAGGCGCTTTATCAATATTGTGGAACGACTGTTTGGTGGCATTGTTGCCAGCGGTTACCTCTGTGGCGTTTGTTTTTGTGCATTTCCGTTTTGGGCGATCCATTCGCCAGGTCACGCACAGTCAGCACATGTCTACGCAGTCGCCAGGGTGGCTTTAGATGTTCCACATAATTTTTGAAGCTACATATATTTTAGATCCATTTACACTTTTAGTTAATTTCAAATTCTAATTCCACTTTGAAATTCGCGCCCATCAAGTTTATCGATGTCATCAAGTACAAATTTCCCCTCTTTTGTAGTAGTTACAACAAAGAATCATAATTAATTCCTTTACATAAATAATACAAGTAGCTGAGAGCACAATTTATTTTTGGATGAGCTCGTAATTGCGTTTTGTTATTCCCTTTAGAAATTTAATTTGTATGGAAAAATTCAGCAAATTGTTCTGGAAAATTGATATTATGGCATCGAGGTAATGTTTGTAAATTCAGGCTCTAACGAGACCAGAAACTACTCTCAATCTGGTTTAAAGATTTCACAACGACCTTTTCGCAGTTCAAGATACCAAGAAGAGGTATCGGGACAGGGATAATAGTTTAAAAACACGTTAATGTAGGAATATGTCATTAAGGCAAGCTCCTGTTTTCACTTACTCTTGCGTTTTATGTTTTCAGCCAAAGCAAAAGTCATACTTTTCATTTCAAGGCGCTCCAACATTCGCAAAAGTGGGGTTTATTTCCTACTGTACCATTCAGTACATGTACTCCTGTAAGTGCCAACTCATACAAAAACGGCTCTGTTATGTTTAACAGAGATGTGTCGATAACCAAATCGGATTTTCGCATGAAAACGCAAAGTCCTGTTGCTGTTTCGTAGATAATCAAAATTATTTTAAAAAAGTGCAAAAGGGTAATGGTGTCTAATTGACATCAATGTACTAATAATTCATTTATTTTATTCCTTTTTGCAATTAAGATTCGTTTAGTTTTATAAAAGGCCGTTTGGTTTTCATTTTAGCGAGGAATGTATTGCATATCATTTGCATCAATATGTCGTCCTAAGAACAAAGTTTATTTGAAATCAACTTGGAATTTCTGAAAAAATATCGATATTTTATATATCAAATTTGTTAAATTTAACTATCGCCATTTCAAAAATATACAAACTTGAAACGCAGAAATGAGTCGGGAGAGCGTCAATTGCATTCGACTGAGCCATGGCAAGGTATGGACAATGCCAAAAAACAGACGAGCTTTTTAAGGCCCTCGTACAAGGTTCACCCTTACCAAATTCAACACTATATCTTGATCGGTTTGAAAGCTCCCTAATCTATCATGGTATGTTAATAAATGGGGTGGATTTTACCTTGCATGCTGTGAATTTAACGGACCGTTTCTCCTATTGGGCATACCTTGCTTTTCTCAGCATTTTACCAGCGTTTCCTAGTCGTTGTCACACTGAAGCACTGTTTTACCGTTCGTTTGCTTGGCGCGTCGACTTTCGCTTACCGCGGGAATAAAAATAAAAAAATTAAAGCGGCGTATTTCCGCCAACATACGACTTAACTGCGTTTACGTGTGAAACTTGTTCGCAAACGTCATAGGGCCAAGACGAATTCATCAATATTTTGGCATAACAAAAAAGCAAGATGAGGCTGTACGCCGCAGCAACAGTTGCGCTGTTTTTGCTCTTAGGCCAAGCAGCTGGTGTGGAGTTGATGGACGAGGAGGAGGGGAATTCCGAGGTGAGTGTGTGTGCGTGTTTTGTTATGATTCAGCAGCGCGAAAATTGCGACATTTAACGCTTTTCGTGATGGCTAGTAACGATTTAAGTCAATAACGTTTTTCCGAGTCACTAAAGCTTCTAACGGGGGACACATTGACGGGCACAACGGTTTAACATTAAGAAGACTAAGATATTTACAGTTCATATTCACTTTGCTTGCTTTGTTACCACACACACACACACACATATGCAATACATCTCCACACAAAGAAACGCACATATATGTGCAAGGTGTACCAATATAAGGTGAAGAGTGGTGCCCGTTCTCACAATAGGAGACCATTTTGTTTGAGTGATTGCGGAAAACAAAACAAAATATATGTGCGAGAGGGAACGGATGTGAGTCGCAGTGGTAGCGACAGTACGTTTATACCCTCACTCAGTCAGTACACATGTGAGCTTCTGATTTAAATGTGTGGAATTTTAAATTATTTGATCAGTTTTTACATTTTATATTTTTTTCTAAAAATGTTATCTACATCTCATCACTTCTCACAAGAACACGCCGTTTCAACTCGTTCTCCGTTGATTTGCCGCACGTTAAACGAGGCAAGGCAGAATGTGTGAGCGAGATAGATAATGAGTAGCGACTGCTGCACTATAGGAGAGGGGGACGGACATACAGTCATGGCCATATCAACTCGGCTATTGATGCTGATCAATAACTTTTATATTTTTTTGTGGTCGGAAACGCTTCCTTCTGTGCGTTAAACACAATATACCCATTTTAACTCTTCGAGTACGGGTATTTAAAATAGATAACTAGACGAAATTACTCACCTTGTAGCAACTATACCTTGTGCATACGTACATATGCGCCATATCTACATGCCTATTATTTGCTCTTTTTTTACCGTTGATTAGCGGGCACCTTTCGTCTGTCTCTCTATTTTCCGCTTATCATGTCGGGAAGGGACTTTCGAGCGTTTGTTTGGACTCTATTTTTTCTTTGTCTTGTTTTTTAACTGGACTATGGTAGTCAGCTGTGTGCTTATCAGTTTGACCGATAGAACCCATTTGATCCCCCTCTGACGCTATTTTTGGGTTTTTTTGTATTCCCGATCGGCGGGGCTGCTCTTAATTACACTTTTGAGACTGATTAGAATTCCTTTGTGTGCGCTGAATTTTTCGATTCCGGGCGACTTGCAATTCTATGGGGCAAAATTGCGACTTAATTTATGCCTCCACAATGTGTTGTCACAAGGGAAATTTGTTTGTTTTTATTATATCTAAGATCTGGATACATCTTGAGAACTATTTTGCTGAGCGGAATACATATACAATACATGATATACAACTGGGAATAGAAGTGAATTTGTCACTATACTATAGTACTATGTACTATAAAAATCTCAAGAGATTAAATTGATACCCCGAAAAAATAATCATCTATTCAAGAAGGTTAATTTATTATAGCTTGACAGCCTGTTGATGTTTGATATTAAACTTAAATTTTAGTTTCATAATTCTTAAACGTTCTATGTTGTATTACCTCTCAATCCCATAATTCCCTTTGAAAGAGCACTCTCGAAGTGACACAATAACTCAAAATGCATTCTATAATTGATGATATCAAATAAAACAAATATATGTGTGTATATCCAAAAAGAATTCTCAGAAATCTTTAGATACAATACAACGAGTCTATATGTACATCTGTGTACAGACAAACACAACCGACTGAACGTGAACAGATTTTCAAACGATGATTAACTCTTCAATGAGTCAGAGAGGGGAACAGATTTCAATTTAAATAAATTAAATTTCTGTTTCTGTTTCTGATTCGATACCCCCAATTCCACAAAGTAATGTGCTAGATTAATGACTGGGGGAATACGGCTTGATGGGCCTCCATTCCAACCCCGACTCCTGCTCCTGCTCCTGCTTCACTCTGGTGGTGCCGACTGGACACCAGGCACAGGCTGGGAGCAACGTCATCAATATCAATTAAATTTCCGGCTGGCGGCAGCAGGGCAAAAACCGACTCTGAAAAAAAATCTCACAGCATTCATCATACGAAAATATTTGTATATGCAAATAATTAAATATAGCGGAAAAAGGGTTCAACGTGTGGTTGAAGCCGCAAAAGGGGTGGCGCGAGGGTCCCCGACACCCTCGCTGGGAAAGTGGAAAGTGTGAGGTGTGGCGTAGGTCTAGGGGTGGATACAGAGCATTTTCCCAGCATTTCGAATTATTTACCACGCGCATTCCAAATGTAGAATTTTAATTTGACGCATGCCTCAATGGAAATAAAAATAAGTTTAAATAAATCTATTTAAAATGCATCAATGGATGGTTACGACATGAAAGTTGTCCATTACTTGGATCGTTTTTAGGAGTATGAGTATCGTAGAATAAAGCCCATTGTACAATCTTTTATGTCAACGATGTGTTTTTTAGGTATTTGTTGAAATAATATCATAGATGTAATGCCAATGTAAATGCCTTCGTTTTGCGCCCACTAATGATAAACCAGTTACAATTAGATCGTAAATTTTTTCCTTTTTGTGGCACAAATAAATTTATATTTATTTATATCGAGAGATTTTCTTCCAATATATTAAGTATGTATATATTTTTGTGAAGAATTTGTTCCCTAGACTATGTTTTTTAGACTTTGATTCTTTGATTTGTCGCCCAAGAGAACTTTTCATGATTATTTACCTCGGGTTGAATATTCAAACAAGAGAAAGAAAAGATATACCTAATCCTTTTCGGATTAAGGGGTACAAAAAGAAACGTTTGGAACGCACACTAAAAGCCCCCCAGAGACTAGGAAGAATGCATGGCAAAAAAATTTGCATAAATGAATATTATTGCGGAACTACTACGAACAACGATGGATATATAGTCAACATATGTATGTACATATGTATACATACATATAATCATATATAATATAATATAATATATGTGCACAGCATATGTATGTATGTACGTATAAATATTCATTCAGTCAAGTCAGCGGCAAAGATTCGCAAAAACTGGCTGCCAAATTACGAGCCACTATTGTCTCACAAATATCTCAAAGGAATGGCAATGGTCATGGGAGTGGAGTGGCGTGTGGAGATGGAGTCTTGGGGCGGTTTATGACTGTCATTTAGGAAATCAAATGGGATGAAGAAAACCAACGAAAAGAAAACAAAGAAGGAATTGAAGGAGGAGCCGGAATCCATCGATGTCTTTGCCAGCAAATTGTCGGCAATTGTCAAATGCGAAATCTTCGTTCGGTCTCTTTTTGGATTTATGCAAATCAGGGCCACGATTTTGCTGACTTGAACAGTCTATGTAGGAGTCTATCGTCCAGCCGTATCAATCTATAGATATCCGCACAGATATCCTCATCCCATTTGTCTGGCGGCCATATCCTTTGTATAATTTTGTGCATGATTTGCCGCCTAATAGAACGGCCAAGGGAAACTACGGCATTGCGTCTGCCACTAAATGGTCCAGTCAACCCAAGACACCCGGATCCAATCAACCCCCAGCCCCCCACAGTGCCAACCCCCCACAGAGCACAAATTAGCACCCAGGGGAGCTGTGGAGGTAAAGTTTATAATGAGCTTGGCCCCGACAATCGAGAGCGAACCGAGAGGAGGGACCTCATCTGGTTGTGAGTGCGTGTGTCTCCATACTCTGATTGGAAATTTAAGCAGGCAGATGGGTAGATGGGTAGGGATGGGGATGTGGCTCTTTGGCTAATGCATAAGGTTAAAACTATGAGCCAGGGGTTGTGGGGAAGGATATATACATACATATGTATGTACATATATATGGAGTAAAAGTGGTTTTGTGGGGAGGTTGTCATGGTAACAGCAGGGGGTTACCACAACCACAACTGCAGGTGCATATATATTACGATAACATCGAACGATAGGGGAACAAAGCCAATATCATTCCAAAGATGTTGGCGTTGAGCGTGCGAGGAATTTCTAAATTTCAATTGCAAGAATATGAATACGTAATGCCACAAAACTGAAAATAAACTGCAGATTGTAAATGAATCTGAAAGTGGATAGAAAAAGATGCGTGAGGTAGATGTCACATGAAAATTGTAGTGGAATAAAAACGACGACCGAAAAAGTTATTAAATTTCTATGCAAATTAAATTGAGTCTGAAAGTCTCAAAGCTCCACTTAAACTTGTCCCAAATGAGACGAGACTAGAGAGGATAAAATGAACAACAAAATCCAGCCTGGCAAGCGGGTAGCTCAAGTTGTTTTTATGAAGAAATCAACATGATAAACCATAAACCATGCCCTACCATAAGACGCAAAGAAAACCCCTTCTCAAAAAAAAAGTCATTTTAAAATGAGAACCCACCTGAACAGCAGGTGTCCAAAGAAAGCGAGCTCCCACTCCAGAGCCCAAGGTTAATGTCTTTATTAACACAAAAAACACGCCCTAAACGTGCGCACCTCATCAAAGGCCTAAGGAGGGAACCATCTTGACCTTGAAGCCGAGCCTCGAGTGTGTGTGTGTGTGTTGCACAACAACGTAGCTCAGAGTCAGATTCCGACTCAGATTGAGATTGAGACTCAGAGACTCTGATGTGGAGAGACACACACGAAAACTATCTCTGACAGATATGATACCGGTTTTCCACTAATGAATAAATTTATATCTGAGGCCTGTGGCTGTGGCTGGAGATGCGACTGGGTGCTGGGGGCTGTGGGCAGCCAGGTCATGCGTAAGTGGATTTCAAAATGTTAATTAAGAGCTGCGTGAAAACAGAAAAAAAAAAAAAAACATTAAGTCACCAAAGAGAGAATATTACCGCAGTCACTTGATGATGCTCTGGCCTGGCTGGCTGCTGAATGGTGCTGCATTTATTTGCACTATGAGGATGTCTGCCCTGCCTGCTGCCTGCCAATCGCTTTAATTAAACTTTAATTAAAAACAACAGAAGCCAAATTGCCAATTTCACAGTTTTGGGCCAACGCAGCGGCAGAGGTGCGGCGGCGACGCGACGCCTGCTCGTTGATGTTTGTGTTGATTCAATTAAAGTTTTCCAACACTGCAATCTGCACGGCTTAATGCGCTCACTCACTCACACTTGTGTAGTTTTTCGGCTTTGGTGTATTTTTTACCAAAGTATGTGTGTGTGTGTAAGCGTTTACACTGGCAAACAACAGCCGATGGTGTTTACACTGCACATCCGAATGAGAGGGGTGAGTGGATCCATTGTACATACTATGTATTTATGCATGTGTGTATGTGTATAAGCGGGGATTATGGATATCAAGGAGATTACGCTGTCGATTGGAGGCGAATAAGTGTTGAAAAGTGGCAAAAACAAGGGGATTCATAAAGTGGAAAAAGGGATGATGGGAAAAGCTCTCTTGTAAAGCAGATGTCAAGCGAAAAGAGGAGATTCTAACCGACTGAAAGAACTGTCAAACAAACAAGCAAGTGGTCCCACCAATATAACTTCGCCCGAATAATCTTGCACTGTATTACTGACCTGTCGTTCTTTAAATATTTGCATGCCCCAAATTGTATCAACCCAACCCCCAGGATCATTAACTTTTTAGGGTTTTCACCCTTATTAAAATCTGTGATGGTTTTCTTTAATTTAAATTCCCATCAAATCCAAACAAGCGTAATTACCACATTAACCACAAAATGTATACAAATTATTTTTTCACAATTTGGTTGAGAGGCATAACATTCTCTGGGGCCGAAATTTGCAGAAATGTTTGACTAAGAGCTCAATCAACCAAATGAATATGAAATATTTTGATTAAAAACAAACAAAATTAAATGAAAATATTAACAAAGAGGACGTTACGCATTACGATAAATGTAACAGAAATTGAAAGGGAATTTCATTTAGAATTCCTGAATTGCTACACAAGAGCATTTCATAACTTGCCTTGAACTGCAAAGAATTTCTGAATAAGCTGCTTATATGATTACCAGAGACAGAGACATAGACATGCCATGGCAAATTTTCCATTACGAAGTTTGAATATAATCAACACGTTTCAGCCGGCTCACCGCAACTCAAGTTACGGACTTAATAACCCGAGGATTCTCAGAAGCAGTATCAATTTCTAATGGCGTGCTGCAAGTCCTGCCCCCCTTCTCTGCAGGCAAGTAGTGTATTAAAACGTGGCAACGATGTGAAATGGGGGATGGCAAGTGATGGGTATTGCATCAAATTGGTTGCACTTTTGCATTAAAGTTGCCAGGACAACAAAACGGAGGGAGGGAAGCTGCACAGCAACATGAGCATAACTGTAGAGCAGAGTGGAGCCATAGCCCGAACAGACTTCAACCTAAGTCGAAGGGAAGCAATCGAGTCTTGGAAGAACTTAAAACCCCATCATGGGCATGGCATGAGTTTTTGCTGCTTTTGCTGTTGTTGCTGTTGCTCAAAATGCCATAAAGTTTAATTGAAAAATAAGGCAACGGCCCCCAGAACAACCGAAATACCGAAACCATCAACGAATCTCCGAATACCACCCACTCAACATAATCAGCTTCAGAGCATCAAGCAGAAGCATTCAACATCATCCAGTGGCAGCAACCAGCAGCCAACAGCCAGCCATCAGGCATCAACGTCGACTGCAGGCAGTGACGCAACAACCGCTGTCAAAAGTTTTTATGCATTTTTCGGCTTTTTGTCACCGCGTCAACGGCAATGAGGATGAACGACCGAAACGTCAACAAGACGTTAAGACAGAGAGAGACTCATGGCCAGGCCCTCCACACTGCAGAGGACGGACGTTTCTCTACTGTCTACTGTCTGGTGTTGCTTCTACTTCAGTTTAAATACCCATTCAATATGGTTAAAGGGGTATATCTGACAGAATAGAAGGAGATCTAGGAGATCTATGTAAATGCACAATTGATGCATAAACCAATTCTGAACACCACCCTTCCTTCTTTAAAATGGGAGTTTTATTATAGATTGGATAATTCCTGTCACTTGAATTGTACCCATAACACTCGTATCTTCTACTTCTTTCTCATGGAATATATATCCGATTAGCGGGTATCCTTCTGTCGAAATATCGCTTATATGCCCCGAACTGTCAATGGCAATACATCAGCTTTAACAGTAACAGAAAGAAGAAACAGCAGCAGATGGAGCAGTGGCATCCACATCATCAGTAGCTGTAGCTGGTAGCCAGTATTCGAAGTCAGTTGGCAGCATTTTTTGTGATTTCGATATTTAAATTATTCAGCAAAATCTGTCTGCGGTCGCCTTCGCCCCCTGTCAGTCAATCCATCTGGCTGTCATCGGCTTTTTGCATCATGTGCCTCATCATTTATCGATGAATCTCTGGTTTGACATCATGCAGAGAGCCCAGAGAACCGGTTCGATTCGTTGGATTCGATTCAGTTTCGGTTTCTGTTTCTGCATCAGTTTCGGATTTGGTAGCGGCGGTTAATTAGTTTTTGTGGCTTAACCGAAGACCCAGTGATGCGTTGGGCCAGTGATTGAGTTGATTGGTCACCATCGCCAGATGATGTCCCCCCATTCCGTTGCCACAGCATTTGACCGCAATTGCAGCTGCAATTATGCCGAGTTCATTAGGCTTTAGGCCTCTGGCCCTTATGCCCCTGGGTCACACAGAAACACATCATCACAGAAGCCAGAGAGAGAGAGAGAAAGAGTGAGGCAGGTGTGTGGGGGACAGCCGATTCACAATGTTTCTGCAGTGCAGTCATTTATAATTAACCTTAAATCTGCCTACCAATGGGGGCTCTCCTTTGTGTATGCTTTTCTGAATTTTAAATTAGTGAAGGAATGGCATGGTGATGGTTTTGCACACAATTTCAGGATATTAAAGAAGATGTTAAATGGGATTATTTAAAGATGGTTATGTGGGATTAAAGTTGTGTTTTTACGGATATTGAACTACTATATGTGATTGAATAATATTAAGTAATACGCTTGTTTTCTGCACAAGTTTGCCATAAGTGAATGGATACTTGCGTACATGTACGTCTTATTTTAGAGCTTTTCTGCACAGTACATACCATCACACGGCTTGCCTCACCTTCACCCTCATCCCCCACACGCAAACACACACATTTTAACCCTCCCGAATGATCCATGCTTCTTTCCAAAAAGATCTCTCTGTTTTCTGTGTGTATCCTTATATGTGTTTTGCTTTCTGTTTTGTCTTTCCCTCCCCCCCACAACCACCAAACAATCCACAAAAGTTCCAAAATCAGAACCAGAGAACCGCCGCAGAAGCAGCAGCCGAATCCCCCCCACCGACAGAGACAGCCACAGTGGGAGAGGGCGTAAGTGAGCCCCCGATCAAATTGGTGCATGTCCTGAATCCCGGAGAGCGGGAGTACCTCTCGCCCAATCTGATTGGCGTGCAGAATATTGCCATGAGCTTCCTGCCGCTCTCGATGAACTTCATCAACATTATCGATGCCTTTCGGGAGATCACCAGCGGCGTGCGGTACGAGATTCTTTTGAATGCTGTGGACACGAAGGCGGAGAACGCGGACACCATCTGCCGCCTGGTTATCCTCGAGAAGCCCTGGCTGCGCACCCAGTGGGGGGACAAGCATCGGGAGTTGGTCAACTCGAATTGCACGGATTCGGCGGAGAACTCTCTCCCCTCGGATCCGGAGGAGAAGGCCCGGCTGCTGAATGAGAAATATGTGAGTAACAGCATCTTCAATGGCGGTCAGAGGAACGAGCTGAGTGACTCCGAAATGGCCAATCTGGAGGCACAAATACTCACGGGCGTGGGACCAATGAAGCGAAAAGTCACCCTGAATAAATCTGGTGCTGCCCCTCCAGCTGCTCCCACTTCTTCCTCTCCTCTGGCTGGTGATCCTGCTCCTGCTGCTCCTGCTCTTCTGGTCACCATAACAGTCTCCGATTGGAAGCCAACGCCGCCAGGGCCTGGGCCTGGGCCCACTAATGAGGCCACAACGGCAATTAGCATTGATGAGGCAGCAGCAGCAACAACAGCAGCCACAGCCACCGAACAGACTCTCCCTGAGAGTGCGGCAAATGATGGAGTAGAGGGCGCAGCAGGAGGAGGAGGTGCAGGTGGATGCCACCACGACGCCTCCTGCCACCAGCGAGCTCAACGATAATGAGAAACGTTGGCTCGACGATTTCCTATCGGTTGGTGCGTATAATTTTGAAAAGACCATTCAGAAGACGAAGAAGGAGGACAGCCAGCAGCAGGAACAGGAGGAGCACAAGCAGGAGGAGGCGGAGGAGACCATTCAGGAGGACGGAGGAGACCATTCAGGAGGAGGCTACCACTATTATACCATCTGCAGCATCATGAATATTATATTATCATGAACACAGACACACACACACACATGCACACCACACACCCTACCATCCACCCCCCTCTCTGTCGTTCTCTGTTTTCTCCCCATACATACATAAATACTCTTTATACAAAAAACACTCAACCTAAATACGAACAATAAAAAAAGAAAATGTTATTTAATTGAATTTATTTAAGCTTTGAATTTTGCACACACCTGCCACACCGGTCCATGTTCATGTCCAGGGCGAGGGGTGTAGGAGCGTGGGTAGGGTTGAGCATCCATCTACCTCAACTCCCCTCCCCTCCCCAAACCCCCCCACACAACACTTATTTCACCTTAATAATCAAATGAGTTTCTGCTTTCAAATTACGGCCGCAATCTGCTTAAACCCGTGAGGGAGGTAGCCTCTCAGGCGGGGGGGGGGGGAGGGTGCGAGAGACAGAGAGCATCTTCCATCCACCTGTCTATATTTCTCGTGGGGGAGTGGAGTGGAGCGGGAGTGGGAGAGAGAAGCTTAGCAGAGGCCCTTGGCAAGTACCGTTATATATGAGAGGTTAAGTGGGTTTGCTGTATCTGTATGTGTTTGCAAGTGTCGGCGCCTGTGGTGTCGACAGAGAGAGAGAGAGAGAGAGAGTGAGAGAGGGAGGGGGAGAAAAGAAACACACACACACACACACTGAACACGTGAGTGCGAAGCAAGTGTTCTCATTATCCTTGTGCTCTACTTTTTACAGCGGTTGACTCTCTGCCGCAGAAGAATGCACAGTGGTATTAGGATCAAGAGAGAGAGAGAGTTCTCTCTGAAGAATAAATATGTGAAGAATAAATATGTACTTCCAAGAGATCGAAAGATTTTAAGATATTGATTAAACGGAAAGAGAGAGATTGGTAGAGTTAATGAGTGTATTATAACTGAGATATCAAATTTCGCATCTGAAGTTTCTTCTTAGTTGCCATGAGAAGAAATGAAAACATCCCTTTCTATGCTCGTATTGGAAATATCGGATGTCCATTTAATTTGCGTGTATATATCGAATTCTCTTTTTAGCCATTATTTTTCTTTAGAATATAATTAAAAAGGTTTCTCCAAGGGGTTTTGGAGAAACTAGAATACTAATACCATGGAAAAGTATGGGGCATGAATATTTAAATTATGTGACTAGCATAATATATATGCTATATTTTTACAATGTATCTACCAGCCGCAAAGGATTCCTAATGCTATATAATTTAAAATATTAACAACCCACTTTACATTATTTTTTTAGCCGTAGTTCCTTTACAAGAGATCGACATGCTATATAGTACATTTGTATTTGGAAGAAGATCATAAGAAGATTCAAGGTTTAATATGGCACACCAAATATCTCTCTTTAAAACATCTAAAACTGATAGCATTTTGTTTTTGTTGAAATATAAAATATTTGTAAGTCAAAAATATCTATAGAGAAAAAAATGTTCTCCCTCAAGAACAGAGCTCTAACAGAGGTCGTTTATCTTTTATCATAACATTGCTAATAGAATCGGAATGTCCTGATTTCATAAATGAGTTCTTTCATCATATTCCCCCCAATACCCACGAAATCTGTTGCACCAAATATATGTGAGGGAGATCTAAATACAATCGTATTTACCAAAATACCATATAATAGAATAAATGAATGGAAATGGAAAATGAAAACAATTCCCGTTGATTTCGCTGATTTGCGGCAACTGTCAGAAACTGTAGAATCGTTTCCACACTTGACTGTCGATATGCATCGATATACATACATGTATGTACTATGTATGTATGTATGTACGATATGTACATGCAACGTGCCGGAGTACTTTCAACCGAATGGATTTTACGGGCCATTGCACACACTCCCCACATGTGTAGGATACGGTGGTACACCCATCTGGCCCATCTGGCCCCACTGTTCCACCTCCCTCGGGGCTCGTTGAAACATCATTTACGTTATAATTCTTATTGAAATACACATTTGAATTAACGGCTCAGCGATGGGGTTGAGGCAGTGACTGCAACTGCGACGGCGACTGTGACTGGGGGAATGGGGACAGTTGTGGTAGGATCTATGGATGGGTGGGGAGGGATGCTTAATGAATTCATGTTCGGACAGGCTGTAGAGCCCTGTACAGGCAGGCCTGTACTGGCAATCCCATCGAAACATTGCTCCGCCGTTGCTCTTTCGCTTGTTTTTTTTCCTCCCTCCTGTATTTTTAATTATACACACGTCGGAGCCATTACATTTCATTCGCCGGCATTGTTGTCGCTTGCCCCATCTACCCATCTGCCCTGTCCATCCACCCATCTGTCCCCCCATCTGCCGCCTTGGCGCCTGGGAGGTGACCTGTCCTGGTCCAACGACTCCCCTTCTCATGCCCCGCCATCGGTCCAACTTCTACTCTCCTCCTGCCCTGTCAGTTACCTGCCAACGGCAGCAGAGGCACAATAGCAGCAGTATCATCAGACATTTTGGGCGGCTCCTCCTCGGCACTACGAGAATCAGCAGCAGAACCGAGCCCCAAAATCCCGCACTCCGAACCCATCAACGGGGGCATCAGGCACATCAGAGTAGGAGCAGAACAGCATCGCCATCATCGATGCCAAGAGGCAAACGAATTTCGAGCCAAAATGTTTGGTTTAATTGGTTTTGTGTTCGGCATTGAATGGTTTATGTGCCGTGCCGCATGTGTCTTCCACTGTGTTATTGTTGGGATCTGATCTGCCTTTTGGGTGCTGGATGTCTCGTCGTAGGGTTTTCTTTGGTGCAAGTTTTCCGGGAAGCGTGTGTGCCGTATGTTCCGCCGTGTGCTGTGTGTGTGTGTGTCTTTCTGTCAATTTTGGTAATGTAAATTCCGACTTGTCTTTGTTTCATTTGCATGTATATGTAATTTATGTGCCAGGTTCCGCATTCACATTCCATCTTCCATCTCCATCAAGGATTGTTCATCGGTCACAGCATTGATGCGGCGACAGCTGTGTCTCTGTCTGGCTGTCTGTCTCTTTGTAATGGATAAATGTATCTATTTTGGTTAATTAGCTAGAGGATTAACGAGCTCAATGATACAATGTAACACAAGCGAGTACAGTGGAGGTTGACTTCTGTGTTTCCCTGTGTTCTTAATCGGCTTATATGTACTTGCTTCTGTTGGATACTTTTATATGTTTTTCTAGCTCATCCAGAATGATGGATGGCTCAATGGACAGCATAAATCTATTTCCCATAGAACCAAGAATGTTGCCCGTACTGTTTGCTTGTGCTTTAATTCCTAAGTGGTGGTGGAAGTAGGCTAAGCAGCGATGAGCTGCTCAGTCACAGAGATTCTCTCAGTCACGTCTCAAGTCACGTCTTCAGGCTATCAGTCAAAGAACTGTGGCAAAACGATGGCTAGCTATCAATGAATGCTTGTCAAACTTACGGGCAATCTATAGAAGAATTGTCAAGGGAATATCCAAGATCACGTGCATCTTGCATTAGATCGATGTACATATGTATATCGATTAATCATCAAAGAGTACTAATTTCAGATCACATTCTCACAGCATACTTTTGACTTTCTATAACGAAATCCCCAGTAAACCCTAGCTAGTCCTGGAAACGTAGACAACATCAATGGGAATGAGAAACCAGTCATTATTTTGTAGTTTCATACGAGGCTCTATTCAAAATTCATTCACATTGATACGTTAGACACGGAACGAAGTCTAAAAACTAGTAAATACTTTACACCAAAATATATCAACGGTGCGTGTAGGAAGGAAATCCCCTAAGAATACCTAATTCCTAGATGAAGATACTTTATCCGTAAGGAGTAGAAAAATAAAAATCAAGATGAAGCCTTCCCCTTTGATGACACGCATTCGTCAGATTTGGATCATGACCGGATGGCTGCGGCACGAGGCAGCGGCCGCCGCTGGCATGATGGTGGTGCGTCGCAACGAGGGACCATCGACGGAGGACAGTCAGGGCGATGGCGATGAGTCCGAGGCGATGGCAACGGCTGCCTCTCAGGCGATGGTGGGCCAAGTGGGTGTCGATGCCGAGGGCAAGCTGCGCACAGTGCGCATTCTGGACGACTACATAGTGCCCTTTGAGTGCGGTTTCTGAGCTGACATCCTCAGTAGTACCCGATAGCCATAGCATCAGAATTTCTGTTCGAGCCAATGATACTCCATAGCACAAACTAGGATCATTATAAATGTTGTAATTGAATGAAAATGTTTGAAAAATTAATTGTTAGTAAAAGACAGTTTTAAAAGGCAAATATTGGGACATTTTGGGGATCCGAATATTTCGATTTCTATTGAGAATATCCTCGGGTATGTCCTCTTGCATCGCATTCATTGATTTCCATTCTTCGCTTTTAGAGACCATTTCCAGGGGTTATTATAATGGGGCTTGATTATGTATAAGATCTTTTAAATATTAAACTGTTCCTCCCTTTTTCAGTTCGTGCGTAGCAAACGCGGCCTAAATGATGTACCCCTAGGTGGAAGCAAGCCCTTCGATGCGAAGCAGGCAGAGGCACAGCTGCAGCGCACCCTGGACAAGCTAACAGCCGGCGAGGGACCGCATTACAAGTGAGAATCATTGAAATCATAGAGAAGCACCCAATCCAAAGGGACAACTAAATGACATATCAATCTGTTACAGAATCGTGAAAGTCTACACGGCCTCGCGTCAGGTTGTGTCGGGCACTTTGACTCGCATCGACGCTGACCTCATTGACGGCAACACGGATGTGCAGCACCGCTGCATCGTCGAGATCTGGGCGCAGCCGTGGCTGGAGCACGGACACGACATCACCTTCAAGTGTCGCAACCAGAAGGTGGTGCAGGCCCGCCACAGCCGCTCCGTGGAGTGGGCCGAGAAGAAGACGCACAAGAAGCACAGCCACAGCCACCATGCGCTGGACAAGGTGGACCATCTGTTCCACAAGTTCCAGGTCCGGTTCGGGCGTCGCTACGACAACACGGCAGAGCGCCAGATGAGGCTGCGCATCTTCCGTCAGAACCTGAAAACCATCGAGGAGCTGAACGCCAACGAGATGGGCAGCGCCAAGTACGGCATCACGGAGTTCGCGGACATGACCAGCACAGAGTACAAGGAGCGCACCGGTCTGTGGCAGCGCGACGAGCAGAAGCCCTCTGGGGGTGCCCCAGCCGTTGTGCCGGCCTACGAGGGGGAGTTTCCCAAGGAGTTCGATTGGAGGCAGAAGAACGCCGTCACCCAAGTAAAGAATCAGGGTTCCTGCGGCTCCTGCTGGGCATTCAGTGTGACCGGCAACATCGAGGGCCTGTATGCCGTGAAAACGGGCGAGCTGAAGGAGTTCTCCGAGCAGGAGCTCCTCGACTGTGATACCACAGACAGTGCCTGCAATGGCGGACTCATGGACAATGCCTACAAGTAAGTGATGGCTCAGGGAACAGATCTACATATGCTCACTCTTCCTTCCATGGCCGTACCGCACATGAACGACTCGCCAAGCCAGATCCAGTATTAACTCACTCTTCCTTCCATTTGTATTCTTTAGAGCGATTAAGGACATTGGCGGCTTGGAGTACGAGGCCGAGTATCCCTATGAGGCCAAGAAGAAGCAGTGCCACTTCAACAGGACGCTCTCCCATGTCCAGGTCTCTGGATTTGTGGATCTTCCCAAGGGCAACGAAACGGCAATGCAGGAATGGCTCCTCACCCACGGACCCATCTCGATTGGTAAGTGATCGATCGATAGAGAGTTTCATCAACCCAACGGCATTCGCATCACGTATCATTTGTTCTAGGACTCAATGCCAATGCCATGCAGTTCTATCGTGGCGGCGTCTCCCATCCCTGGAAGGCCTTGTGCTCCAAGAAGAACCTCGACCATGGCGTACTCATTGTGGGCTACGGCGTCTCCGACTATCCCAACTTCCACAAGACCCTGCCCTATTGGATCGTGAAGAACTCGTGGGGTCCGCGCTGGGGTGAGCAGGGCTACTACCGCGTCTATCGCGGCGACAACACCTGCGGCGTCAGCGAAATGGCCACCTCCGCCGTGTTGGCCTAAGCCAAAGCAAAGCAAAGCCGCGACGGCAGACACGAGCACCCCGTCAACCGGCCGCCTCGTCATGTACGACTATATGTATATCTAGGTTAATATTCGAGACAATTCAAGCAAGACGGATATCTTGATGCTTCTACTTTGTGTTCTTTCCGTTTCAATCAATGCTCAGCCACGGACGCGACGAGGATATCGTTTAGTTTTCGAGCTTCATCTCGCATTAAATATGTAAACAGTATAATCATTTCGAACATCTGTAATCTCACAAGAATTCAGCATCCCCTCACATAATGCAGCTTATAAATTGAAATAAATTCAAACTACAAATTGTACGAGGAATCAGAGTCTCATTCTCAGATGCATAAATGGTATGATGGGCAGAGCCCCCTAATCGATGCCAGCCTTGGTGCACGCAACAGTTGGCTGTGGAACAGTGGTGCAAACATTGATGGGAATGTCATGAAAAATCAAAGATCAGAAGAGAACAAATACTGGGATTTTTTTTCTGTTGTTTCAAAGGTAATGCTGTCTACAATCTGTCTACTGACTCGAATTTTTTTTGGTAAATTTCAGGGAAGTTGGTGGGACTTCTATTTGTTGTGCTGCTTAAACTTGGCTTGAAATCATCCACAATGGGATCTCTGGTCTTCGTGGCTCACGCTGCTGGTGCGTGGTATCCAGATGATCTCTTACATTGTGCACAACCCCTTTACTACCCTGCCCCTTGACCACATAGACTCAGACTGCGACACAGACTCATCGAAACCATTGACTGCATCCCTGACTCAGAGGATAGAGCCTCTGGGGGATGTAATATCATCCTCTATCTCGTATATGAGATTGTAGTACGTAACAACGTACTTCTGGCCAATTAAAAGAAGAAAGTAGCCACCTCATAGTTTCTATGTTACTCTTACTCCTACCTAATTTTTCTAGTTGTCGTGCAGTTCTGATCGATCTGTGAACTTTCCTACACATAGAGACAGTGTGGAACAAGAAAATTATCATTCCGGAGATAGACACCTGTGGATCTGTGGAATGGAGCATGAAACATTGGAGAACATCCTGTGTGAATGCCCTGCACTCTATAGAAGGAGAGGAGAAAATATCAATACACACATGTAGTACATATGTATGTATGTGGACCTATAATAATAATTTACATAAATCAGAGGATCAGATGATAAGGACGAGTTCAAGAACGGTTCTACAGTTCCATGAAGCAGTTCACACGATTCTTAGATCGATAGAGCCCCTATATACAGCAACAATGCTGATAACTAATAAAAAACTAAATAAATTTCGCACACCTTTTGTGCAAACTGCCAGCCCACTGTGCAGCCGTGCAATATGCTAATTAGATTTAGACCACCAGGGCCAGCGACCCAATGGAAGCCACACAAGACTCTGGTTTCTGGTGCGGAACAAGCAAAGCTCAGTAGCAGCTCGGAGAGCATCGCGTGCAGTGGACAGTGGTAGAAGCAATGGCCATGGACGACTACGACGATGACAGTAAGTGAACGAAGGACGCGACGTCCACTAGCCAGCAGAGTAGTGAACCAATCCCATCTGCCCTTCTAGTGAGCAGCGTGGGCGTGACCACGGCACGAATCGAGAACCAGCATCAGCAGCACCATCAGGGCCAGCACGGACACGGACATGGACACGGACATGGCCAGGGGCAGGGTCAGAGTCAATACAGTGCGGGCGCCGTGAAAGTGGGCGGCTGGCGGTACGAGGATGCCAGTCGCTACATCGGGGAGTGGAATCAGCTTGGCCAGAAGCATGGCATTGGCCATTTGCAGTTTGCCGACGGCACACGCTACGATGGACAGTTTCAGGAGGGCCTCAGCCAGGGCGTGGGCTGCCTTTGGTTTCCCGATGGAGCCAAGTGAGTGCCCAATCAAATCATTAATCCGATCCCCAACGATACAGCTGTAATCCCATCGCCCAGATATGAGGGCGAGTTCCATCAGGGTTGGTTCCATGGCAATGGCATCTTCTGGCGCGCCGATGGCATGAAGTACGAGGGTGAGTTTCGAGGCGGCAAGATCTGGGGACTGGGACTGCTGACATTTCAGGACTTTACGCACGGATTTCCGCGTAACGAGGGCTTCTTCCAGGACTGCCGCTTCATGCGGCGACGACGCTGCCCCGAGGTGGTGCAGCGGGCCCAGAAATGCGCTCTCCTGGCCCGCTCCCAGTGCGATCATCCATATTGAACTTAAGAGATGGGAAATAAACTCGTGTGGATCCTATGGATTGTGCGTTCTCTTGTTTCTAATTCCGTTTAAAATGTTAACAATAATTAGTTTGTTCCTTGGCTAATCGGCGTTGGCGGCTCCCACCAGGTACCAGGCATTCCTGGCCTGGACCGCCGTGTTCCTCACCAGACGCTTCGGATCGTCCACGGCTGCGGCCAGGGCCAGCGTCACATCCACCTTGTGGGGCAGCAGAGCGAACGTTGGATACTTCGTTATGTCGTAGAGTAGCTGAAGGGCCGCAATCCGCACTTGCTGTTGGATAAACAAGAGCACACACAGACAGATTGAGTCGAGACTAAGTCACCTCCAGAGTCTACTGGGAGAATCACTCACCATCGTATGCTGGGCCTTGTATTTGGACAGCTCCAGGCAGCTGGGTATGAGATGGCCCAAATGCCCTTGGAAGTACGCATCTTGCTGCTGCACAAAGCTCTCGCAGATGCCCAGCGCAATGCACAAGGACTGCGCCTCATTGTGCTCCTCCAGGCTCCGGAAGAGCAGCGGTCCCAGCTGCTCTATATTCAGCTTGATCACTGCCTGCGGCGTGGCCTTCAGCACATAGACAAACGCCTTCAGATGGTGCACACAATAGTCGGCCAGCTTGTTGCCCATTTTGCCCATGATGGTGTGGAAGAACTTTTGCTTGTAAAGGAACTTGACGACCGGCAAATCCAGCTCGGGATATTCGGCTGCTATAATGTCAAAGCCCAAGGCAGCGGCAGTGCTCAGAGTGGGATGCTTGAGCAGATCCGACAGCTAACAAGACATCGAAGATGGGAAGAGGGTTAGTTTTTGTGAGATCGATTAAAGGTTCCTATTTCACTTACATCTCCCACAATATCGGCGGCCTCATCGAAACCGGCCACCACGAGACCCTTGGCCACCCAGGCAAGGATCTCCACTGCTCGCACATCGCCCGACTTGATGGCCTTCTTCAGTTGCTCGGTGATCTGCTTCACCTCTCCCCGGTTCCCCGTGGTGTTTTCCATTTTGTTCACCAAACTGCAGAGCAAATGGTGGGCAATCACGCGCAGCTGCTCGTTGTCTGTGCTCAGGGAGAGCTGGGTGAGATCGCTCAACAGCCTCTCGAAGTGATCGTCCAGACTGATGTCCTTGTGCAGGTAGCCCAGCAGACCCTTGGCGATGTATAGATCCGCCGACTTCTGCAGCTGGAGTCCCGGCAGATACTCGCTGATGATGGCACTCTGCTCGGAGAGCGGCAGCTGCTGAATGATGCGGCTCAGGGCGCCAGCAATTTGCTCCAGGAATTCCAGAGTCAGATCCTCTGTCTGCTGGGCCAGCTCGATGAGCTTGTGCAGCAGATTAGACTGCTGCTGCAGGTCCACAATGAAGCGCTGATCCTCCTGCGTGAGTAGCGTGTTGAGAGCCTCCAGAGCCAGCAGTCGCACTGGCTCTGGGTTGTCGGCTTTGAACATCTGCGTCATGACCAGATCCAAAATGCGTTGGGTAAATGCCATTTGGGGGAGCAGCGGCAGCAGATTGCTGTATATCTTCCGCTTGATAAAGTTCGAGAATATCTCAAAGTTCCGAATGCCAATGTCGATGAAGTTCGCTTGCAGCTCCACCGGCTGTAGGGCACCCAGGCCGACCGTGAGCACGGTGAAGTCCAGGTCGATGGTCGGATGGCTAATCAGCTGTACCAGCGCCTTGTACACCAGGGCACGCTGTGCCTCACTCAGCACCGGGGCGCACTCGTTAAGTACGGACAGGGCCGCCTTCTGCAGCTCCAGGTCTTCTTGCTTGGCGTCAAAGTCCTCTCGCTCGAAGAGTCGCAGCGCTGCTATGACATCGTCCTGCAGGGGAACGCGTATCGTGCTGTCCAGTTTCTGAAGGGACTCGCGTAGGGCCGTCAACTTGTACACCTGGGCGACAATCTGATATATCTTGATTCGCTGGTCGGGGGGCGACGTACTGAGATCCGTGGCCTGCAGCTTGAGGAGAAAGCTGTTCAGGATCTTGTCGGCGGCAAACGGGGCGTCCCCGGCCACACACACCAGCGCAATGGCCGTCGCCGGATGGAAGAGCCGCTGATTCACGTCGCTCAGTTGGGGCAAGACCACGCCCAGCACAGAGGTCTGATAGCTGTGGCTAATGCTGGGCACATGGGCGGCTCGCTCCAGCAGGGCCCCCAAGGCCTTGAGCGAGGCTTTAAGAATGTCTTCGTTGTCGGCGCCAGGAAAGGTTTCAGTCTTAAGCGCCTGCCAGATCTGATCAAAGTGCGCCTCCAGCACGGAGGGAGGGAACTTTAAGGCAGCTTGATGCTGGAATACAAATGGAAGCAGAGATTAGTAGCCGTGAAGGTTGCATGAATGTCGTTTCGTTTGCTTGCCAGCAACTCAATGGAGTCCAGTTTGGCCACCAACAGCTCGCTCTCCAGCTTCTCCACGGCCAGTACGACCGTCCACTCGGCAAACTCATTGTTGGCTACCAAACAGTTGGTCAGTTTGGCGGCCAGCTGGTCGCGTGTGATGGCCGTGGGGTCCTGCTTGCTGGGATTGAAGTCAATGGGGAAGTAGCAGGCGAAGATCTCAAACATTTCCTCGGCCAGATGCAGCAGCGGATAGTTGGCCATGAACTCGGGCATGAAGCTGAAGATGATGTCAAGATTGCGGGGATCGCGCTCCCCATCGATGGAGTTGATCAGGCCGTACACAAAGTCGCCGGCCATCGTCGTGAGCTCTGTCAAAAAAGGGGAGATATAAAATTATGGGAAATCAATTGTAGATCAGATCAGACCCCATACCCTCCTTGAAGTTGAGCGTCAGGTACTTGAAGATGTTAAACAACTTGGTGCGGTCTCCGCGCGTTTGCGACTGGCAGGTTGTGTACTGGAAGAAGGCCTGTAGGATCAGTGGAACATTACCGGCTGGCAGGGCCTTCATGTGAACCATTGCATCAATACCATCGATGATCGCTGGCATCACGTTGTGGTGATCCCGCAGTCGATCCGTGTAGAAGGTGGTGAGGAACTCCAGCTGCTCCGCATTAAGCAAGTCCGTTGGCAGGGCACAAAGGACCGCGGACAACAAATTGGTGCCGGCCACGCGCTGCTCCATGTCTGGCGATGACAGAGCAAAGCCCAACTCCTCCGCCAGTAGCGATATGTCATACACGCCAGCGGCCAAATCTGGAAAACAAAGAAACTCTCCGATGAGAACAGAAACGTCCGGAGATGACAATTGCCCACTTGCCCTTGGCGATTTGTGTGGCTTCCTTCTGGAGTTTCGCATCGCTTTTAAGAGCCTTCTCGAGGGTGGCGCGCGTGGGCGTTGTCATTTTGGGCGCCGTCGCTTGCGTGATGTGCTAAATTTAATAAATGTCTGAGCACGTTAAGCCGAATTGTTAAGAACCGATAACCAATGACGACCTTATCTATAGACGCAGGGTTGTCAGGCCACCGGCTGCTGTTGTATTGTTTCGTAAATGCATATATCGATATATTTTATTTAGTTTGATATTTATTTATAAAAAATAAACACCCAATTGTTGATTGGAGTTGAAAATATATGAGCAGTTTTTTCTTATGGTGATATTGCACTTGGTTTGACTTTAAAGCATTAAGATTTTAGATATTAGAGGGATTTGTTTAGAAGAAGACACAACGTTAAATCATCAAAACTCTCAGGCGTTGAACTTAAGCTAAATTATTCTTTCAAAGTACACTTCTGCGCTGTGCTGCTAACAGGAACCACACAATGTTATTGTAGTCGGTTGCTCATCAAGTCAAGACAAGTGGTATACCACCACCATTAGCATGGGAACGCGATACATCGACACCAACACCCAGCAAGCAATATGAGCGTTTTCTGACTCTTTTCTGACACTTTTTTAAGAGCATTCACCGTCATAATGCGTCCAAAAAAGAGTCCGGAAAGAGGGTTTTTTTCTGTGAAAACGGTCGCATTTAATGTGGATGATTTCTGAGTCCAATCGAAGTCTTTTCTGACACAGATATATGTGCTTTCACGCTCCCAATGAAGCATTGAGTACCCTCAGAAAAAAAGCACATAAAAGTTGAATTTTTAGGCACTTGAATCGCCTCCTGAAAGGTTCTTTTGAGACGCTTATATGAGTATAGATTTATTGCAAAGAAGAGGCTAAAAAAAAAAAAATTTTTATTAATAATTAATATATTTATAACAATTATTTTTAAACTGATACATTTTGTCTTTAATTTTAGTTTTCTTATAATACTAAATAAATAATTATTTACTTTAAGTACATAATTTTTGTCAAAATGTTCATGTATAATTATTAGCTTTTAATAGATAACAGATCCAAAATGAACTCTATAAACTCACCGAGTGACTAACGCGCAAAAAAAATAAGTTTATACTTGTAGCGCTAGGATAAAGCATGAAATAAATATTAAATATTAAATATTTTTGATTGAATATTTATATTGAATATTTTGAATATTTTTGATTGAAAGCGCCTTAAAGAGTAAAAAAAACGTAAATTTAAAATATTTGATAAAAAAAGTTTAGTAAGATGATTTAAAAAAAAAAAAAAAAGATCATTCAACAAAATTAAATTTTTCAAATACATTACCTAATTTGAAGTGCTGTTGTTATTGCCATGCTGAGAACGCACTTTTTGTGTTGGTCCCCTTCCACGAGTATTTAGAAGCAATTTCATCAGAAACGAGAAAGAACGTACGGAGTCGCTGTAAACGCGACTCTACTTTTATACCCGTACTCAGTCTGTTCACATCTGATTTATGTGGAATTTTTAAATGTTTTATAAGTTTTTTAGTTTTTACATTTTACATTTGTTTGCTGCATCTGTCATCTACATCTACATCAGTTCTCGCAACAACACACGTACACTGCACGAGGCAGAGCGTTCGAGTGTGAGTGTTAGTGTGAGAGAATCAGCAGCAGCCGCTTCTGCCATCAACCCTAATACAAATGTATATTTTGTTTTGGTTGCTGGGGCAGGGGCAGGGGGCAGCTCGCTGCCGAAAATTCATTTGATCATTGTGGCTACAATAATGATCCGATCTGAACCAAATTCGGGAATCTGGTAGATATGGTCATTCTCTATAATACTGAATTTTCCTATCTTCAAAATTGTGGACTTTCGTCTTTTGCGGGGGCGGAAGGGGGCGGGGCGAAATTTTGAAATACAATTGTTCAGGTTCGGTATCACAGGAGTCTGGACAGAAAGTTTGGTTGCTCTAGCTCTTATAGTCTCTGAGATCCAGGCTACACAAAATACAAAAAACCAAATCGACTCGATTTTGTGTGAGTGCGAAAGGAATGGAGCGAAGTTTTTTTCGTATGTTTTTTTCTCTATTGTGGCTATATTAATGATCCGATCCGATTCAGATTTGGGCCCCTGATAGATATGGTCTTTCTCTATGATTCTGCATTTTTAGTTTTCTGTTTTCTTTAAAATTGTGGACGCCACAGATGTGCGCCCTTTGTTGGGGCGGAAGTGGGCGGGGAAATTTTGGAAAATTTTCCTAGGAGTGAGATATCATATCAGACTGTATAGAAAATTTGGTTGCTCTAGCTTTTATAGCCTTCGAGCAATGGCCGACAAACAAGACGGACGGACGGACAGACGGACAGACGGACGGACAGACAGGGCTATATCGACTCGGCTATTGATGCTGATCAAGAATATATATACTTTATGGGGTCGGAAACGCCTCCTTCTGTGTGTAACACACATCCACTTTTAGTACAAATACAATATACCCTTTTACTCTTCGAGTACGGGTATAAAAATTGTCCGCCATATTGTGCGTACAAATTTAGCAGGGTCAGAAATGTTGTAATTAAACATTTCTGCTTCCTATTATAATAAAATAAATAAAATAAAATAAAAAGTACAAAAATAACAAAAGCTTATCTTACCAGCTGCTCACACAATTCTGCATAAATTCTTAATAAACTCATTCTCAAAATTTTGAATTTCTTAAATTTTTTGGAAGGGCTTTGGTGGCAGCAGCAAACGTGGCTTACTTCCTTGGGCAAGCTTACGCTGTGCTATCACCTCAGTTAGTAGACGAGTTTGGATTTTTTTGTTTTCGGCTTCCAAGTTAATTAAGCGTTCCTTAATATCTAAAATAATATGGCTTAGTTATGTATGGCTTCAAATTGCAAGGTGATTCTTTTAAGTTCTTCAAAGTTTTTGTTTAATTTTAGCAGTTCGTCGTAAATTAACTGCTGAAAATCTGGAAATGAAAAAAATTAACTTCATTTTCTTTAAAAATAAGTTTTCATAATTATACTTACTGGGAGTAGATGGCAAAGACTCATTAAGGCGTCGATTCTTGGCCATCAGCGCATTCATTATTTTTTTGCACTCATTGCGGCTTGTTCTTTGGACACTCATTGTTAATCAAATATAACAATACTGACCACTCTTAAAAACGTCTGAATTGCACGTGCGTATTGCAGAAACTGAAGAAATTTGTGATTTGTCTACGTCTTGCTAATCGCATGAATCTGCATTCTGTTATTTTCAGCGCTGTTTTTACTTACTTAAACTCAGAATATGCTCAGAAATAAGAGCATTTTATGAGCCCGTGCTTAGATAGCACTGAAAGGGCTCCGAAAACGCTCCAATTTATGTGTTTACTCCAAAAACGCTCTTAAGCTGGGCTCTTTTCAGACACATAATTTGGAGCGCTCCTAACTTTGCTTGCTGGGCAGTGACCGCTAACATATACATATGTACATACTTTAATATACCGGCAGCCTCTGGTTTTTCATACTTTTATTTCAAGGCACTCTGACATATGCAACAGTGTGGTTTATATACAACTGTACTGTTAAGCGCAATATTCACTGCTGTTATACCGGCAAGGAATTGAAAACGGAAACATTTTGCGCTATGCAAATGTGGGAGACTATTACTTTCCGGAAATCGTGTGGAAAACCGGAGACTGTCCGATGGACACATTTCATTCCTATGGAAGAAAATCAGCAACATGTGGAGAAGATCTAGCAACAATCTGGAAAGCATACCTTGGGAAAAGGGATATTCTAGAATTTATGTAATTTTTGTAAACTCAGACTCCCAATGAGTAAAGAAAGTACTCAGTATCTGTTTTAAAGCTATCTCAACGAAAGTGATCAGTTTATAGTATGAGAAATACCATATGGAGAAATTCAAATGTATTAAAATTGAAGAACCCGCCAATTTAGGAATAAGTCATTACTTATATTTTAAATCAGCTTGGAAAACATAATTGTAACATTAACTAACGGAAATAAAGAGGAAGAATGGAACTACCAGAAGAATAGGCAAACAGTACTATTTTCCCCGGTTAAGCGGGGTTAGCGGGGTTAAGTGGGCTAAGTCCGGTATATTTATGGTATATTTTGTAAATGATAAGGTATATTTCTGAGGGTCGGACGGTATGTTTGATTATTAATTGCGCGGTCACACTGATCACTAGTATTAACAAACACAAGCAGCAGTTTTTTTTAACTTTAATAATTTACTAAATAAGTTTCGTTTTAATTTTAAGCTTTCAACGCCGTGTAACAAATCCAGTTTACTAATGTCCATAACCGTAAGTTCATCGAGTCGGCGCCAAAATGTCGGTGTTGAAGCTAAAGTCAGCGGCTGCTGGGAAATGTCAACGTCAGACGCCCGCCCCCACGTAGCTGAGTGCATAAATTGAAAATTGTATTCAAAAGCGCTCAAATGCAATCCTCAGAGCCCTGCAATTGACTTGAAATCTATTTAAATCGCATTCATTTGCATATGCGTGTGTGCTTGTGTGTGAGTGCGCGCCGCTGAAACTTGAGCTCTGCTCTGGTTTTTTTTCCTTCTTTTTCACTAACTTTTGCATGTGTGTGCGAGCGTTGAATTTTTTCTTCTTTTTTTTTTGCATACGATACGACGTTTTGAACGTCGTTAAGCTGAAAGAATCATTCAAAAGCAAGCCAACAAGGTCGAGCGCCTTATTCGGGCGCTGCTGCTGCGGCCGTGGCTGCTTCCAATGCGGGTTTATAATAATTTTATTACATTTTTCCAATCGGCATTTCGGCCGGGGGCCCACGTCCCGCCTTGGAAGTAGTAGAAGTGGAAGTGGAAGCGGAGGAATGGGAATGTGAATCGAGAGCGTGTATTTAAATATACACATACGCCCGTTGACAATTGCAGATTTTGTGTGTTTGTGTGCTTTATAATTAGCAACGCACTTCGGTCGTTGGCATTGCTACTCGCAACGAGTATCTTCCTTGTATTTAGTTTTTATTTGATTGTATTCTCTGGCCGCACGGCTCACTTTCCATTTTTACCTGCAAGGCAAAGGCAGCGGTGGGGCGGGCTCTCTCCATGTTTGATAGTGCGATTGTCTGGCATTAGTGTGTGTGTGTGTGTGTGTGTGTGTGTGAGTGCGACTAGAGTGTGATTGTGAGTGACGCAGTGCCACCAAAGTCGCTTCCGTTCTATTGTTCGCACTCACTGACACCAGTCCCCAACTACCAATCCCCCCCTACCTCACACTTCGTAGCGCAAACAGCAACAGCATTAGAAGCAGAGAAACTCAGGCTACGCACTCGAATGCTTTAATTGGAACTAATCTTTGTTTCGTTTTTGGTTACAACGACAACAACCTGTTCCGTTCCGTACCGTTCCGTTCGAATCTGATCAGCTACTGCGAGGTGGCAAGCAAAAGACAAGCAACTGTGTAGGAATGACCGTAATGGCCAAAACTACGTTTGAAGAAATATGCGAGAATGCCAAATTAGCCAGGGACATGGCGCTGACGGGTAACTATGACTCGGCCTGCATCTACTACGAGGGTTTGCAGGGATTGCTGGCACGCCAGCTCAAGGCCACGGCGGATCCCATGCGGAAGGGCAAGTGGAACATGGTAAACAGCGGCGATAAGCGCACATCTGTCACACCGCCCACTCACAGCTTTGCTTTGCTTACAGATCAATCAGCAGATCAGCCAGGAGCATGCCAAAGTCAAGGCCATACAACGCACACTGCAGGACATATCGCTGGATTTGCAGAGCACTAAATTTGCCCACAAGCTGCGCCACCAGCTAAGCGATGACAGCAATGTGAGCAAAGATCCCGCCGCCTGGTTCAAGCCCGATCCAGATATTTGGACACCACCGCCCAAGGATCCAGATGTCTGGGGTCCGCCCAAGCCCCCACCCTCGTCCTCGACCAGCACCACACAGGTTGTGGGCCGGCGAGCCGCTGCCAACAGTCGACGCACCACCACCACCGCTCCGCAGAGCAACCGTCCCAGCACAATCCCACAGAGCACCAACCGAAACGGTCCGAGCACGGCGCGCAATGCCCGCAACTCGTCCGCCGCCGCCGCCTCCACCTCGAACAGTGCACGTGCCACCAATGGCCGGGCGGGGGGACGCAAACTTTCCACCTCAAACAACGATCGCAATGCTAACAACAACGACAGCAAGGATGAAGACTCCGTGGCAGGCAGCAATGGGGGCGGAGCGGGTGACGGTGAAGGCGGTGACTCGCAGGCAGGCGAAGAGGAGCGCAAGTTCCAGCCAAACAATCACATCGAAGCCGAGCTGGTCGACATTCTGGGTTAGTTTAATCTCTATTCATAGCCCGTCTATTCCTAACCATTGCCCATTGTCTCTTCCAGAACGTGATATACTGCAAAAGGATCCC
Organism: Drosophila bifasciata; assembly: GCA_009664405.1. Taxonomy (NCBI): domain Eukaryota; kingdom Metazoa; phylum Arthropoda; class Insecta; order Diptera; family Drosophilidae; genus Drosophila; species Drosophila bifasciata. The sequence goes on from CM019044.1 coordinate 34,190,670, forward strand.
AAGGTGCGATGGAGCGACATTGCCGATCTGCAAGATGCCAAGCGGCTGCTGGAAGAGGCTGTGGTATTGCCCATGCTGATGCCAGACTATTTCAAGGTGCGTCATCGCTTGTCTTGCTTACCCTGGAACTCTGAATCACTTCCTTAAAAGTCGTTCTTATCTACATTCGGTGTTGGGTCAATAAACGCTATCCGTGTTCCACAATGTTTGTATAGCGGATGAGTACGTTTATGATCTCCATAGATCATCTGATCTCAGTGTAATGGAAGTGAAGTGAAACGTTTCGCAGATTCATCTGATTCATCTATAGATAGATTTCTATATATAGAACTTTTATAATCAGCTTTGATAATTTTGAAGAGGATTCCATCATTGTTATGCTGTAGCACTTGCTGAGAAAGTTGTATTTATTATGAATTCATTTCCTTGTTGGCACAATCTTATCTACAAATTGTTTGTGTGTATGAAGTGATTCGTTGTCTGATATCTTTATGTATCTACATATGTCAGTGGCACAAACAAGTTGTTTTATTGATGTATTTTCATGTCGTTGACAGTCATTTAATCATTTAGCTACCATATATTCAGCGACTTCTAGTTCTAATACATATATTCCGCAAGTGCAGGCTGCAATCCACCCGCTTATCTACCATCAATTGATCAGTTTCAACATATTCTTCTATTGAATAAAGATTTATTAATGTAATTTCTCTCTTGCAGGGCATTCGAAGGCCATGGAAGGGTGTGCTGATGGTCGGACCACCGGGCACGGGAAAAACTATGCTGGCCAAGGCAGTGGCCACCGAATGCGGCACAACATTTTTCAATGTCAGCTCCGCCACGCTCACCTCCAAGTATCGCGGCGAATCGGAGAAGATGGTGCGACTACTGTTCGAAATGGCGCGCTTCTATGCGCCCAGCACGATCTTCATCGATGAGATTGACTCGCTGTGCTCGAGGAGGGGGTCGGAGTCGGAGCACGAGGCCTCGCGACGCGTTAAGTCAGAGCTGCTGGTGCAGATGGACGGAGTGGGCGGTGGCGAGGAGCAGGCCAAAGTTGTTATGGTGCTGGCAGCCACCAACTTTCCCTGGGACATTGATGAGGCGCTGCGCCGGCGGCTGGAAAAGCGCATTTACATACCACTGCCGTCGGATGAGGGGCGCGAGGCGCTGCTCAAGATCAATCTGCGCGAGGTGAAAGTGGACGATACGGTGGATCTCACCTACGTGGCCAACGAGCTAAAGGGCTACTCCGGAGCGGACATTACCAATGTGTGCAGGTGGGTTCGCGTTGACTGCAGGAAACTGCTGCCTTTGGGGTGATCTAAACTCTCGTTTGTTTTTTCCCATAGAGAGGCCAGCATGATGTCAATGCGGCGGAAGATTGCTGGCCTGACGCCCGAGCAGATCAGGCAGCTGGCCACCGAGGAGGTGGACCTGCCCGTGTCCAACAAGGACTTCAACGAGGCCATGAGTCGCTGCAACAAGAGCGTGTCCAGGGCGGATCTGGACAAGTACGAGAAGTGGATGAAGGAGTTTGGCTCTTCATGATGGCGTTACCGTTACCATTACCATTACCCTCCCTCGTTACAATTTGTAGCAGTTGTAGGAATATATGTATTTTTGAATACCCTAACAATAGGCGCTTAAGTTATTAAGCTTTTAAAGTGAGATCCGAACCGAACCGATCCGATCCGCCCGGAGGAGGAATAGTTGAACATATTTTATATATAACATTTTGCATATACACATACGGTATGAACTATATATGTATATATACATATATATATATACGCATACGATGGAAACGGAAGCCGTTGGAATTACAAAACAAAAGACTAATCGTTCTCTAAGAGGAAACCCAATGAAACGAAATGCAAATCTGAAATTGAAACGAATTGAAATCGAAAGATAGGCAATATGTTTATACTATATATACACACACACACTCACAAACTCGATAGATAGATAGATAGAGAGAGATACCAACCCACGCAACAATCACAAACAACATGCACCACACAATCCTTCCTTCCTATACTAATAGTTAACCCAATCAGCACTCTATACTCTATATATATATACACGATAAGGAAATCGCTTTAAACGCCGCCCCCATAGCCTTGGGCCCCCATCCATCATGCTCCATGAATTGTTTTTATCCAAAAAGTTGTATTGTATTTTTAACAGGCAAAGCAAAGCAAAGCAAACGTAAACGTTCACTGTCTAACATTTAATATTAACTTTCGCTTAATTTATACATTACATAACATACTATACATACATACATTTATTATAGTTTAGTGCAGTGCAGGCAGGTCAGATCTGATCTATAGAGCAACTCAACAAATGTTAATTTAAACACAAGCAAACACGCAAAAGAAATACGTTCCCATTGTCCATTCGATTGATTCGTCAGCGGAAGAACCTGAAGCAATATGTACTTAAAGTGAAGATTCTATTCTAAAATTTTAAACAATAAACACAAGTTTTTAACTCGATGAGATGTCGTTTATTAAATATTTCATACTTGTATACTGTCTGTTGCAAAAATTCCCCTACTACCGGGTGCGATGCGTCATGCGTCGCCCTTCCCCCGCCTTACTATCGTCTCCTCCTCTACTACAACTACTACTACTATGGCAGTAACCTGTCTATGGGTATAACCCGTAGCCAACATCTAGTACGGCCTCGACGGCGGCGGCATGGGCATTAGTGGACCCATCATGGGATACGGCACCGAGTTACCAGCCGAGGGATAGGGCATACCGCCAGACGGGGGATAAGGCATCGATGGTCCACCGGCCGATGGATAGAAGCCGCTAGAGGCCGGCACATTTCCGTACGCTGGCAAATGGGCGGCGGCTGTGCTGCGGCGCTGCTTGCGTATGAGATCCTGCATCTTCTCGGCCTTGAGGCGCCGCAAGTGCATGGTACGACGGCTGGCGAGAAACTCCTCCAGGAAGGCCTCCACATTCAGCTCGTTTTCGTTGAATTTTTTGACCATCTCCTCGGTCTGCTCCTCGCTCTCGGAGGCGGCCGTCTGTAGCAGCGCCAATGCCGTCTCTTGTCCCACGCCACCCGTCTTTTTGTTGAGCTCTGTAAGCTTCTCCTGCACGGCACTGCAGCAGTTGCGGCCCTCCTCGGACAATTCTGACAGCTTGCCGCGCAGCTCTATGATCTGTGGCTCCTTCTCGATGTTCTTCTCCGCTCGATTGCGATTGTCTTCGAAAATTTGGTTCTTTTGTTCCTTTAACGCCAGCAGTACCTCGTCCACCTTGTCGTCCAGCTTGTCGTCATTGTTCAGCAGTTCCTTGAGCTGGTCCGAGGCGAGCGGCGCGATGGAGGTTTGCAGTTGGTTAAGATATTCCTGGTACATGACTTCAATTTACGTTGTAAAATATTAAAATAGAATTTTTATTTTGCGACTCTATTTTAAACAGTGTGACCGCGGATTTATCAATAAAATATACCGTAAATATACCGAGGAAAAAAACGAACTTAACCCACTTAGCCCCGCTGTATTTAAACTGTTAGGCGCTGCGCCTACCTAGAAAATCATATTCCCCGATCTTGAAATTCGGTTTGATATTACTAGCTAGCTAAGACTCGCAGCACTGAAAACATTATTTAATCCGATTAATAAATCAATTTCCTGCCAGATTGATTAGAAGAATAACAAAAAAAAATTAATAACAAAGTATAACGTAGGTGGGAATGAAATGTCATTTGACTTATGGGCATTTGTATACCATATTTTATTTTATTAATATTTAATTTAATCAAATTTTAAGAATAATATTGACTTTTTCACAGATTGATATGTTCTTGATCTATTTATTTTTCTTTTTCAGTACATATGTATGTAAGTATAAAACCAAATTGCAGTAGTTTCTGCATTCATTGGAGCCTGAGATTACAAACAATTCCTCGATTCTGTAACACACTTTTCCCAACTGCGCAAAACTTTTGAAAACTGAGTAATATATACAAAATTACTATAATATTTCGGTTTTATAGTATAAGTAGTGACAAACATTGCCACATATTCTATGGAAATTACTTAATTAAAAGATTGAATGTCTGATTAGGGTTATAGATCTGTAGCGGATTAGCTGCATAGATGGTCACCGGTAGATTCCACACCATCGTCTCCACGGGCATCTCGGCGGGCGCCTTCAGCTCTCCGGACTCCGGATTCGGAGCACCGAAATCCATCATTGTGCTAGTCACAAATTCGAAATGCAGCCGCCACTTGACATCGACGAGATCCGTGCGGAATGTGGGCGTCACGTGCAGGGGAATGGGCACCACCACCTGCGTCTGTAGTGTCGCATAGCACACCTGATGAGTAGTGGATATGGTCGTGAGTTTGCCTGTGGGAGCGGGTGTCTCCTTCTCCCGGCTACTGCCGGAAGTTACCGATCTGTGCATACTGTCCACTGCCACGCCACTGGCTATGCTGGCCAGGTCGAAGGATTGGATGGACGAGGCATCGTCTCCGACTGACGATTGCGACTGCAGGACTTGTGCCGGCTGTGGGCGGATCGGAAGCTCTTGCTGCTGCAACTTTACCGAGAACTGGACGCAGCGCACTTGGCAGCCATCAAAGTCCAGGCTTCCCACTATATCCTCGCCCAGCTTGTAGGCGGGTTTGAACAGGCAGAAGCGGCCTACGAATCCACGTTTGTTCGAAATGCGATAAAACTTTGGAGCACGACGTGCAGTCACATTCTAAAAGGGAATGGGAATGAAATGAATGACAAATGGTCACAGGAGAGGTTCTATACTCACCTTCAGATGGTGCCAGGATATCTCCAATTCGCTGATCTCACGTTTCTCCAGGAAGGGATTGGTGGGAGCCAGCTCCTCGTTGGTTTCGACCGTCACCGGGAGCTCATCCGGCCGGGCTATAATGGGAATGGGAAGCACGCGGATGGGCACTGTTAGTGTCTGAACCTTGGACTTGACCCGCTGCGTGGCTATGGTGATCTTATAGAAGTATCTGATGTCGTGTCCACGATACGTTGGGGGACCATCGCGTGGCACAAATTCATTAAAGAAATCTGTAGATTGGAGGACTTATAGATGAGTTTCATTTGTTCTGGCAGTCGCCTACTCACATATCTTGGTCTCGCCGGGTTGTAGCTTTAGGTCGCAGAACAGTATCTTCGGTTTGGTGGCCACAATTACGTCTCCGGGCACCTGGGTCACTGCATCCAAGGCGGTTCGTCCTATGAGCTCGGTCAGCTCTTGCGTCTTGTCCGCTGTGGGGGTGGAATAGCTGGTCTTGCGGTAGCAGTGGAGCTGTGCCGAGGCCCAGGCAAGGTTCTCTAGGCTGTTCAATATGGAAATTTGCTTTTATTTATTTAGCTAGTTTCTTGTTTTGGCTACAACTCGTACCCTGCTTCGTTGGCATTCCTACTGGACGGGGGCTGCTCGTCGGCAAATACTTTGTGGGTGAATTCAATCAAACACTCGACACGTTCACCTGTGGCATAGATGGCCGAGTCAGCTCGCACCAATTTGGCCTTAATTTCAATCATTTTTT